>BSBK01003945.1:490000-1090000 GCA_027943335.1 Chamaecyparis obtusa | reverse complement strand
CAGCAATTACACTATCAGAAAATAGATGCTATACCAGGCGACATTTCTTTTTCCAAAGGCGATATCTAATTTAACAAAGACGTAATTACTTTAACCGCGAGCGTCACCAAAAGGGGCTCAAGCGAGATTAAAGTAATTAAGTGCGATATCAAATTAAATGGACGCGTGAATTCTTTATTGCAAGCGACAAATTAATTCATAGAAGCGACATTTAATTAATTGAGAGTGACATTTAAAATGCTCAAAGCGACAAAAGAAATGCGAAAGGCAGTAAAATCCCTTTACACCAGGCGTAAACTCATTCGTCAGCCGCGGCTTTTAATTCTTTGTAGGCGACATCCAAATAGCCAAAGGCATCAGATCTTTGTGCGTCAGGCGATAATATAATATCCGCAGGCGTGATTTCTTTATCCAGAAGCGTGATTCTGCTGGTAAGAAGCGTGAGCGTTCAGACTACAAGCGACATCTGAATTACCGCGAGCGACATCTCTTTACTGTAGGCGTGATTTCTTTACTGGTAGGCGTGATTTTTTTCCTGTAACCTGCAAACAGTGAGCAAAATCATGCAATTCTAGCCTAAATTTGCAAATAACGTGGAAATTTTGATAAATTTGAGGCCTAGAGCCCCACGGTGGGCGCCATTTGTGGTGTGAGTGATTTACACCTTCATGAAATAACAAGATTTAAAGAGAATTTACACTATTCAAAGCAAACTAATCTAAACAATGCACAATTAATCTATCAACATCTCATGGTTCTCTAAAATAAAGTGGTAAATGAGGCTCTCAGCTATGATCCTCACTAGTGACACTCTAAAGATGAGAATTAAGCTATATGATATGCAAATTTAGATCTATTCTATCAAATTCTAGCTCTATTTGATGAACAATCTACTATGATCAATGCAATTTAAGCTAATTAGCAATGACAAATGATAAGTGAGTGATATGGATGCAAATTGACAGAGCTTTGCTACAATTCAAAGATATGGAGTGGATTAATAATGCCTCAAAATGCCTTCTATTTATAAGATTTTCCCAAGGGTAGGGGGTAGAGTGAGATAACCATGGTTATGCTTGGGTAAGGTCAATTGGCTTTGCTTTGTCCCTAAATGGGGGGACAAACATTTAAATGGTTTCAAAAGGCTGGACTATTTCAACAAAAGTGAGTGATTTGTGTCCATTTTGTCTCCTTTTTCCTTTGTTGAGAGAATTTCATATTTATTAATTAATTAAAGTAATTAAATTTAGCCATGAGGGGTAAGAGGTTCATTTTGATTTTTCATTTCAACAACTATGTCATCAATTGAATTTAATCAATTTCTTAGTGTTTTTCTCCTTTTCAAGCCTTATTTAATCATTTAATCATTTAATTGAATTTTCCTTTGATTTGAATTGCCTTTGTTCCATTTATTGATTTTTAGTGCTATTTTGATGACTTGATGCACCTTTTGATTGAATTAAGCCTTTGCCAATTTTCTGTGTCTACATCAATTAACTATAGACCTCAGGATACATGATTGCATAGATATACATATAGTAGATATCCCAGAGATGTACGGTATGTTGTTTAGCAAGGAATGGACTAGGTCCTTGAGAGGCTAGTTCTCCACAAATTTCACACAGCTTTGGTTTCCCTATAAGGGATTAAATAACCAAATTAAAATTGACACTGAACCAAATCTCAAACAAATGATAACTGAATATAATGCTCTGAATGAAGTTTTATTCTCGCAAGCTGATTTGGGAGTATATCAGTTTGATAGAATCTTGACATTCCATATCAAGGAGAAAGAATATTCTAGTGGCAACCCTATATAGGGATTGATACACCCTCAAGTCTGTGATGAGACCCTCTGAGAATTCATCAATAATATGATGAAGAATATGAAACATATTGGGCAAGAGGTTGATCCGAACATATTGATGCTACCAAGGTACTATTTTTTGCACATAGTCATTCAAAGTTTGAATGCCATGATTTCCAAAATGTCATAGCCCAATTGGTGATCCAAATATCCCAAGTAGCTGAATCTACCAAGAGGGTGACAACACAAAAGGGTGATGAAGGCCCTTCTCATCATGAAAAAACCTTGATATTTATAGAAGAAAACCTTATACAAGAGGAGTGGAGTTCCTCAGATGATGGTTTCTTACAAAAATGATGCAATCTAAAAGAGAGAGAATATAAAAGCAAAAGATACAAGAATTCCTACCTATGAAGACCCACCATCACTAGAGAGTCCCGTTGAACCCTAGCTTGACTTACGTTTTCCCAAAATCATGTCAGAATCTCAAACCAAACCTCACTCCCCTAAGGGTCATCCCATATGGAAACTCAGATTTGATGGGTCCAAGTGCAAACAAGGGGTTGGAGTAGGAATCAAGTTGATCAACTCCCAAGGTGGTTCCTACTATGCTTGTTACAAGTAGTGGTTGTCGTTGCACCAAAAGATTGACCCATTAATGCCCGATACAACCACTAGACTTATAGAAGACACAAGAGGTGGTTAAACCATGTCACGAATCCTGATGGGAGCACTGGCTATTTTTCTAACAATCTCCCCCTCAGTGTTACCTGAGGGTATTCAAACCTATGACCAAGGTCTGATACCACTTGTTACAAGTAGTGGTTGTCGTTGCACCAAAAGATCGACCTATTAATACCTGATACAACCATTAGACTTATAGAAGACATAGGAGATAGTTAAGCCATGTCACAAATCCCAAGGGGAGTGCTGGATATTTTTCTAACAATGTTGCCTATAGGTTGTAGTTCTTTTGTACTAGAAATGTTTCTAAATATGAGGCATCAGTATGAGGTCTCCTCATGGCACATGAAAAGAAAATAAAATCCCTAATCATAGTAGGTGGTTCCTCGCTAGTGGTTAGACAAATTCGTAGCCAATATTCATGCAGTGATAAGTGACTAACCTCATATTGGAATCACATGTGGGATTTGATTAAATACTTTGAGGCATTCAATATCAAAAGTGTTCCAAGGAGGAAAAACATAATCTCATATGCTTTAGCTATATTGGCAAGTTCCTTCCATCCATTGGAGAAATCAAGGTTGAATAAATTCTTTGTTGAGCTCATCATAATACTGGCTATTCTGGATAATATCACCAACTTCTAGGTGTTCCAAGATGACCAAAAAATACTTGAATTCATCATGAGTGCTGGGGTCTTTGAGAAATAGGCCATTGATCAAGAGGTTGATGAAATTGAGGAGTTGAATGATTTGGGAATCCTAAACTTGAAAACAAATTCCATCCCAAAATAGATGGTAGCTCTAGAGAGAATTTTCAACAAGGATGACTATGCTCATGAAAAAAGGAAGACACCATCTATTGGTGGTGATGATTGTGAAATCTACAATTTGGGTATGTAACTTGAACCTAGGGATGTTCGTATCAAGAAAATTGGTACAAACAAAGAAAAAAGGAAAATGGTAGAGGTGCTCATGGATTATAAAGATACTATAGCTTTGAGTTAAAAATATATAAAAACTTATGACCCTATTGTTATTATACACAATATACCACTTAACCCAGATGCCAAACCTTTCCATCCAAGGTAGAGGCACGTTAACCCTATAATTAAGCTGATGATTCAGAAACAAGTGAAAAAGTTACTTGATTCTAAGATTACTTTTCCTATCTGCCACTCAACTTGGGTGGCGAACCTCATTCCTATAAGAAATAAGAATGGAGAAGTCCAACTCTGTGTAGATTTTTGAAACCTCAATAGATCTTCCCAAAAGGAGGATTACCCAATACCTTCCCTTGATGAAGTACTACAAATTGTAAATGGGTGTCAAATGATGTCTTTTATTGATGGTTACTTGGGATACAATCGGGTCATGGTAAAAGAAGAAGATCGGTTGAAAATGACGTTCACTACTAAGTGGGGGATAGTTTCTTACCATCACATGCCCTTTGGTTTGATCAATGCTATAGAAAATTTCCAATGAGCCATGGATGAAGCATTTAGAGGCATCATCAATAAATACATCATCATATATATGAATGACCTAACGGTATTCTCTAGGAACCGTGTGGATCATATTGAAGATTTATGCAAAGTGTTGACAAGATGCAAGAGCTATGGAATTTCACTGAATCCAAAAAAATGTGTTTTTGGGGTAACTCGGGGCAAGCTATTGGGACATATCATCTCAGAGATGGGTATTTCAATAGGCCCTGAAAGGGTGGAGGCTATCCTTAAACTAGTTATCCCTAACAGTAGGAAGAAACTAAAATATTTCTTTGGAAAGATTAACTTTGTAAGGAAGTTTATTAGCAGGTTCACTGAGATAGTGCGTCCCCTAAATGACATGCTAAAAAATGATACAAAGATAGAATGGAATTCCCTAGCTAAATATGCATTTGAAGAGATCAATAATTCCATTGATACTACTTTGATTTTGGTTAGTTTGGATTATGCTTTACCATTCAAGTTCTACCCTTTTGCGTCAGAGTACTTATGTGTAGGAATCCTTACTCAAAAGAAATAAGGGGAAGACAAAAGACCAATAGCTTTCATGAATTTTCCTTTGAATAATGATGAGCTCATGTATCCTAACCTTGACAAGAAATTATTTTCACTAGTTAAGGCGGTTAATAAATTTAGACACTGCATCCTTAAGAGAAAATTTGTTACTATTGTTCTCGATCCTATCGCCAAGTCCTTGCCAATGCAAAATGAATTGGGAGAACAAAGGGGAAAATGGATGGCCATACTACAAGAATTTGATATCAAGATTCAACTAATAAAGCTAATAAGAGGCCAGGGCCTCACAAAAATGATAGCTAAAATAGAGTAAGGTTTGATATGCCAAGTATGTACTAATGAAGGGATCACAACTGATGTCTGGTACTAGGATATAGTTTATTAATTGCTCTAGAACCAATGTCCTAAAGGGTTAAATGGATCTCAAAGAAGACCCTTAAAAAATAAAATCATCTCTTACATGCTAAAAAATGGAAAACTTTACAAACACAATTATGATGACATTTAATTATGGTGTCCGGATAGGATAGAAGTTGAACAAGTTTTCACTGAGTTTCATGACAAGTATGGCACTAGCCATGAATCGGCCAAGGCTACTACATATCATATATTGAGGTCTAGTTATTATTGGCCTACCTTATTCAAGGATACACATAAGCACATACGTTCATGTCATGCTCGCCAAACTAGTTCCATTCGCAAGAGACATCCTGCCATGCCCTTGCAACCCATCTATGAGGTACATCCATTTTCCTAGTGGGGGATAAATTTTGTAAGAATAATTAACCCCCATTCATCAGTAGGAAACATGTATATTTTGACAATGATAGACTACTACACATGGTGGATAGAAGCCAAAGTTTTGACAAATTTCACCACGGAAGTAGTAACTAGATTCCTCAAGGAGTATATTATCATATGGTTTGGTATGCCTTTCTTTCTGGTATGTGATAATGTACCTTGTTTTTTATCTATGTCTCTTATCCAATAGACATTCAAGAATCTGGACATTTGAGAATCAGGTAGTCCTCAAATTCTCATCTAAATATTATCCACAAGGCAATGGGGTTGCAGAATCAATGAACAAAAACTTGACAATTATAATCAAATGCCCCTTAGATGATAATCCTTGGGATTGGCACACACAATTGAAATACACCCTATGGACTGACTGAGTGAAGATAAAAAATTCTTTGGGGACTTCCCCTTACCAATTGGTTTATGGCTTGCAACCCATTTTTCCTATGAACCTAAAAATACCAATTTTGAGATTTATGGACCAATACATTGAAGGAAAGGATAGGGTGCAGGTTCACCTCATTAACCTTTTAGACATAGAATAATAGAGAATGATGGCCTTAGAACATGTAGATAAACATCAATCTATTGTCAAGCATTGGTTTGACAAGAGAGCGACAATAAAGACTTTTAGGATTTCTAATTTGGTCTTGATGTGGGTTAAAGTGAAAGAGAAGCAGGACAACCATACTAAATTTCAATAATTATGGGTACACCCTTTCCAAATAGTAGAAATCTTGAGAGAGAAAACTTTCAGGATTAGTTCTCTCTAAGGGGAATTGGTCCCATTTCCTGTCAATGGCTAGTATCTCAAACATTACTTTGGATCTTGAGGGACTCTAGTCCTTCCTTGTACATTTTCTAAGTTTAGTGTCTGTCTTTTGTGTTTCTTTTGGGTTAGTTAGCTTGTGTCTATCAAGGGGGAACTTTCTCCAAATAAAGTGTTCTGCATTAGGTAGTTTGGAAAAAGAGATAAAAGGTATTTCTCTATCAAACACTTTTGATTAGATTTTGTCTTACAAGAAACCAGCTATAAAGGTAGGAAGTGGAGTGGTTTTCCTTTCAAAACAATCAAGAGAATCTTCAAAGTTGATAATCCTTAACACCAGCACACATTTTAAATGATCCCATGTTGAAATTTTTTTGGATAGCATGCATGTCAAAATAGAGTAACACCCATGGTCATGGAGGAAGTCAGAAGTCAAAACCCTCTTCCACCTAAGATATAGACTAAAAGAAAAGAGCTAAAAGTAAAAAGGAGGAATGCATAAGGACAAAGTCAACACAAAGAGAAAAGTTCTAATGCTTCAGTAGCATAGTCTAATCACTTCCCAGGTTTCTAAAAGGAAAAAAATATAAAAAAATGAAAATACTATGGTGGCATAGCCTAAGCGTTGCCTTAGTTTAATAAAAGAAGTGAAGTCGAAGTAATTGGAGAAATGAAATATCAAGAGCATAATGACTTAAGAAAGTCGCTTTCCATGTAATAGATTTTGATTTGAAAAGAGCCCTCCAAAGAATTTTAAAACTTCAAACAAGATTGTTTGAAGGAGGGGAAGGGTAACTTTAGCAGCCTCTAGATAAATTTGGATCAAGAAATCCAAGTAGAATAGGTAAATCCAAGGGATGCTCTAGGTGATGATGAATTTGATATATCATTCTTTGAAGGTATTTATGGGTTTAAGGAAACATAATAAAAAATTCTAGCAGAAGAGCCTACTATGGACCAGCAATTTCCATTTACATTTATGTCTCCTCCAGTATAGTTTATAGCTACAAATCCCATGGATAATGTAGGAGAAGAATCCTAATATGTATCTCAAGAACCAATAGGAGTTGTGAATATAGGTCAAGGAGAGTGTGCTCAATTAGAAAGGAGTCTTCCATTGGAACTACATCAAAAGAAGACATAGGGCTTCTAGTTCCTCCACCTTAGAAAGCTTCTATACCACCACCTCCAATCACTTTGCTTCCACCATAGGTCCAAACTAGTCAAACTACATAGAAAACCCCACCTATTCAAATCTCTATGCTTACTCCACCTCCTATTCATATGTCAATGCCTTTTCTTACTCCCCTGGTAGTCCCTAATCCTCCTCTTTCTCCCATGACACTAGTCTAGAACCCTATTCCTTCTCAACCTACTCCACCAATGCCTACTCCGCCAATGCCTACTCCCCAGTCTTCTCATACTGAGACAACTCAATAGGGAGGCCAAGGCCCATAAAATGAGATTGGAACAGAAAAGGAGATTGGGTCAGAGGAACAAGCTAAGTTAGAAAAGATAGACTAGAGAAGATGAATATGTAGCAAGAGAAGAAGGGGTAAGAGAGGAGGTAAGGGAGGAAGAAATAGAAGAGGAACAAGAGATGAAACATGAAGTCCTCACCTCAAGATTAATTTCACCCTACGAGCCTATAAATGCCTTCTTAAAACCCACTTGGTCCACCAAAGAAATATAACCAAGGGTGAATGTCTACATGCATGAAGAGGATATAGATATGGTAGTGTTAGGCTAAGCATTTCACCAAGGAGAATACAGTGTGTTGAGCATTGTTTTTACATGAGACAATGACTTAGGAGTTTATGCAGGAAAATTCCCCTCTTGGAAGAGTGATGTGAATCAATCTTAAGGTTCCTTTTGGGTTTGGTCTCAACTGCTTGGATAGCTCAACTGAAGATAAATGTAAATTTGTTCACAAAGAAGGCCTTTGCTGGTTTGTATCTTGAAGGAATGAAAAATAAACTTTAAAACACAACAATATTTTTCTTTTTGGGTTTTTTTTGAATCTTTTCAATGGAAGAAAGGTTAATCTATTTAATCTATTGTAACTAATTTGCAAAGAGAGAGAAAGAGACAAGGTAACAAGAATTTGAAAGAAAATTTGCTAAAAGGAAACTAATGGACATAAACCAATATTATGTTGCCTTGTGGATTAAAATACCAAGAAGATGAGGAAAACCCACAAAATAGAGATCTAAATAAATCACAATCCCAACTTAGCAGATGCAATCACCAATGGAAATAAACACAGATCTATGATAAGTAAAAATTCATCAGATCACAAAGCCACCACAAATGTATGCACACATGAGACAAATTTATCTTTACAGAACTGAAAAAAAGATCTTCCCAATAATTCATCACAACAAAGACATGCAACAAATGTAAACACTAGACTAAAAGGATCACAAACTAGAATCACCATGCAATCAATTGGCTCTTTGAAATGAACATATGAGAATTCACACATTCATAAATTTTGCAAAGATAGTAGAATAATCACACCAGGATTGAAGCACCAATTGTATGTATTGTATTGTAATACAAATCCGACCTTAATTACATTGATTTCATACAATTTATAGAGTTGTGCTCTCAATTTCCCAGCTAGGGTTTTGGCTGCATAAAAACTTGAAAATAAATCGAAACTAGAGCTTACATGAAAGAAACTAAGCCTCAAACAAGTTTAAACTAACCTAGCATGGAATAAAACCTTGTGCATTACAATTTTGGAGAGGATCATGCATAAAATAACTCAAAAAAAAAGTCTGGAACTTGTGCATGTTCTTCATGAAACTCATGATTCCACCCTTTACTCACCATTATAGCCCTTCTTCATGAAATCAACTGGAAGATGTCCTTAAATCATGCAGAAATGACCTCATGGAAGTGATTATTCTGACTGAAAAAGAAAGTTGAAGAAGATTGGATTTAATGGCGGTGATGCCCCTTAACAGATTGGATCATTAACAGTGGATGTTCACATGATATGACAAGAGACAAAGATATATTTGTGCTTCTAGATAAGTACAAAGGATATATGGTTAGATTTGGAGACAAAACTCCTAAACCTATCATAGGTAGAGGAGCTATCACGTTGGATGGAAAGAATAACACTGATGATGTTCTATATGTTGATGGTTTGCAGCATAAATTACTAAGTGTTGGATAGTTTCTTGACAAAGGATATTAGTTGGAATTCAAAAACAATAAGTGCATCATTAATAAAAAATAAAGAGTAATGATTGCATCAGGTAATGTTTTTTAGCTTAATTCAAAAGTAAGTTGTTTTTCTGCAAAAGTAGATGACAGTTGGTTATGGCACAAAAGACTATGTCACATCAATTTTGACAATATAGTAAAGATAAGAAATGTAAAGGTAGTAAGAGACCTCCCTAGTATTGCAAAACTAGTTGATACAATGTACAGGGAATGTGTGATGGGAAAGAATGTAAAGAATTCATTCAGAAGCAAGCAAAATTCAGCAGAAAACAAATTGGATCTAGTAAATACAAACTTATGTGGACCAACTCAAACAAGATCATACTATGGTGAAAGGTACTTTATTTTGTTTGTTTATGATTATTCTAGAGTGATGTGGGTTGTGTTCTTAAGAGATAAATCTGAAGCATTTGAGAAGTTTAAGATATTCAAAGCTAAAGTTAAAAATGAGTCTGGATTAAAAATAAAATGTCTGAGATCAAATAGAGGAGGAGAATTCATCTCTAACATATTTTATGATTATTGTGAAGAACATTGGATAAAGAGACAACTAAGTGCACCTAGAACCCCTCAGCAGAATGGAATTGCAGAAAGAAGAAATACGATCATACTTGACACAACACACTATCATGATTGAAGGAAAAGTTGCACGCACCTATTGGAGAGATGCAGTCAATACTGCAGTCTATACTATCAACATAATTCAATTAAGGCTAGGTGCAGACAAGACATATTATGAGCTATGGTTTGGGAATGTACCTATAGTAAAATACTTTAGAATTTTTGGAAGCAAGTGCTACATCAAGAGAGATGATAGTGTTGGTAAGTTTGATGAAAGAATCGATGAAGGTATTTTTCTTGGTTACTCTACTAAAAGAAAAGCTTATAAATGTTTTAACTTGAGATTAAAGAAGATCATTGAAAGTGCACATGTGAAGATTGATGAGAAGTTTATGATTCAAGAGAGATACTATGATTATGAACCTATGATTGAAGATGAACCTATACATATTAGTAGAGAAGCAGTTGTTGAAGAAATGTTTGACAGCATTGATGTATTATTCAATGAACCTGAAATAAGTGAAGAAGAATCATAGAAGATGGATGAGAGAGTCACACCTAATGTTCCAAAATTCACATCTAGATACCATTAAAAAGAAGATATCATTGGAGATCAAAAAAAAAAAGTCATGACAAGATCAAAAGAAAAAATTTCAATAGGTGATGAAGCAGTATGTTTACTTTCACAAATTAAACCCTTAAGTGTTGAAGATGCATGTAATGATTCAGATTGGTATGAAGAAATGAAAGATGAATTAGATCTAATAGTTAACAATGATACATGGGATCTGGTCTCTAGGCCTAGTGACAAAAATGTGATTCGAACCAAGTGGATATTCAGATAGTTATCATAGTCATTTAGATATGGTCCTTTACATTTTGGAGGATCCCATGCAATCCTATTCTCATATTATTGACACACATAGGATCCCAATACATTAAGTCAGGGATTTCATTGGACTTGCATAGGGTCCTATAGTTCCACTGACATAGGATGCACCTTCTACTAGTCAGGCACAACATAGTACAGAGTACTCTACACCCATAGATCACTTTATAGTTGCAAAGCCAGGTATGTAGGTTGGAGATGTACACATCACCACTAAGGGCCTAGATAATTTTGATGAGTAGTTATGTGGGTTGGGTCACATGGACATTGGCACTGATTTTGGGTCATTTATGGATATGTTATTACATCCAGATGGTTTAGGTTCTACATCACTCCCCTCCCAGATAGTGTCACGCACCTCTACACTCCTCATTACTAGAGAGGTTTGGGACTGAAGATGGTGTGGGTGATGTAGTTTCAGTTGATGATACGATGGTGTAGCATGCTAATGATCCTCTTGCTCCTGAGACCCAGGTACATATAAAAATTTCCTTTCATTTTTCTTAGGATTTTTAGTGAACAATTAATTATAGACATGTGTATTGATATTTTTTCAATGTATAATATTTTGTAGGCACAGATAGCAGAGCATGTTACCTCTAGTGTGGGCTCAGAGCATCTTCATATGAGAGATCCATTTGATGTGACACCTACTAGTGGTCAGGTAAGTTTTAGATGTATGTATGTTTAAGGATGCATGTGTACACATGTATTTATATATTTCAAGTACTTTACATAATATATATACTATGCAAATGTATATAACCAACTGTTGTACTAAATTTTTAGGGGTCAATTTTTTCTTTACAGCCAGAGGATGCTTTTCATAGGAGCGATTCAACAGATGTGACACCTAGTAGTGGTTAGGTAAGTGTTAAAAATATGTAAGTTTAAACATGCATTTATAATATTTTAATTATTTTAGATTATTATATATACATTCATTTATATTCGTAGGGATCAGTTTCTATCTCATAGTCAGAGGATGCTCATGGAAATCGCTTAGAGGGTTTCTCTATTCACATACGCCTAGATGACTCCCTAGTTTAGGACATGTTGCACATATCTTTTATTTGAGACTCATTATATATGTCATTAGTATATGTTTTATATTTTTAGTTTATGATTCAAGACAAATATTTGATTCAAAATATATATTTGATTAGAGACATATGATTCGAGACATATATTTGATTAGAGACATATATTTTATTAGATGATTTTATTAGATGATATATGATTTGATTAGATGATTTAATTAGATGGTTTTATTTGATTAGATGATATGATTTGATTTCATTTGATTAGATGATTTTATTTGATGATAAATGATTTGATTAGATGGTTTTATTTGATTAGATGATATGATCTGATTATATATGATAAGTAATCTAACTTATTTCATTATTTTTAAGTATCTTAAAGGGATCTTTAACTAATAAGAAATCTTAAGGGGAGGTCTTAAGGGGATCTAGAATTAATATCACAAAAAATAACTAGTTAATACATGTAATTAATGGACAATAACTATTCTAACTAATTCTAGAACTAACACATGTCATAAGTAATCTAACTAATTTTATCATTTTTTAGTGTCTTAAGGGGAGGTATTAAGGGGATCTAGAATTAATATCATAAAAAATAATTAGTTAATACATGTAACTAATGGACAATAAATATTCTAACTAATTCTAGAACTAACACATGTCATAAGTAATCTAACTAATTTCATCATTTTTTAGTGTCTTAAGGGGAGGTCTTAAGGGGATCTAGAAATCATAAGCATCATAAAAAGTATCATAAAAATCATTAAATAATCAAAGCATACATAAAATCTTTAACTAATATGCAATCTATAAAAATCATTGAATAATCAAAGTATACATATAAAATTCTATATATTAAAACCATTGAACCATCAAATAGGTCCATCATATATCAACAAATTATAGTCCATCATATGTTTAAATATATAAATAAAGTATAATGAAATTTAATCCAGACATATCATGTAGGTCCTAACACAAGAAATAGGTATACATATTATACTTTTTAGACCAACTCAAGTGGTTTAGACCTTTCATGGATAACATGTAATATTCTCTCATGATCCTCACTATCTAGTCTCCACTTACGATGTCCACATTGAGATTTAATTGTATGGAGACAAATGGATGTGGCAACTACTAGGTGACTATATTGAAACACCTTTGTCTAGTTCGTAATCAACAAAGTGAATACCATGTTGAATTACTTTGATTTTCTTGAAATATGTTCCCTCTAAAACAACTGAACTCACAGGTCACAAATTTTAACAATATATAAATTTAAATAAACTCAATTTGAAATTTGTTAAAAGGTTGAAATTTAAAATTGACAAATTGAGTTCAATATATTGATGTAAACACTATACAAACTTATGGGGAACAACATTCCATCACTTTCTTTAGGTTCAAGTAACTTCATCCTCTCTCCAATACAATGTAGTAAATAATAACCAACTCCTTCTACATTTCCACGCTCAACAATCACTACAAAGACATCTCCTACACAGTAAATTTATATATACACATGTGAGATCTTAAAATTTACTTAGTTCAATCTATAGATCTATCTATCTATCTATACATGTAGCTCAATGTACCATAGAATGTGAAATATATATACTTACAAATTTTGACCAATCCTGAGATATGATCGTAATCAATAGAGATCAAAGGGACATCATTGAAGTTTTCATCTTCATCTCTATCAAATGTATCAGTAACAACTAGTGGCACTAGATTCCATGCACCTACATATCCACGGTCTTGATTGATACATTCCTCATAATTGTCAGCAATGCAGTGACAACAAAAGCATGAGTAGTCCCTAGTGTTCAACATCCAATTATGATAATTCGTACTCATAATTGAATGAAAAGATCATGTCTTTTCCATCCTATTGCAACCATGCATAATTTTTCTATCCACACCTGAACAAGGGTATGTGCAAGATCATGAGGGGCCAAAAAGTGGAGATGTGAAAAATATTCACTTTTCACTTTTCCAAAAGTGCATGAAAACACTTCTTGACCTTTTAGTAGGCCTAGGTGTCAGTACACCTAGGGAAACCTGACACCAAAGCACAATCCAAATTGAGTACCTAAAAATATTGAGTACCCAAAGATATCAGGTACCCAAAACTTGTGGCATAAATCAAAACCCATGGGTCGTGTTTCTCATTTCTCTCATTGTTTTTAGGTTTGAAAAACTACTCTATATATTTGATAACTAATTTTTTAGGTATTTGATTTCCCCAACAACAAATTCGACTTTGCAGTATATACAGTAAGTAAATTCTTTGTATATTTTGATTATTTTATTTCATTTTGATGCTAAATGTAATTTTTTTGGTTGAAATAAGGTTTTGTATTTATTTTTGTAATAATATATGAAATCAAATTGAAATTTAGATTTATTTTTTATTTAATCAGGCATGGCTGACAACAATGAAGAAAATAACCCTCCTGCACCAAATAACGATCCCCAAAATAATCTCTCATCTAAAAACCCTCGATCTTTAGAAGATTTGATACAAGATAATTTGAACACAATACAAAGTTTCCAAAACACATATTAGAATATACCTACATTAGGTCCCATGCTTGCCACCTTAAATACTATTGTTGAAAACATTGACACACTCATGCGGCAACATAATGCTACTCTTTATTGGCGTGATGATATGCACACCCAATTTGATGATGGGCTTGACCATGATGGGATTTTCACCCTTAATATAACTAAGGAAGATATAGCCTCCCTTTTTGTGAATCCTAAAACTGGATTACAAGTTGACATCAAAAAGCCCAAATTATCAATAAAATGGTGCACAAATGAAGCAATGCGCACACACTTTTGGGATCGCTAGTGGATGGTTTTTGATAAACCACCCCATATAAATTTGGAGCTCCCTTTCTATTTCATAAAAAAATTGTATGCTAAGTTTGTGCTTGGTCACAATGTTAATTATTTTAGCATGAGGCCCAACATGGGCATAGGCAGAGGAGCTCCTCGGACTAAGCCATTTTCCTAGCGCAAAAAGGCCACTACCTTCATCCTCTCCACTAATATCGCACCCCCTCCTCCAGTGCAACATCCCAATATCATTGTAGAGGCTGCCTCATAGACTATTAGGGCCATTCATTTGCTAAGTGATCAGTTGATTATGTAGACTAGGTCAGTGTTGCCTCCTAGTATGGATGATGTTGGCGCATCAACATCTTGTTGGAGTTCACATGTATGTGAGCCCCATATTTGCATTATATGCAATAATATGTGCCTCAGACTGCTTACTGATGCTAATACATATCGGTATGTTATTGATGAGTAGGATATAGGAGACATAGCTACAGAGGCTGCAACACCTCATGGAGCATCTACATCTCATGAGAGTGCTTAGGAGGTGTACACAAAGCCATGGACTCCTGTTGATATGGTAAGAGTAAATATTGTAAATAAATTTGTCACATGACTTATTTAATTTTAAAATAATTTATTTATTTAGATTAGTTTTAATGATTGCATGCACTTATGTATATATATTTTTTCCATTTATGTTCAATCGACGACAGAGGAGGAGTTGAGACAAGTGGATGACTCCACACTTTCAGCCATTTCATTTGGCCTTGATGCCTATATGGTATATTATAAATTATGTACCCATTAGTTTTTTTATATCATTTGGTGTACATGCTTAAATCTCTATCAATTAGAGCAATAAAATTCATATATTTACTAATATATTGTCATCTTATTGTACTCTTGCAAGCTACAACTGATGTCAATGGGGGACACAAGGGGGTTCCTTCATAAGGCATCAACAAAGGAAAGGTAATTAATTATTTAAGATTAATTATGCATGCATATGTATGCCACTTTTGTGTAGTAATTAATATTTTACTTGTACTTTATTGTATAGAGTGTGGCTCTTTATGATGTCCCGACATGGGTTCGGGAGCCTAGGCTAACAGGCATCTCAATTCAAAGTGATAGCCCAATTGTATGTAGACTTTTACATATTGTTATTTGTATTTTGTAACTAGGGTTGTTATGATGAAGTACATTTATATATAATTGACAATCTTTTTACTCTCATAGGTTACTCCCAGTGTGAGGGAGGGCCCATGAGAATCTTTCGTATCTTTGTTGACCTAGCCCACTATTCCAGAGGAGGGATTAGCAGATGTAAGTTTTAATTTTAGTTCAATCAATTTGTAATTTTATTATGCTATCATCCTATTTTGTAGATTTATTACTCTATGTTGCACCACTATAATAATCTCATTATTGCAAATATATATTTATAGGTCGGAGTTGGTATTTGTGGCATGCTCCCTTTGCTACCAAAGACTTATGCTATGACACCTGATTGTGGTAGGTGACCGAGAGGCCGGGTACATATATTTGTATTCATTTATAATTTTAATTAAATTAGTGTTTGAATTATGAATTATATATATATATATATATATATATATATATATATATATGTGTGTGTGTGTGTGTGTGTGTGTGTGTGTGTGTGTGTGTATATATATATATATATATATATATATATATATGTATGTATGTATGTATGTATGTATGTATGTATGTATGTATGTATGTATGTATGTATGATATAAAATAAGCAATCTAACTTGAGTTTGAACTCACTTTTGATGCAGGATCAATTACAGCCAAACACTTCTTCAAAGAGGCTACATTTTAATGATCCCCCTATGACATAGTATGTACTTTTAGTTTTGTGGTCATTTAGAGATGCCACTTGGGACATTTTGAGATGGCATATATGCCACATTATACACCTTGAAACATTGATTTTTTAGAAATTTAGAAATGGCATGTGTCATATTTGTATATGGAGATACTTTTAATACTTTCTATATATAGAATATGTTCATTTTTATGTTATATTTATGTCATCTTTTGTATACATATTTACTATTCATGTTTATGGAATTGAATGGTGAAGTTATATCTTGATTATGATTATCATTATGATTTAAATTATATCTTGTTGAGCTTACATTTGTTTTTCTTTACTCTGGAATACCCTGTTCATGGAGCTTATTATGTTTCAGGTTTAACTTCTATAGATTTTCTATGTTCTTATGTTTCATACCATTATATATACTCACTTGAGCCACTTAGTACTACATTGTTTCAATACTATGTATATACTCACCATGTATATAACTCATCATATTCGGGTTTACTAAATCCACAGAGAAATGTAGCACTTGTGTTGTTAGGTCACTTGGGTCGAGCATGGTCGCAAGCATTCCAGTGACTCCATGGGTAGAATGACGTTGTTAGTGGTGTTTACCTAGCCAACCAGAGCTGATGGAGCAGATGGTTCGATGCCAGGATAGACGGTTTGAAAGATACACTGCTAAGCTACTTTCAGTTGACCCTCATTGCAAGTTTTGGCATTGACTAAGATCACCTTTCCAAATGCAAATGAAGTCAAATCACCCAAAACTAAGAGAGGTTATTGTAGACCTTGGAAACATGATTTCATATCCCCTAATAATTTGTTGATGCCTCTCACGAGGTCTCAGATATGAGCCTCAGAAGATAACTGCCCAATTGTGCTTAGTGCACCTTGGGGTCAGTTGGGTCGAGCGTGGTCGTGAGCATTCCAATGACTCCATAGGTGGAACTGGGTTGTCACTAGCATTTACCCAGCCAATCGGAGCTGATGGAGTAGATGGTTTGATGCTAGGATGGATGGTTTGAAAGATACGCTACTGAGATACTTTCAACTGACCCTCATTGCAAGTTTTGGCATCGATTGAGATCGCCTTGCCAAATGCAAATGAAGTCGAATCACCCAAAACTAAGAGAGGCTATTGTAGACCTTGAAAAAAAAATCCCATAGCCCTTGATGGTTTTTCAATACCTCTCACGAGGTTTGAGATACAAGCCTCGAAAGATCACTACGAAATCATACTTAGTGCACCATGGGGTCACTTGGGTTGAGCGTGGTCGTGAGCATTCCAGTGACTCTGTGGGTGGAATGAGGTTGTCACTAGATTTACCTAATCAATTGGATTTGATGGAGTAGATGGTTAGATGTCAGGTTAGACGGTTTGAAAGATACATTGTTGAGGTACTTTCAACTGACCCTCACTACAAGTTTTGGCATCGACTGAGATTGCTTGGCCAAATGCAAACAAAGTTGAATCACCCAAAACTAAGAGAGGTTATTGTAGACCAAAGAAACAAAATCCCATAGCCCCTAATGGTTTTTCAATACCTCTCATGAGGTCTAAGATACAAGCCTTAGAAGATCACTACCTAATCGTGCTTAGTGTGCCTTGGGGTCACTTGGGTCAAGCATCATCACAAGCATTCCGGTGACTCCGTGGGTGGAATGGGGTTGTCACTGGTGTTTACCTGGCCAACTAGACTTGATGGAGCAGACGGTTTGATGCCAGGACTAATGATTTGAAAGATATGTTGCTGAGCTACTTTCAACTGACCCTCACTGCAAGTTTTGGCATTGACTGAGATCGCCTTGTCAAATGAAAATGAAGTCAAATTGCCCAAAATTGAGAGAGGTTATTATACACCTCGAAAAAATTATCCTATAGTCCCTAATGGCTTGTTGATACCTCTCATGAGGTCTAAGATATGAGCCTTGGAAGATCGATGCCCAATCGTGCTTAGTGCACCTTGGGATCACTTGGGTCGAGCGTGGTCACGAACATTCCAATGACTCTGTGGGTGGAATGAGGTTATCACTAGAATTTACCCAACCAAATAGAGTTGATGGATTAGATGCTTTGATGCCAGGATGGACGGTTTGAAAGATACACTACTGAGCTACTTTCAACTGACCCTCACTGCAAGTTTTGGCATCAACTGAGATTGCCTTGGCAAATGCAAACAAAGTGAAATCACCCAAAACTGAGAGAGGTTATTGTAGACCTCAGAATCATGATCCTATAGCCCCTAATTTTTTTTCAATACCTCTCATGAGATCCAAGATATGAGCCTCAAAAGATCCCTACCTAATCATGCTTAGTGCACCTTGGGGTCACTTGGGTCGAGTGTGGTTGTGAGTGTTCCAGTGACTCTGTGGGTGGAATGGGGTTGTCACTAGTGTTTACAATGTCATGAAAGTGAACCAACAACTTATAGTCCACACCATTTTTTAGTAACAAAAATGTTAACCCTTTTACTCTCCCATGCAAACTCAAAAAGCACGTTAGTTGCAGACAACAAAACACACAATGCATTATGGTACACTAGGCAGCCTGCAAGAAGTTGTGTTTTACAGATTGAGTAAGTAGTCCTTGGGAACATGTCCTTGTCTATAATAGAAACACACTACTACATTTGGGGCCAAATTTTGATAGAAGTTTTCAACGGGTAACTTTTTATTATGAATTTGGTGTTTTTTTTGTAATAGGCCCTGATGATATCAGTATTTTGATGGGTGTTTAATTGACCATCGAAATTCCAATAGATTTGGAGTATAGATTAAAAAAAAAGTGAAATGGCCTCATCATTTTTATTTTGATTGGATAGAGGGAGCAAGAGAAAAGGAGCGAAAGCTGAGCGCGGGAGAAGGTATGTGATTTCTTCATCTTTCGAGCCCCTGGCATCATATTTGAATGCATTTCATTTTATTTGATCATGAATGCTCTCTAAAATGACCACATTCTACTAGTGTCATGCTGTAGCCAGTGCTTTATCTCTTTTATTTGATGTTATTGGTGCTTGTGCTCAAGGATATCAATTCATTGTATTCAAATGTTTAGATTCACATTTGTTGATATTACTAGCATATATGTTTAATGATGCCATTGTAAATTGTTGTCACTGAAATGACCACATTCTACTGGTGTCATGCCCTAGCTATGCTTTAACTCCATTATTTGATGTTATTGGTGCTTGTGCTCAAGGATATCTATTTTTTTGAAATTTTTATTGTGATTATAAAATGGATAGCCTGTGAGCTTCTAGCTAGGTGCCATTTGTATTGTATCATTGATAGTTGATACTTTGTTAAAACAAAATAGGACAAAGAATGATTTTTTTTTAGTTTCTCTATTTTGATCCCTAAGTGGCTTACAACCCTAGAGAAGTATATGTAGATTTATGGATGCAGTTGCAGGATACATAGCAACCAATAATTCACAATAAATTCATGCATCCAATTTGAATAGCAATTAATACAAAGAACTAGGGTCCTCCAATGGCCCAATCATCTGGACCTTGACTATCCCCTCAACTAGTCACCCTTCAAAACTGGGTTATCATGCAATCAATGAGTGATCTTTCATTCTCCTAGTGAGCTTCTAGGTAGGTACCATTTGTATATTTGATAGCTTAGGGCATCAAATGTATATTGTATCATTGATAGTTGAGACTTTGTTAAAAGGAAATAGGAAAAAGAATGATTTTGATTTAGTCTTTGTATTTTGATCCCTAAGTGGCTGACAACCCTAGAGAAGTATATGGAGAGTTACAGATGTAGTTTCAGGATACATAGTAGCTGAAAATTTACAAGAAATATGTGCAACCAAATTTGAATAGAAATTACTACAAAGAAATAGGGTCCTCCAATGGCACAATCATCCAGACCTTGATTGTCCCCTCAACCAATGAACCTTCAAAACTGGGTTATCATGCAATCAGTGAGTGATCCTTCATCTTGGTCTGCCCTATATCCAAACATATTGGAAATACACAATACAATGATAACAAGTCTTTCACAATCCCCCTTCCCTCAAGGAACACTATCAACCATCCCTTCCACATAGCATTTCACTATTTTATGAGTGGATTGTGCAGGAATAGTTAACATTAAACAAGGAGAAAACTCCTCAACACATCTTGGAAACCATTGAATTCAATAATAAATGAAACCTAACACCAACACTATTCCTTCCATAGTTGTAGGATACATAGCAGTCGATAATTCACAAGAAATCCATGCATCAAATTTTTATAAGGATATCCTACTAATCAATAGGAATTTTCTTGAGATGAACAATGATTATGCATTTTGATGGTAGTGTGCTAGTTCAAAAGGATAATATAAATCTAATTTTTTTTTTTCTAATTTTCTCAAACTATAAATGTGGTTAAAGGGAAAATATTATGTGGAAAACCCACAAACCAAGCAAGCAAATGATTGTACATCAAATTATTCCTATATTCATTCAAGTATTACTATGCTTCAGCTACCTGACCTTTGAGCTTCATCTAGAGGAATGTGTAGCTTTAAGATAGAGTTACTTCTTGGGCCTTACAATAGGGTGGAATATGATCAAGATTTGTTTAGGCTGTATCTTTGCTAGTCCCATTGTTAGGTTCTTATAGTTCATGGTTTGAATCTATTATGGTTGTGTAAGGGATTTGTAGATGCTTTTTCTAACATAATTATTGGACACCATGATTGGAACAACTAGTTGTTGGCTATTGTAAACATGAATCATATCTATCAATGGTTCTTTTTGTTCAAGAATTCGTTGATCAATCTTTGAGATTTATTGTCCCAGCTTTAAAAGAGTGATAAAAGATATATTGAGTGCTATCTTTTCCAAGTGTTTTGTGGGTGCCATTATCTTCTAGGAGTAATTGCTGGAGCCAAATTATGTTCTTTGCCCCTAGTAAATATTATAGACACAACCATCTTCTTGGTGAAGGGTTTCTTCCATCCCCATGAGGCACTATTGCATGGTTTCCATTCCCTTGTAGTATACTAAACCTAATTTAATATAAGTTTGCACTATTTTGGGTTCCATAATTTATGGCCCCTACACTGTGATTGTTAGCCTAATTAAGATAGGCCTACCTTTGCATATAATAAGAGGCCAACATGAAACAAACTTAGGGGGTTGTTCCTTGTCCATAATTTATTATTTAAGTGCTAAGTGATGATGGGTATATCATGCAATTCATACCTAGTGTGTCTCTTTCATTCTCTCCACATTTCACATTAGGAGTATATCTTATAAAATACTAATGAAATCAACTATAGTTCAAATCTAATCAAAATTGCAATATAAAGATTAAAATAGATCTTGAAGAAATATGGGAACCATTTTTGATAGATATTGTACAAATGAAGAGAATAATCCAAAGAGGAAATGCTTCAATGTGGAACAATTGAAGGACAATATTTTACTTTTATATGCACATCTGCAATGTTTTTGATATATTTCTAAGATAACAAAAGCATAGAAAGAATAGCAGATAGAAGAAAGTAAAGAATAATGATCATACTTTGAGATATTGTGGAAAATTAAAGGAAAGAATGATTGGTGGGGTTATCATGAAATCAGTGAGTGATCCTTCATTCCCCTCTTCCAGTAACCCTTCAAAATTGGGTATCTATTTAGTTTCTCTATTTTGATCCCTAAGTGGCTTACAACCCTAGAGAAGTATATGTAGATTTACAGATGCAGTTGCAGGATACATAGCAGCCGATAATTCACAATAAATCCATGCATCCAATTTGAATAGAAATTAATACAAATAACTAGGGTCCTCCAATGGCCCAATCATCTAGACCTTGATTGTCCCCTCAACCAATGACCCTTCAAAACTGGGTTATCATGCAATCAGTGAGTGATCCTTCATTCTCCAGGTGAGCTTCTAGGTAGGTGCCATTTGTATATTTGATGGCTTAGGGCATCAAATGTATATTGCATCATTGATAGTTGAGACTTTGTTAAAAGGAAATAGGACAAAGAACGATTTTAATTTAGTTTCTCTATTTTGATCTCTAAGTGGCTTACAACCATAGAGAAGTATATGCAAATTTATGGATGCAGTTGCAGGATACATAGCAGCTGATAATTCACAAGAAATCCATGCATCCAATTTGAATAGAAATTAATACAAAGAAATAGGGTCCTCCAATGGCCCAATCATCAGGACCTTGATTGTCCCCTCAACCAGTGACCCTTCAAAACTAGGTTATCATGCAATTGGTGAGTGATCCTTCATTCTCCTAGTCTGCCCTGCATCCAAACATATTGGAAATACATAATACAATGATAAAAAGTCTTTCAAAATCCCCCTTCCCTCAAGGAACACTATCAACCATCCCTTCCACATAGCATTTCACTGTTGTATGAGTAGATTGTGCAAGAACAGTTAACATTAAACAAGGAGAAAACTCCTCAAAACATCTTGGAAACCATTGAATTCAATAATAAATGAAACTTAACACCAACACTATTCCTTCCATTCACTTCTACCAAGAATAAAGCATTTAATCCATTCAACATTACATATAATCATTAGACAGTTACATTTCCTAACTGTGTAGAGGAACAATCATGACCAAAATGATCAAAACTACTTTCACCCTTGCACAAGCTATTCCTCACTCTTAATGAGTTATAAACATGCCATTATTTTAGTTTTTCTTGCGAGTTATGATAATTTTTGTCAACATGTCATTGGTTCAGTTTAGTGTATTCATTTTTGTTAGACAAATCTTCATTGTCTTCTGATTGTCTTCTTTATATAGTAGCATGTATTGATTGGTTGACAAATAAAGAAGCATTTAGACAATCAGAAGACAATGCAGATAATTTTAAATGCATCTAACACAATTTTTTTTTACAAAACTAAACCAATAGCATGTTTACAACAAAGAAATAGAGTGATAATAATATGCTGAAAATTGTATTCTATTTAATACACGCCAAAGGACCAGTCCCAACAATTCTTAAACATACTTTATCTAATATGATGAATTCTTAAACAATTAAGGTTGGAGTAGACATAGTTATCACACAGTTTTTTTGTGTGGTACAAGGAAGATTTGGCTGATTAAGAGTGAGGCCTTCTTTGGAATCTCATATAAATTTGGCCAATTAAGATGAGAAGAAAAACACAATTCATTAGTTAAATTTTTCAATTTCATGTATTTTTTCTCCTATTTATTAGGTGCATGAGTTGAAGGTTGAATGTAAGAGTCTTATAATGTTGTGTTACCTTAAATCTCAAGTTTTTGATACTCCTATGATGATCTTTCTCAACAAGTATTTTATTCTATTGTTGTTTTTTGAATAACATATTGGGCAAATACAAAATTGTGTACTTCTACAGGACAGTTAACACAAAATTGAATCATCAAGCAAGACTTGATCAAGTTGTAGGTGGAATGTGCACTCAAATAGTAAGTAATGTAGAATAACAAAATAAGTAATCTGTCGTGTCTACATTTTGTTATTTTCTAAGATTACATCCATGTTCTATATTCACAGAATGGTTCAAAATTGAAATTTACAATTTAATAAAAGTACTGATGGGTGTTGTTCCCTGCACCCTCAATCAACAACTTGAATCCATTTTATTTTGATTTACAAACTACTATATTATTTGAATATCTTTCTTTCTTGCCACAATAAGAAAGAGTTTGAGGTGGAAGACTACAATAATAGAAGTGTTTCAATTTGGTATACTATACTACAACATCATTTCATAACTAAGTTTTCAATTTCTATATATAATTAGGTTATGGATAATCTAAGTGAAGAAGCATCATGTCAGACAATCCAAGTGAAGAAGGTAATGGGGATGCAATCAATAGATTATGGTCGAACTTGAAAAGAAAAGGCGATGGAAAATGTTATTGTCCCTGCAATAATTGTAAGGGCTTAAACATTAGAAGATTTCTCATCAAAATAGCTAAGAGACATTGTAGGGATAATGGTCACATTGAAGGAGGCTTTGATTATCATGAATTGGTAAGTTTTTCATTATATTTATTTAACAATTAATATATATATGAAATACACTTGATGATGAGATCATTATCATGGTTTATGTGTGTTCATCATTTTAATATAGGTCGACCTCCCTAGGGGAGTACATGATATGGACCATGGAGGTGTGAATATTGAGAATATGGCTTTGGAAGTGGAGGATCATGGAGGTGCAAATATTGAAGCTAAAGATTATGATTCCATGGAAGATGACAATGATGCACTAGATGATGGTACTAATACATTGATCCATGACACATTTGGTATTGGTGCAACTGGTGATGATGATCAAGATGATTTTGATGTCATCCATGATATACCTCTACTTGAGAAGGCAGCCACACCCCTTTACGAAGGCTCCCAAAGAACTCTTCTCTCTATTGTATTGTTGTTGAACTTGAAAGTTATGAATGGTTTATCCAACACAGCAATGTCACATATGCTACGGTATGTCATATATGTCATTATAGTAATTAAATGGTGAAACATGTACCATAAATATTGTTAATATTAACAACATATATTTTTTTTCTATAGATTGATAGGTGATTTCTTGTTACCACTATCGAATATTCTCCCTCGCTCATACCAAGAATTATGTGCCACTATGAAAGATATTGGAATAGAGTATCAAGCAATAGATGCTTATCCCAATGATCATCTTATTTATCATAAAGAACATGAATTTGCAACAGAATGCCCTAAATGTCATATGAGTAGATATTGAACAGATCAAATAACAAAAAAAGGTGCCTCACAAAGTTCTTCATTACATCCCCATTATACCACATTTGCAAAGATTATTTAGGTGTAGTAGCTTGGCACAACTTATGGATTACCATGCACGCAATAGGAGTCAAGATGACATTATTCAAATGCCCGCAGATGGTTCTATATTTAAGGACATAGAGGAAAAGTGGCCACACTTTATCGAAGAACTTCAGAATCTCAAGCTTTCAGTGGTAGCGGACGGTGTCAATCCATTTGGAGAGCTAAGATCTATTTGCACTGTTTGGCCTATTTTTGTCATCAACAATAACATTTTTCCATGGATGTCAATAAAGAGGGAGCACATTATGTTGGCAATGATTGTTCCAAGTATTTGATCATTTAATAGTTATCTGCATGTAATTATAAATCTTGTAGTAAAATGGTCACAATAACTATGTAATGTTGTTGTTGATTCAACCAGGTAAATACCAAGTTAAAGATATGAATGTTTATATTGAGCCTCTTATTGATGAGTTGGTGGAGTTATGAAAAAGTGTCACTATGTATGACATCTCTAGACCAATAGGAGACAGACAATTTCAATTCCATGCAATGCTTGTATGGACAATACATGATGCCCTAGGGCTAACACATTTTTCTGGTATGTTATGGTGAATTCAAGTTGCACATGATAATTCTAAAAATAAAAATTAAGATATTTAATTCAATTATATCATTAGCTTGTAGGTCTTGAAACAAAGGGAAAATTTGCATGTCCAGTTTGTGGTCCAAAGATGAAATTTCGTTATTCAAAAAGTTTAGGAAAGTAGGTGTTTGATGATTATAGACACTTTCTCCACAAAAATCATAACTATCAAATTACCAAAAAATATATTTTCAATGGAAAAGAAGAGACTACATCTAAGCCATGGAGAATGACACCTCACTTATGGAAGTTGGAATATAATAGAATTAATCATCAAGGTACTACCATTCTACCTAACAGTTTATGTTTGGAATTTGTATATATTTATTGTGCTTTGTTTGCTGATTATGTGATTGATGATCATGAATGTCGTCAAGGAAACACTACTGAGCACTTTTCAAAGGGACTAAAGAGTTATCCTAGATAATTTAGTAGGTTGCCCTACTATGAGCAGCTACTTGATGTGCATTTGTTTGATACTATGCATATTGGAAAGAATGTAATGGATACATTGTGGAAGATATTGGATGGAAGGTGTGACAAAGGAAAAATTATCAAAATTTGTAGTGACATTCATGAATGCAATCATGCAATGAAATTTTTTATTGAATCAAATAGAAATGGAGAACGGATTAATACAAGTTCCCTTCCTTGGTTATTAACAGAACAAGGAGATGCCATAAAAGAAGTCATACGAAAAATTTGATTTCCCACAGGATTTGCTGCAAACATAAGCAGTACCATATCAAAGAAAGGTGAATTTGGGCTAGGGTTGAAAACACATGATTGGCATACCTTCATCAAGGTAAGTCATGTTCTTTTGTATTTATAATATATTTGTAAACTACATGTACTTCTCATTGTATTAAATGAGAAAAGAATGACATGATTATTTTTATAATTGTTGCAGTACGTGCTACCCCTATCTCTCCTAGAAAACTTTGACAATAACATCAAACAAGTAATATATGATCTTGGAAAATACATAAGGTAAGCAATGATATCTATTCAATTTGTTGTATATATATATTGTAAAGTCTCATGTTTATATATTTTTGTGTCTTGAATGTCTTGTAGGTGGTTGTCATCTAAAGAAATCTATAGAGTAGATATAAAATACTAGAAGAGAAGAATTCCTCTTCTAATGTGTGAAATGCAAAAGTGTCTACCTTCAACCTTTTTCAATGCACAAGAACACTACCTCATACACCAAGTTGAGGAGATTGAAAAGTGTGGACCCGTACACACTCAGTCAATGTGGATGGTTGGGAGGCACTTGAAATTTTTGTAGGCTTTGGTTCGGAAAAGAGCATGTCCTAAGGGTTCTATGGTGGAGGGATATATGGTATACCAGACTATGGTGTATGTTACTGAATATCTTCCTAAGTTTGCAGCAAAGATCCATATAGATCACATTTGGGATCTCGACACCATTAGAAAATTTGAAGGGGAGTACTTGGTGGGGGAAGGTAGAATGAGGAAAGTGAGAGGTAATAAATTATAAGATGTTATTGTAGCTCTTAATTCATTCTTAATCTTCAAAATTAATTAGTTGTAAGTCATCTATTTAGTTTTTGTACAGCTGCTCGAGAGTGGGATGCAATAACATGGGAAGTTGTGTCTTCATTGGTTAATGAAGCTTATCGTAATGGAGATCCAAATGTTACCCAAAGGGAAATAGATTTATCACATGGTTTAAAAGATTTCCAGGTACATATAAATTTGTTAATCACTCATACGTTTATGAACTCTCAATGCATTAATTTATACATGTTTTACATATTTTTGCAGGTCAAACACCACAAGGCTATGTTTTGCAATGGTCATAAATTTTGCATTAAAAAGTTGGTGACACAAAGAAAACTTGTGATTCTGGGATAAGTGTAGTCTTTTTGGTGACTAATATTTTGTTATCACTTTTTTAAAAAATATTTCTTGGCTCCGCGTTTGTAGCTCTGAAATATCCACATTTTTGGCTTGGGTTTCCTCCCTCACTTCCAAACCCTAGGTTGGTTTGTTCCCTTTTTGTTTTCCCGTGTTACCTTTTTGATTCACTAAGAGTGCTAATCCGCATGTGCCTTTTACATTTTTAAGTCATGCGTTTGCGGTTAGAAGGTTGTTGGCCCCCGTTCCCCTCTTCTCCTTTTTATTTCTCTAAGCCTAAGTTTTTGGTATATTTTCCTAAGGTTTTCACTAAAGTAAAACGAGTGGCTGTCGTTACACCGCAAGACCCCGATTATCAGTTTTCTCTAACATGCGATATAGCGATGAGTTGCCACCTATCTCAAAGGCAGGCCTAACTGGAGGAAGAGTTTGCAAACTTTAAAGGGCGGAAAAGATCTACGGTGGTCGTTATACCATTGATCCAAGATGCTTGCATGTTAAGCTTGCATTGTAGCGACAACCATCGGATTTTCTTTATTTGAAAAGGATTCGGTGGGTCCTAACAGTGCCAGGTCATTACAATCTTTTGGTTCTTATTGGTTCTTAGAAAAGCTAGGTGGCGGCTGACGAATTTTTAAAGATGGTAAAGGATAGTCAGAAGGGACCCGCCTGTATGAAAACGTGGCACAATGTGATTTGACTGACAGAAGGTGATGTGTTTGATTGTGGGGTCATGTTTTCCAAAGGGTTAATCTTCAGTTTGATCGAACATTCATCGTTATACCATTGATCAAAGATGTGCAGATTTTAAGTTCGCAGTATAGCGACGACCGTCCGATCTTCTTAGAGACTTAAGTGCTCAGTGGGCCCCTTATTGCGATAGTTCACTTTGACGTGTTTACTTCTTATTGGTTGCATAACAGCTATGATCTGACTATTTTCAAAATGCTCTGAGTTAGAAAGGAAAAGGGATTGGGCCCACTTGTCAGTCTTTTGCAGCATGGCATGTTTTGATTTGATATGTGCCCGCTGATGTGTCGCAGTGGGACCTTAGTTTCTTAGATGATTAAAATGCTACAAGATCTCACAGTTGTCATTAAACCGTTGGGATGAGATGCTCAGGTTTTAAGTTTGCGGTTTAACGACAATCGTTGATTTGGATAAAGAGATGGAAGCCTTTTGGTGGGTCCTCTATGTTAAATATATTGATGAGGTGGTCATTTTTGATTGGCCACGGGTGATGTTGACGTGTAAAGATCGCTGCTCAGACTAGGATGAACTTAAGGAATTTAATTCTGCACATGCTAATTTTGAAATGTTCTCATTGGTTGAGAACTAGCTTGCTAAAGGTACTATAGGATTTTGCTGATAAGATTTTCTACCGCCCGATGCGCCAAAAATGAAATATATCAACGGCTTGAATTTGAATTTTTCTCTTGAATGATGTTTTCACATCCAGTGAGTGATAGGGCCGCCAACCTCAATAATGGTGGAATAAATTTTTTACGTGCTAGAGAATTGTGAGCCGTTAGCAGATGTTATATACCAGAATTTGATTATTGTTTTTCTTCACTGCTCTCGTATGTTCTCCGGTGATATATTTTTCATGCAGTGCTTTCAAGCAGAAGTTTTTTCAGGTGCCTGGTAGGTTTTCTTCTGTGTTTAAGTCATTTGAAATTTGTAAAGCTTTGCGGGGTCTTCTTTCCTATTGTCAGTTGATATTGTTTAAAGTTTTCTTGGGAATTCATATCTTAGTAAGAAGCCCTATTTTCAAAATGCCACCCAAGAGGAGTTTGTCTAGTCAAACAGAATATAGTAAGAGAGGAATTTTTGAGGATTTGATGCAGTTGCTTCCATTTTTTGATAATGGGGCACAAAAAAGAGCTCACTGCGAGACATCCTAGAGATTCAGTTGCAGAAGGTCTCTATGACAGAGGGAATTAGATGAGAGATGCTAAAGTGGGTGATATGCACAACGGTCTTATTCTTTTTAAATCAACATATTCATAAAGGAACGCTTGTGCACCCCTCAGTAATGTATGGCAGTTTGACATTGGGAGGTTGGTATGCCCTGGGGTTTTCATGGATGATGAATTGTTAATACAGATTGCTAAATGCTATGATCTTGTGACAAGATGTGTCAGGGATGTAAGTGGAAGAGACCTGATAAGCATTACCGAGGATGAGATTAGACAGGTTTTCTCATTAAATGAACCATCTGTGGGGTTGGAGAAAATAGATTTCATAGAGTTCACTAAGATTTATGAGGCACAGAAGGATTATTTAAGGGCAGGGCCTCTAAGGCAATATTTTGATTAGATAGGATCAATGTGTGCTATCAGTTCAAGTACACCGGAGCCCATCAGGTTAGATTTATTCAGTAAAAAGGCACAAGAAGTTTATAAGTCTTTGTCTTTGATCCTAGGGCATGATGAGAAGACTCATATGCCAGTACCTTTTATGTTCATGATGGTGCAGTCACTCCACCCCCAGCTAGCCCTCATTTTTTACTTTGCTTCTCATTTGGCTGAAATAATTCATGAAGGATTAATAGGGATTAAGAATATGAAGGTCTCTAGACCATTCAGATGGTACTCGTTGCTTATGCACATGTTTTTGTATAAGGGTGAGAAGTTTTTTAGTACAATGATGAATATTGAGAAGGAAAGATATCTCCCAGTGCAATTGTAGACCACAGCCTTGTCCTGGGACATAACTGATGCTAGTTATATTGCCTTTGATAGGGATTTTGCATCGAGGCTTAGGTCTCTTTTATTTATTGATAATCCAAGAATCCCAGGAGAGTTATTAAGATTGATTAGGCCGATGGATTACTGCAAGGACATTACCATTGTCCATAATTTTGGAGAAATTATTTTATATCCAGTCTCCACAGTATTTAGAGTGTATGGTAGTAAAGTGGCGCCTTATATTTTTCCGTATCAGGTCCCTTTGAAGCTAGGATATGCTGAGATCTTAAGACAGATTTGAAATTTACAAGAGACCACACTCACTGGCAAGGGTAGAGGAACTTTATTTCCTGATGTAACTCTGGCACATCAGTATATAATTACAAAAGGAGGATGGGTGCACTTGCATAAGGTTTTGAAAACCTACAGAATGTCAAAGGTAGTGGTGAGGTGTGCAGATACAGAGGGTTTCCTTTCAGGCATGTTCAAAGATAAGGTGAGGTGTGCTCTTATTGAGCATCAATTTAATTTTCCAGAAGACATAATAAGAAATGAGTTTGACCTTCAAGCTCAGGAGATTAAGAAAGAAAAATGGGTGATTTATAGCAAGTCTATAGGTTTTATTTAGAACTTTGATAAAACTTATGACCCATTGATTAGTTTTGAACCATGGGCTAGAAAAGTTAATGTCCTTATGGAGAATTTTGAGGGACTCATGAGTGCTATAAATGAGAAAAGGGTATCTGTGACTAAGACAGATCCAGAAAAGGCTAGGCAGATCTTAAACTAGCCTAAATATATGAAGTTAATCCCTAGGGGGGTGTACACAGTACAGAAGAAGAGTGGATATAGTGTCCTTCTGATCTCACAACAAGGAAGTGAAGATGTTCCTTCCACTTCAAGAGGGAAAAGACCACTTGGTGATCTAGCAGTGCAGGCACCTTCCCCAAAAAGGCAAAGACAAGAAGAAGAAAGACCGGCAGAGGAGATTTACTCTCCTTCTCAATCCCCTATTCAGTTGGATGAGCATGGAGTGGCAAAACAGCTGGTGTAGTTAAGGGATGAGGGAAATCTTTTTGTTTTTAATGAAGATTTGCAGGAGGGAATGCCGGAGGCACCTAAGGAGGTGGCCATGGATCTCATAGTAGAAGAATTTGAGGGTAAACAAATAGACCCTATTCTAAAATAGGAAAGTGACTCTTTCCTTGCCGATGATGATTTTGTTAAAACTAGGGCCTTCTCACAGTTCTTGTGGAGAATGAAAATCAATTAGTTTAAGGAGATTTGTGAGAAGAAGAAGGAAGAATCCCCTGATAAAGATGTGAAAGAGATAGAAGAGGAGACCAAGGCACAAATGGCTAGACAATTTGAGAAGATCACTCCAGAAGAAGGGAGAGCCATGATTCATACAGCAGGGATTTTGATCCTACCAGAATGGGACATTGCTGATGCCATTGTTTTTGACCAAGTAAGGAAGAGCAAGGTAAAGACCCTAGCTACACTAGAACAGGCTAAGCAGGCAGCTAGGGGAATTACTTTTTCTGAAGATCATGCTACTCTAGTCATGTGGTCTTTAGATAAAGATAAAAATAAAGGGAAGAAGAGTGATTTCTCCACAGGATATACAGGGAGCCTAATGGTTCAGAGAGTGGGAGAAACATCTGGTGTGGAGGCCTCTAATTTGATTCTTGAAACTGCCAAATTCAATGTTAGTGTGGCGGAGAAGGATGCCAGAGAAAAGGAAGAGCTTAGGCTCAAATTTGAAATGGTCCTTAAATCTTATAATGAGCTCAAAGTTGAGCTAATTCAAAAGGACAAACTGATTGTCCAGTTATCAGGGCCACAGGATCAAAGATCTCCTCAATTAGCAATTTTTGATAAGCCTGCGGTGGCTTCATCTTCAAGCCCAATAATTGAATTTCCACCCTCACCACTCCCAAAAATAGATATGGATGCAAGGGTTGCTTGGGAGAAGCTGAAGCTGATAGAGGAAACAAATAAATTGAGGGAAATCAGGGAACAATTGGAAAAGGAAAGGAATGAGAATGCAAAGGCTACAGCTTTGGTAAATCAGAAATATGAAGAAAAAATAGTAGGGGTGATTATGGAATTTGCAGTATATTTAAAGCCTTCTATTATACATGGCCATATGGATAAATTAATTTCTTTGCTTAAGGTTATTAATAAAGAGAAGGATGAAATGGCTCCAATTTTGAAAAGATGGATTGAAAGGTCTCCCAATGTAAAACTATTTCGTATGTTATCCAAGGGACAGGAAGACTCGGATCCTTTAATAAAGCCATTGCATCAAATTGTGAAGAAATTGGTGCATTTCAACATTTTTGTGGATAATTTTATCAGGAGAACAAGTATGTTGAAATCTGAATTAATGCTTTCAAGTTATGAGCTGGTGCCTCCTATTTTCACAGACAAAGGAGAATTTAAGGAAGCTTATCAGTGGAGGGAGGAGTTAGATGGACTCCTCACAGAATGAATCAATAATGTTTTAAGTGATAAGTCTTCTTTCAGTGGCCCAATTAAAATGTTGATAAATGCCAAATTGATGTTTGACACCATTCAATAGAAAATCACATAGATCATAAGTGAATGAGAACCGTTGTCTACCAGGAAGGATGAATTTGTTAAGTTTGAGTTCCCAAGTGAAGAGGTGTATAATAAATGGAAATATCAGTACACGCCAGCTGTGGAGAGTGAAGATACACCACCAGCTTCATAAAGTAGATCATAACAGTTAATTTTGAGTCATAAGGGTGGTTGAGATATGAGGAAATATTCATTACAGAATGGACAACAAATATTACAGATCAGATTTGTTAACAGCTAGCCAAGGATTGCATTAAAGACATGAAGAAGGTCGGCTCAATTGCAATTTCCTCACCATTGTGACTGAGTGTATTTATTGTAAATTTTGTAGTTGTTGTAAAGTTTTAGGGTTGATATTTTGTAAACCCTAGAATGACCGGAAGCTTATTGCATCTCCTTGTATATAAAAGCATTTCCCATGGTCATTCTAGGCATTGAGTGACTTAGGTGTAAGAAGAAAAATGAAATTATGAAGCGCTACTCCTCAGTCGAGGATTGTAAATTTGCATGATTTTGTCAGGATAATAGAGAAGAGATACAAGTTGGCACCATTATCCAGTAAGTTTGTTATTCAAAATATGATGTATGTAAATGATCATGGTTATACTTAATACAAATATCAAATCTTTACCTCTCCATTGTGTTTTTTCTATGAATCTTTAAGCCTATTTTAGGGTTTATGTGTATGTATCTCACTTTGAGTTCTGACCTAGGGTTGGATTAAATATTACTCAAAGTAAAATATATGTTCATTGAATTCACATAAGGATTATCTGTAAGTAGGGAAGAGTTGGGGTATTTGTATTTATGTTTCAAAAACCAGTTGTTATCAAAGTTGTTTTGGGATCCTTTCTATTTTCTGACTCTATTGCCCAATGGATAAGACACTGGCCTGTATTCTCCTATCTTTGTTCTGAGAAGGTGATTCAGATTTCAAAATCCCAAAATCTTAAAATCATTACCAGTAATTTTAGTTTTATTTACATTTATGTGTTGTCCTACCCAGTGATGGAGGATCAATGAACAATAGGTTGTTGTTTAGTATTCTCTCACTGTTTTCATCTGTTGAAAGATCCAATAAAGAAATAAGGGGCATAGTTGAAGTTATCAATTAGAATTACAACTATTGGATCAGGTGTACCCACCTTGGTTTCACAGAGCCAGAAGCAGAAGAGGGACTATCCATCCCTATAGTTGGTCCAATTGCCTATAGATTGCCCACATTTGGAACTAACCAATCCTTAATATCCATCATAGGCATATTGGCAGCCCTAGTTGGCATAAGCATTTTCAAACACCAACATATTTCATCTAAAAATGACTTACATCCTCGAGAGTTTGAAAATTGATACTATGGCATTTTGGATGATATAGTTGAGTGTGACTTTAATTCCTTCAGATTAGTTCTCTTTGTCATCAGATGGTATAGGCTACGACTTAATCAAAATCATCTTGATAGAACTGATATTGAACATGACAATGGATTTCCAATGATTAATACAAGGTGGTTTGAGCCACTTGGGGATGAACCCTATGTTCTTCCAAGCCAATGTGAGAAGGTATTTTACTCAGAGGTTCTGCATAAATTGGGTTGGTCATTTTTTGTTAGACATGATCCAAGAGGAAGGACGATGAGGTATAATGCGATGGAAGAAGATTGCAAACAACTAGAAGATGATGTAGATGATGATCATGAACAATAGTTAATTGATGATGTTCCTGACGCAACTTTTCTTTAAGAAGAAGAAGATGATGATTATGATGATGCTACTGATGATGTTGCTGATGATGTTGTTGCTGCTGCTAATGCTGTTGCTACTACTACTACTGATGATGATGATGATGCTGATGCCGATGATGATGATGATGACAAAGATGAAGACAATGATGGTGGTGGTGATGATGTCGATTTCAACAATGATCATGGTGATTAGTTGGATGAAGAAGAAGATGAATGACATGAATGAAATGTACAGTTACGTGATAACTACTTAATCTATTTAATATGGATTTCTTGATAGAAATGTGTAGTTATGCAATCAATGCTTAATCTAGTTAATTTGTGATGTACTTACTATGGGATGCTTATGGTTTTTAATGTACTTGCTATGTGGTTTTGAGTATATGTATCATGAGTTTTTTAGCTAACATTAGATAATTGAATTACATATGTAGGTACCTAGACTCCTTTCACGAGCATCCCACATAGTCTCATGGATCGACAAACTGACCTTGATGTTGATGATGTGACTAGATCGGGTAAAGAGAAATACAATTATGGCCTGTAAAGTACTGAAATACTTTAAAATGTTTTTAATTATAATTTTTAAAAAAAAATTTAACCCTTTTATATGTTATTGCAGATGACCCCCCTTTGCATCAACAGAGAACTAGGCGTGCATTGAGATCTAATGAGAGGGTAGATGATCATGATGATGATATCGATACTCATCTTAACAATTATATCTTAAAAACTAGAAATCAAAAGAAAAAAAAGAAATGATTGTCATCTCTGCACCTTAATTGATAATGACTGATTTTTTTATGCCAATGAATTTAATTATGTGGTAGTGTGTTGGAGCTTTTCCTTGCAGAACCAAACTTGAATCAATGTATGGGCTTGATTCTCAAAATAAGCACTCAAGTTTGACAAGAAAATAGTCCAATTGATGAGGATTGAAAGGAATCCTCCTTCTTCTTTGAGCTCCACATCACTCAGGTGGGTATTGCCTTATCTACACATTCAAGATACCTCATGATAAACAATAGGCCTACAAATACATTATTGTGGAATAGTCTTCAAACCCTTTTAGGTATCCTATACCCCAATGAAGCCAATTCTTATGCAATAGCCCTATTTGCATAGAATGAGTCTGAAGACTAGAGAGGACCTCCTACTACCACTACCAACATGAAAGGGAAAGGTATTTGATTTGAATAATTGATGTTGGGTTGAAAGGACTCCTGAAATACCCCTAATCTCTCATAGACTAGTGCCTTATCCAATGGGCAGAAGAGTCAAATACCTCACTACAATAGAGAGCCATGAAACAAGAAGACAATACATTCAAATATGGTGATGCCTTACATCAACCATACACCATCAACCAGATCATACTTTAATAATCCACCTATGGTTCCAATTGTGCTATCACTCATTTAAAGGGTTTTAACCCTCCCCTTAGAAGAGACCTATAAACAAGTAATACATTAATCAAAATCCACTGAAAGACAAACATGAGATACCCTTGATACCCTAGCTCATACACACCTAAAAACTAGTCCTAGACCTAGTTGCTTCTGTGAAAATAACTCTATTGCAGACACATAGGAAATGCAAATAGAAGGATTGAAACACCCTTGATGCTTCAATCAATAAGTTTGAAACTCAAATGGAGACAATCTGATAATAGTAAAAACATGTTGAAATCTTATACATAAGACAAAATGTTACAGCCTGCATTCTATTCTCCAAAGCTAGAAAGGAAAGAGGGAACACTCTATATGTAGAGAAGAAGGAAAATATCTACAAGAAAAGGACCCTTCATGGAATTGAGAAAACCAAAAAACTTCCAAATTTTTAGAACCCTTCTAAATGATCTTGAAAATCCTTTTATAGGAACAAGGATTGCAACAAGCTATGGATCATTTAGGGCAAAATTAGGTCTGCTACAACCACTCGGTACAATAAGAAAATAAAGACTGCAAATAAACCTTGAAACCCTAGAGAATTAGATAAAATTTGATGTACAATTGCAATGGTTTCATCACTCAAGGTTAATTGTAAATACAATTTGAACTAATTTATTGTTGTAAGAAAAACAAAATAAATGCCTGAGCCAGCCTTTAGAAAATCTTGCGTGTACAGGTCATGGAAATCTCTGACGTATTCAAACCCTAGCTGCTTGAATTAAATCACAGTCCCTCTACAATTACTCAGCATGGCACCTAGGATGGCAAAATCAAATCAAGATGGCCACATAGATCTTTTACATCATTTTCCAACTGCAACTGACCAGGAAAATCAATTCTGAACCACCCCCCTTTGTTTTATATGACCACCACTTCAAACCTTGCAGAGAAAACCTCTTAGAAACATTCAAATTCATGTTGCAATGGTTAAATGATTTCACTTTAAAACCTGACCATCGATCTTCATTAGAATATAATCTAACGGCCTCATTGAATGATCACATAGCTTGAAAGAGGCCCATGCGAACATGCGACAAAATGCTAGCATACATCACCCATCATCTACTTTAAATGCTCGAACCCACTAACAACATTCCATGTCACTGCTCCTGGACCAATGAGAAGCAAACAAATCAACATGACCTAGCATTGGACCCACCGATAGCTTTCATGTCAGATTCCAAATCAATGGTTGTCGCATGATCACAAAGGGGAAGAATATTCCTTGTGATCATGTGATGACCACAAGATCTTCAAGAGACTAACAACTTGACCCCACCCTACCACATAAGCCTTTGCAATGAATCACAAGCTGCCACATTGCAAAAAATAGCAGGTAGACCTCTCACTTTTTCTTCATTCTTTAGACCTTTGACACATGCCACATCAGAACTGGAATCAACCAATCAGAAGTCGCTGACTATGAAAACCACCTCATCACCCAAAGGACCCACAAGTCTGTTGTCTACCATCACATTAGACAGTTGTCACTACACCACCATGCTAAACAACGAGCACTTTATCTTAGCGGTAAAAGGACAGCCACTAGATCTTGCAGTACTTTAACTCATCGTAGACCTTGAAGATGGGCCCACCGGGACAGGTGGTACCTTGTCGCATTTTTGCAAGGGGAAGAAAGATTCCTTGTGAACATACTTCAGCCACAAATTTTAAAGAGTCTGCAAGCTGTTAGGCCCCACTGATGACAGATGTCTTCTTGTCGCATGTTCACAAAGGGGAAAAAGATTCCTTGCGAACATGCGACAACCACAAGTTTTCAAAGGGTTGAAACATAGGAAAATTCATGCTAGGAGACTTAGGAACTTAGGAAATATTAAAGGGGGACCCCCGTGTGAAACCTAACTAATCAACATGTGAAGGGATATAACATTTTAGCACATGGGTTATTTGGACTTTAAGTGACAGGAAAAGGTAATGCAAAATTAGAACAGGGCCAAGGCAAGTTAGGGTTTTTCTTTCCAATGGCTAGATATTTGAAGTTTGACAAGGGTTTCAAGCCAGGGATAGGGAAAAACATATTGCAGAGACCAGGGAAAATATAAAACCATGAAAAAAATTACAGAGATAGACCATTTTCTAAAGAATTTAGCTATGACTTTAAAATGGGCTAACAATGGCTCTATCTGGGGATGCATGCCTCCTGCAGGCATGGCAAGAAATTAGATCTCTAGGAGAGTAGACCACCTACTGGACAAAACATAGAGACCTCAAAAATTGGCAACCAAACTAGAGAAATAGGAAGGGAAACACACAACTGGAAGGAAAAGATATGTACAAAATTTTTACAAAAATTTACAACTTTAGTTGGTGACCCCAGGCCACCAAGAGAAAACTAGTGACCCCCCTAAATCAAAAATCTGATTTTCATCTACATATATGGCCAACCACCTAAAATTATCCTGATCACCTTGTTGCCAACATATGTGAATAACCATGGGCTAAAGAATAAAGTTTTACTAATCACTACCCATGTTTTTCCAGTCATAACAGTTACATTCATACTCATATTCTAAGAAGTAAGGAACATCATTTGCTTCTTCTTGATGACTGGTAAAAATAAAAGGATCAAGTAATGCATTAGAAAATAAAGCATACTGAGCACTATGCATTACTACAAAAATACCTGGCTGAGAAGGACTTGGATCCTTATATTCACCTTCACACATTGCATTAGCCAGTGAGCAACTTGGTTCCTCCCTGATGTCTTCATGAATTGGATCATGAACCAAGTGAAGGTCTTCTTCAAATTTTTTATGATAGGGGAAAAATTTGATTTGCATCATCATTTTTATCAAAAGAAGTTCTATCTCAACTATTGAAGACAAGGTCCTCAATACTATCACCATCACTGTCATATTTAGCAAAAGAAGGGAAAGGATATGAACAAGAAACTTGTTCATCACTGCAATCTCTATGATAGGAAAACACACTGTCATGTCCTTCTACCTCTTCTCTTGTAGAGTCACTAGATGAGGGAATCTCTGGTGAAAATGGATCATCACTATCACTTTGAACACTGACCTCATTATCAGTGTCAAAGGATAGATCATAGGGGAGTTGCAAATCAAAGTCCAAAATAGGTGCATACCTCTGGAACTCCTCAGCCAAGAGTGCTGAAATCCTTTCACTACTTAATGGAATTTAGGTCGTTTCTTCATCTTCCTTAGCTTCACCCCTACTGCAAACATCATCCCTGTCAAGAACAAGGATAGACATCTCTAGCTTTAAATCATCTTGTGTGAAGAAATCACTACAAGAATCATCATCTGCATCATATCCAATATTCTACCCTTCACACAAAACATCATCATACCGGGACAAGAAAAATGCCTTCTCATGTTGACAAGAAAAAGAGTCTGTAGACAAAAAGGAAATATTTCCATCCTCAGATTCATCTTCATCATTTTCATATGCAACAACCTCAAAGTCAGCTTCATAATCAACACTTTGTGCATAATGAGAATCAACATCAGAAACACTGGTCTCCTCATGATCAACATCATGAACCACTAGTTTTAGCAATCTTATGTCCTTCTCTAACTGCCAGTTCTCCATTTTTATTTTTGCTAATTCCTTCTTGAGAGCAGCAACTTTATCAAAATGCTCTATAAACTTAGCTCTCAATACATCCCAAGAAGGGATTGAACATGAAGGCAAGGAAAGGAACCACTTCCTTGCACCATTAGAAAATGTCTGCACAAGTAGCCTCATAGCAACATCTTCATGTTCAATATCCATTTCACCAAAAAGACCCATGAGGTCATCTATATGTTGGCTTGCAGAAATAGATCCACTAGCCAGGAATCTAGGCAAGCACTCCTCAATCTCAGTAGGAAACTCATTAGGGTCACCTTCAATGCCATCAAAACAAAAGGGCCTATATTCCTCCATAAGGAATTTCCCACTACTACTCATCCCTTTATGCAGTGCTAAACACTTGATAGGGACACATTTTTTGCAACTGATTTTCATAAAGAGAAGACATATGAAAATCAAAATACCTAGAAGTTCTGCAGTAGGAACTTTGTTGACTAGAAGGCAAGGCAGATCTAGAGCTCATCATGTAGCTCCATCAGGTTTATTTCTTTGTAGAGTCACCACCTCCTTGAAGAGGAAAATATTGTACTTTTCTTTGTACCTCTTCCAATCAACCAAAACTTCACCAGGGTTTACACACTGTTTATCAGGAACTGCACTGATCAAACAGAGAACTCAGAGTCACCACTCAACATGTAGTGAGAAGATTTTAGCAAATGCTTTGTTTGTTTATTTGACTCTGTAATTATGGCCACCAAAGATTATGATTTCTTTAACAAGATTTGTAGTTGATCCCCAGTAGAGTCACCATTTTGTTGGAGATTTTCCTTCCAGAACCAAACTTGAATCAATGTATGAGCTTGATTCTCAAAGTAGGCACTCAAGTTTGACAAGAAAATAGTCCAATTGATGAGGATTGAAAGGAATCTTCCTTCTTCTTTGAGTTCCACATCACTCAGGTGGGTATTGCCTTATCTGGACACTCAAGATACCTCATGATAAACAATAGGCTTGTAGATACATTATTGTGGAATAGTGTTCAAACACTTTTAGGTATCCTATACCCCAATGAAGCCAATTCTTATGCAATAGCCCTATTTGCATAGAATGAGTCTGAAGACTAGAGAGGACCTCCTACTACCACTACCAACATGAAAGGGAAAGGTATTTGATTTGAATAATTGATGTTGGGTTGAAAGGACTCCTGAAATACCCCTAATCTCTCATAGACCAGTGCCTTATCCAATGGGCAGCAGAGTCAAACACCTCACTGCAATAGAGAGCTATGAAACAAGAAGACAATACATTCAAATATGGTGATGCCTTACATCAACCATACAACATCAACCAGATCATACTTTAACAATCCACTTGTGTCTCCAACAATGCTATCACTCATTTAAAGGATTTTAACCCTTCCCTTAGAAGAGACCTATAAATAAGTAATACATTAATCAACATCCACTAAAATACAAACATGAGATACCCTTGATACCCCAGTTCATACACACCTAAAAACTAGTCCTAGACCTAGTTGCTTTTGTGAAAACAACTCTATTGCAAACACATAGGAAATGCAAATAGAAAGATTGAAACACCCTTGATGCTTCAATCAATAAGTTTGAAACTCAAATGGAGACAATCTGATAATAGTAAAAACATGTTGAAATCTTATACATAAGATAAAATGTTACAGCTTGCATTCTATTCTCCAAAGCCAGAAAGGAAAGAGGGAACACTCTATATGCAGAGAAGAAGGAAAATATATACAGGAAAAGGACCCTTCATGGAACTGAAAAAACTAGAAAACTTCCAAATTTTTAGAACCCTTCTAAATGATCTTGAAAATCCTTTTATAGGAACAAGGATTGCAACAAGCTATATATCATTTAGGGTAAAATTAGCTCTACAACAACCACCCGGTACAACAAGAAAATAAAGACTGTAGATAAACCTTGAAACCCTGGAGAATTAGATAAAATCTAATGTAAAATTGCATTGGTTTCATCACTCAAGGCTAACTACAAATACAATTTGAACTGATTTCTTGTTGTAAGCAAAACAAAATAAATGCCTTAGCCAGCCTTTAGAAAATCTTGCGTGTACAAGTCATGGAAATCTCTGACATATTCAAACCCTAGCCACCTGAATCAAATCATAGTCCCTTTGCAATTACTTAGCATGGCACCCAGGATGGAAAAATCAAATTAGGACAACCACACAGATCTTTTACATCATTTTCCAATTGCAACCGACTAGGAAAATCAATTTTGAACCACCCCCCTTTATTTTATACGGCCACCACTTCAAACCTTGCAAATAAAACCCCATGGAAATATTCAAATTCATGTTGCAATGGTTAAATGATTTCACTTTAAAACCTGATCATCGATCTTCATTAGCAGATAATCTAATGACCTTGTCGCATGATCACATAGCTTGAAAGAGGCCCATGTGAACATGAGACAAACTGCTAGCATACATCACCCGTCATCTACTTTAAATGCCTGGACCCACTGATAGCATTCCATGTCACTGCTCGACCAATGAGAAGCAAAAAAATTAACATGACCTAGCATTGGACCCACCAACAGCCTTTACGTTAGATTCCAAATCAACGACCATCGCATGGTCACAAAGGGGAAGAATATTCCTTGCGATCATGTGATGACCACAAGATCTTCAAGCAACTGACAACTTGACACCACCCTACCACATAAGCCTTTGCAATGAATCACAAGCTGCCACGTTGCAAAAACCAGCAGGCAGACCTCTAACTTTTTCTTCATTCTTCAGACCTCTGACACATGCCACATCAGAACCCACATCAACCAATTAGAAGCCCCTAAATGTGCAAACCACCTCATCACCCAGAGGACCCACAAGTCTATCATCTACCATTGCATCGAATGGTTGTCGCTACAGTGCCATTCTAAACAATGAGCAGTTTACCTTAGCGGTAAAATGACAGCCACTAGATCTTGCAGTACTTTAACTCACCACAAACCTTGAAGATGGGCCTGCCGGGACAGGTGGTGCCTTGCTGCATGTTCACAAGGGGAAGAAAGATTCCTTGCGAACATATGATAGCCACCAATTTTAAAGAGTTTGCAAGCTATCGGGCCCCGCTGATGAAAGATGTCTACTTGTTGCATGTTCACAAAGGGGAATAAGATTCCTTGCGAACATGCAAACACCACAAGTTTTCAAAGGGTTGAAACATAGGAAAATTCATGCTAGGAGACTTAGGAACTTAGAAAATATTAAAGGGGGACCCCCGCGTGAAACCTAACTAATCAACATGTGAAGGGATATAACATTTTAGCACATGGGTTATTTGGACTTTAAGTGACAGGAAAAGGTAATGCAAAATTAGAACAGGGCCAAGGCAAGTTAGGGTTTTTCTTTCCAACTGCTAGATATTTGAATTTTGACAAGGGTTTCAAGCCAAGGATAGGGAAAAACATATTGTAGAGACCAGGGAAAATATAAAACCATGAAAAAAATTGCAGAGATAGACCATTTTCTAAGGAATTTAGCTTTGACATGAAAATGGGCTAACATAGTGAATGTTCATAAATTTTATAATGTGTTAATGAATGTTATCATGTGATAATTAATGAATGTCACATTTTATTAATGTTTGAATGAATGTTATCATGTGATAATTAATGAATGTTACATTTTATTAATGGATGAAATAATGAATGACTATTAGATGTTAATGGGGAATTTAGAGTGATGTTAGGGGGGGGGGGGGGTTGGGGCCAAATGAGCTTCCCCCTTCATGTGGTTGGCCCTGTTTAGTATAGAATATAAAACTATTCTCAAAACAAAGTGAAGCTCAATAAGTTTATTCCTTATATAGGGTCTCAAGTGTAGCTTTTATCCCACTCTCAACATTGCAAGGCTTCAAGTGGTGTTCTGATATTGGTTTCTCCATCTCCCAATGACATCTTGTCTTTCTCCTAAGAACTCTCACCGAGCTATGATACATGGATGAGAAGAAGATGTCCCTTATAGGCTACACATATATAATATGGTAGATCTAGGGAACAAATATACTACAACATAGAATGAGTCAAATTGAATCTATAGTTTCTTCATTCACAATGAAAATTCAAATTACAAGCCATATTTTAGATTTAATATTCATATTTATCTTCATCATGATCATAGCCATCATGGTCAGCATTTGGTTCAACTTCATTTGAACCACACTTCATGTTGGGTACCATTATAAGGCATGGAGTGTGGTCATACCCATGTTACCATAATAATGAGTTAGCCTATAAAATTATGAATAAAATACTTTGTGTATCATATTTATAATACTACAGGTGCACCCGGGATTGGCCCAGGCACTCAAGTTCCTACCAAAGGAACCCAGGTTGAACCCAGAGGAGAACAAAAGTAGAATCAGAATCTAGCATCAAAAAAAGAACCAGATAACTTGGCTTTTTTCTAAGTCAATTTTATTTCTGAATTCTTCTCCAATTCCAACCTAATTATTCCATATTTTGTTTTCCAATTTTCCTTCTTCCTCGCTCCAAATTCAAGGATCACCACCCGTGACTTGGTTAAGATGATGAATGCTGGCAATGCCTTTATTACCAAGGAATCACCACCCACCATTAATGAATATTAATGATCATTGTTTCATAAGGGTAATCATTGTTTATGTATGCTGATCACCCAAGTCTTTGGCTATGACTTGCATGTTGTGAGGTTTTTTAGAAGTGGGGGTATGACATCCTGGTTGGATTATAACATATTGACACTTACACCATGAAGAAGACAAATGATTAAATAGAAAGAGAGGACCAACTAAACCATCTTGTGGTCAGTCTATATCACATTGAGAAATAATGTCAATAATTGAGAATCAAAACAATCAAAAGTTTCTTCAAGACCATGAATGATCAACAACATTCCATTAAAAAAAAAATACTAATCTATATTATCATTAAGCCATAAAATACGTTTTTAAAGTTTAGAAGCATCACAAGAAATTTCAAGAAACATAGTACTATCCAAGGACCAAAACAAATACCCTCCAAACGATTATGATTGTGTTGATGTTGATGTCTATAATTTATGTCAAATGATTATGATGATGTTGATGTTGATGTCTATAATTTATTTCACTTACTGATGCTTGCCTAGATTGAATTTTGAATTGCTAGGTTGGAGAATGCTTTCAAAGTTTAGGGTCTATTCTACATGATACTCTTAGTTACAGCTCAAATGCAACTCAACATATTTTTGATGTTGGGCAACCCACTATAGAAATTCATCCACAAGTGAAATTTAATGCTGTGAATCTTGGAATTGTTAATGTTATTACTTTTCCTCACGTTTCATATTTGTGAAAATGTTTCTTAGCACTATCTTATTCTTATTACAATGTTCTTTGTTGTGGGGTAGGAGGTCAATCTTCATTATCTTCATTGTGCGGGATAGTGAAGATTTCTCTGACAAATAGCAGGTCTTCTTTAGTATCTTATAATAACATGCTAAACTAATAAATGTGTTATGGGCATTTAATATGCAATTACTAATAGACTAAGCATATTATTACTATGCTTAATGTTCCATTTAAATGCATTTAACACAAAAAAACAATTTTAAAAAATTGAACCAATGGCATGTTTATAACAAAGATGTGTTGAGGAGTTTGCTCCTTGTTTAATGTTAACTGTTCCTGCAGAATCCACTCATATAACTGTGAAATGCTATGTGGAAGGGATGCTTGATAATGTTTCTTGAGGGAAGGGGGATTTTGAAAGACTTGTTATCATTGTATTGTGTATTTCCAATATGTTTGGATGTAGGGCAGACTGGGAGAATGAAGGATCACTCACTGATTGCATGATAACCCGGTTTTGAAGGGTCACTAGAAGAGGGGGATGAAGGATCACTCACTGATTGCATGATAACCCCACCAAGCATTCTTTCCTTTAATTTTCCACAATATCTCAAAGTATGATCATTATTCTTTACTTTCTTCTATATGCTATTCTTTCTATGGTTTTGTTATCTCATAAATATATCAAAAACATTGTAGATGTGCATATAAATGTAAAATATTGTCCTTCAATTGTTCCACATTGAAGCATTTCCTCTTTGGAGTATTTTCTTCATTTGGACAATATCTATAAAAAATGGTTCCCATATTTCTTCAAGATCTATTTTAATCTTTATATTGCAATTTCAATTAGATTTGACCTATAGTTGATTTCATTAGTATTTTATAAGATATACTCCTAATGTGAAATGTGGAGAGAATGAAAGAGACACACTAGGTATTAATTACACGATATACCTATCATCACTTAGCACTTAAATAATAAATTATGAATAGGGAACAACCCCCTAACCTCTGGATGTTTGTTTCATGTTGTCCTCTTATTATATGCAAAGGTAGGCCTATCTTAATTAGGCTAACAACCATAGTGTAGGGTCCATAAATCATGGAACCCAAAATAGTGCACACTTGTATTAAATTAGGTTCAGTATACTACAAGGGAATGGAAACCATGCAATAGTGCCTCGTGGGGAGGGAAGAAACCCTTCACCAAGAAGATGGTTGTGTCTACCTTATTTACTAGAGGCAAAGAACATAATTTGGTTCCAGCAATTACTCCTAGAAGATAATGGCACCCACAAAACACTTGGAAAAGATAGCACTCACTATATCTTTTATCACTCTTTTAAAGTTGGGACAATAAATCTCAAAGATTGATCAACAAATTCTTGAACACAAAGAACCATTGACAGATATGATTCATGTGTACAATAGCTAACAACCAGTTGTTCCAATCATGGTGTCCAATAATTATGTTAGAAAAATCATCTACAAATCCCTTACACAACCATAATAGATTCAAACCATGAACTATAAGAACCTAACAATGGGACTAACAAAGATACAACCTAAACAAATCTTGATCATATTCCACCCTATTGTAAGGCCCAAGAAGTAACTCTATCTTAAAGCTACAGATTCCTCTAGATGAAGCTCAAAGGTTAGGTAGCTGAAGCATAGCAATACTTGAATGAATATAGGAATAATTTGATGTACAGTCATTTGCTAGCTTGGTTTGTGGGTTTTCCACAAAATATTTTCCCTTTAACCACATTTATAGTTTGAGAAAATTAGAAAAAATTGTTTTAGATTTATATTATCCTTTTGAACTAGCACACTGCCATCAAAATGCATAATCATTGGTCATCTCAAGAAAATTCCTATTGATTAGTAGGATATCCTTATAAAAATTTGATGCATAGATTTCTTGTGAATTATCGACTGCTATGTATCTTGCAACTATGGAAGGAATAGTGTTGGTGTAAGGTTTCATTTATTATTGAATTCAATGGTTTCCAAGATGTGTTGAGGAATTTGCTCCTTGTTTAATGTTAACTGTTCTTGGACAATGCACTCATACAATAGTGAAGTTACAAAACTGAACTGATGGCATGTTTACAATAAAGAAATAGAATGATAATAATATGTTGAAAATTCTATTATGTTTAATACATGCCAAAGGACCACATTCTAAATTGTTGTCGCTGAAATGATCACATTCTACTGGTGTCGTACCCTAGCCTGTGCTTTAACTCCATTATTTGATGTTATTGGCACTTGTGCTAAAGGATATCCATTTTTTTGAAATTTTGACTGTGGTTATCAAATGGACAGCCCATGAGCTTCTAGCTAGGTGCCATTTGTATTGATAGCTTAGGGCATCAAATGTATTGTATCATTGATAGTTGATACTTTGTTAAAAGGAAATAGGACAAAGAATGATTTTATTTAGTTTTTATTTACATCCCTAGAGAAGTATATGTAGATTTACGGATGCAGTTGCAGGATACATAGCAGCCAATAATTCACAATAAATCCATGCATCCAATTTGAATAGTAATTAATGCAAAGAACTAGGGTCCTCCAATGGCCCAATCATCCATACCTTGACTGTCCCCTCAACCAGTGACCCTTCAAAACTGGGTTATAATGCTATCAGTGAGTGATCCTTCATTCTCTTGGTGAGCTTCTAGGTAGGGGCCATTTGTATATTTGATAGCTTAGGGCATCAAATTTATATTGTATCATTGATAGTTGAGACTTTGTTAAAAGGAAATAGGACAAAGAACAATTTTGATTTAGTTTCTGTATTTTGATCTTTAAGTGGCTTACAACCGTAGAGAAGTATATGCAGATTTACGGATGTAATTGCAGGATACATAGTAGTGGATAATTCACAAGAAATCCATGCATCCAATTTGAATAGAAATTACTACAAAGAAATAGGGTGCTCCAATGGCCCAATCATCGGGACCTTGACTGTCCCCTCAACTAGTGACCCTTCAAAACTAAGTAATTATCATGCAATCGGTGAGTGATCCTTCATTCTCCTCGTCTGCCCTACAACCAAACATATTGGAAATACATAATACAATGATAACAAGCCTTTCACAACCCCCCTTCCCTCAAGGAACACTATTAACCATCCCTTCCACATAGCATTTCACTATTGTATGAGTGGATTGTGCAAGAATAGTTAACATTAAACAAGGAGCAAACTCCTCAACACATCTTGGAAACCATCGAATTCAATAATAAACAAAACTTAACACCAACGCTATTCCTTCCATTCACTTCTACCAAGAATAAATCATTTAATCCATTCAACATTACATATAATCATTAGACAGTTACATTTCCTGACTATGTAGAGGAACAATCATGACCAAAATGATCAAAACTACTTTCGCCCTTGCACAAGCTATTCCAAACTTCAAGTAAAATGATCAATATGCTATATCAAATCATTCATATTCATAGTAACCATTTGAAGGATCATTTTTTCAATGAACCCACCGACTGTACCCCTATGGCAGAGAAAGGAAACCTCAAAATAGAGAAAGAAAACTTAGTAAAACCAGTCAATGCCGATGTTTGTTTGGGTACAGTCATGATAAGTGCCTCTCAAACCTCTCCAAACATGTAAGATTGTCTTTAAATACTTTATTGATCTCTTCTAAACATTAACCAATTGAAATCTACATTTGAATCCACACACAATAACCCCAAAATGAAGAGTTTTGTATCCTTTAATGAATCTCAGTCACTGGTAGCGCATGGATAGTCAAAACAGTAGTCTCCAAAGCATTCAATAAATGACTAGATTGTATTTAATACACACTATTCCTTCCATTCACTTCTACCAAAAATAAAGCATTTAATCCATTCAACATTACATATAATCATTAGACAGTTACATTTCCTGACTGTGTACTAGAGGAATGGTTAGGAAATGTAATTGTCTAAATGATCCAAACATTTGAAAATAGTGAATCAATATCCTTGAGCACAAGTACCAATAATATCAAATAATGAAGATAAAGCACGGGCTAGGGCACGACACCAGTAGAATGCGATCATTTCAGAGAGCATTCGTGATCAAATAAAATGCAATGCATTTGAAATTTGTAGTCGAATATGATGCCAGATGCTCGAAAGATGAAGAAATCACATACCTTCTCTTGCGCTCAGCTTTCACTCCTCTATCCAATCAAAATAAAAATGATGAGGCCATTTCACTTTTTTTTTCATAGCCAAATATTCCTTGTACCACACGAAGAACATGCCATTAGTTCAATTTTGTAATTTGTTTTTTGTGTAATTAGTAATTGGCAGATTAAATGTAGATAACACCTTTATTAGTTTAATTAGCATGTTATTATCATATCAAATAAAGTATGTTTAAGAATTTTTGGGACTGGTCCTTTTGTGTGTATTAAACATAATAGAATTTTCAGCATATTATTATCAATCTATTTCTTTGTTCTAAACATGTCATTGGTTCAGCTTTTTAGATTTGTTTAATCTGTTAAATGCATTTTTCATGAGGAGGGGTCTTGTTCTTAGGAGATTGATGAAGATTGTGCACCTCAAAAACCAATTCATAAGGTACCAATCATGTTTCCTATTTGCTTATATTTTTGGATTGGTAAATCTCCTTATAAGTTTCATGTCCTTTCTTTTGATTACTATGGATGAGATATATATCTTACATTTAACATTCAACTTCTTTACATTTTAGAACATGTAGTGTGTTTTTTGAGGATTCTACCAAATCAACTTTTTACATAAACTGAAAACACTAAACTGATAACTTGCCCTTTCAACTTGACAAAATATTTGCATTTGACCAATAACTACAAGCAACTGAATGATAAATCCACATACCTATATCTTTGTAAAATACCTGGAACATCAAAAAGATTACTAAGTGGCTGCCACCATGATTTTTATCTACTAAATATGGGAAAAAAAAAACACCAAAAAAAATTGAATAGAAAACATGATTGGTCATTTCAGAGAGCATTCATGATCAAATAAAATGCAATGCCTTCTCTTGCACTCGATCAAATTTCACCCGCTCATTTTCTCTCACTCCTTTTCTCTACAAATGGAATAAAAATGATTTGGCCATTTCAATACAGTGAATTGATATCCTTGAGCACAAGCACCAATAACATCAACTATTTTGATTTGTGGGTACCCTAATGTTGGCAAGAGTTCTTTTATTAATAAGATTACTCTGCAAGCTTGAAGAAGCGATATATTTTGGAAAATGAAGAGTAGAAAGATGATGATGTTCCTAAGATCATGGATGGAAACAATGTTATAGATAGAATGGGAAGACATCTTTCTAGACTGACTTTGGATCCTTCGACAATTGGGGTAGGATCCAAACCCAAGCTAAAAAATGTCTTCCTTTCTATTGTGGAATTATCCCTTCTTTGGCCTGCACTCATTCCTCTTCTCAAAAATGGTTATCTAGAAAATTTGGGTATTGTTTCTCATCCATTCATGAAATGTGCTAGTGATTGTATAAAATTACTTTAGGCCTCCAGTATTGATGAGATGTACAAATGTAAAATGTTTTTGTGAGACTGGGATCAATTTGTGTAGTGTACATAAATGCAAGGTAGTGATTATTCTCGACGATCGACAGGTAGCTAGGATAGTAGCTAGGACTAAAGATAACACATCTCAAGAGACCATCATAGGTTGTCTCTTTCTTCATTCTATATTATTGATAGAATGTTTTACCTTTCATTAGCTCATCAATTCTGGGGATTTGAAAGAATTTAATAGAATATTTTCATGACAACATATATTATTTAAGTTGATGTTGCACAAATTTATCTACTTGGTGCACTTGTATACTATGAAGACAACAATAAAGAAGCATCTCCTCCCATGGCCATGCTTCTTTATCACCGTCCTCATAGTCTACAAGTGCGCAAAGTAGATAAATTCATGCAACATCAACTTAAATAATATACGTTGTCATGAAAATATTCTATTAAATTCTTTCAAATCTCTGGATTTGATGAGCTAAAGAAAGGTAAAACATTCTATCAATAATATAGACTGAAGAAAGAGAGAACCTATGATGGTCTCTTAAGTTGTTTTATCTTTAATGTGCATATTCATCGGTTTTTTGACACTTAATAATTAATTTTGATAGAAGTGCTACGTATTCGACAGATAAAATGTCGAAGAAAAATAATTTACAACAATAGTTCCTGTGTACACCAAGATGTGGTACACTTCTGTGAATCCTTATATGCAAGGAGACTCAAGAATGAGCCCTCACAAGCCAACTCACAACTCTCTATCCGAGACGTCCAGGGGTTGATATTGAGGCCCTCAGATTGACCAAGTTACCCATGCAAGTACAAACTCGGAATGAGAGATTCAAAGAGGAGAAGCAAGAATGCTAATCTCCATGAATCCTGTTCATGCATGCAACTAAAAACTAGTCTAAATGATGCAATGCAAGAAATAAAACTGATTTATTAAAATGAAGATTAATCTACAACAATGAAATAAAACTAAACTAAAATGCTATGCAAACTATATGCTATCAAATTTAAACTAAAATGGAAATATGCAAACTAAATGATGATCTCAAAAAGCTCTAATGAAAATTGTAGCATAAAGATTATATGAAAATTCAAGATCCTCAACTGAGAGCGAGAGGGCTCATTTTATAGCAAAATGTGGATTTGAATCCAAATTGAAGATCAATGTGGGATAAATGGAAAAGAGGAAACAAATCTGATTTTTAGAAAGTTTGTAGGAAAAGGAATTTTTATTTATTTCTTTTATTTTTATTTAGCTTGTTTCCTTTTCCATCACAAAAGATCTTGAGAGAATATTTTATTTATTTAATTTAAAAGAATAATATCTCTCTTAATTAAATAAAATAAGATTATATAATTTAGAGATGAATATTAATTAAATAAAATAAAATCATTTAATTAAAAATGGACTTTAATTAAATAACATCATTTCATTTAAGAAATATTAATTTTAATTAAATAACATTAATTTATTTATTTAACAGGAATTTATTTCTTTCAATTAATTAAATAAAGTTAATGAAATATTCAAACCTTAGGGGAAAATTGAAATAATTGAAATAGTTACAATTTGATCAAGAAGGTTGATTCGAATATGTTGCAAAGCATTGATTCAGGGATTAATTTTTGATAATTGAATAAATGGGGCCCAAAGTCTAGGCGACCATTTTAGGGTGCATACATTTGCCCCTCTTTGACTAATGTGAGGTCGACTCGGGATCACATGCAGTCAAAGAATGGAATTGTAGTGTGAGATCAATTTGGGATCACAAAACAACCAAGATGTGTCTTCGACAAATGGGAACACATCAGGACAAGCATAAGCTAAAGCTGAAGGATGAGACATAGTTGAATTAAGTCCAAAATAGGAGATAAGAATCTCAAGCAAGGTTGTCCCAAGAGAAGCAATTGATAAATTGATAAAGTTGAATCAAGGATTGAAGTTTGGTAGGTACTGCCCCCTCATGATCGAAATCAAAATGAGATAGAGAAGAAATAGTAAATTGAAAAATTTGATCAAATCGAACAAAACATAAGGTTCTTGATGTAAGCTGAAAAATATAAGAATCACAAAACCAATGTAGATCAGCAAGAAAATTATGCCCCAAGGTTGAATTAGAAGAAAAGAAGTGGGGTGAAGGCGAATGGAAGATAGAAGTTTGGAAGAAATGGAAAGAAATGGAGAGAAGAAAGAGAATTTGCCTCAAGAAAGAGGATGCATCAAAATCAATCAACTGTTTAAGATAGGAAATTTCAATTGAGATCATGAAAGAAGATAAGGAAATGAAGATCAAAACGTGACCACAGTTGACTGAAAGTCCACAAGAAAGATGAAGGAAACCCTCTCAAACTCATAATGCAGCCTAAAAGTGCAAATTTAACATGAAGTCTAAATAATGCAAGCTACATGAAAATGCAAAGGTGTACTTGCATGGGTAACATAGGTTTTTTGTGTTCGTCATTCATTAGAGAATGTAAGAGAACTTATTTTCATCATTGGGCCATTATTACTAGACATCGGACAATCACACAATCAACACTAGTCACAAATGCAACTATGAAGATATGAATTATGTGATTAATATCAGATTGGAATGTGGAAAGATTCTAACATGAGCATCAAAGACATAAAGGTCAAGATGACTGTAATGTTAGCTTACACAATTTAATGTAGCAAAACCATGCTCGCAGCAAGGCATAAATGTCAGGATGACCATGAGAATGGTTGTGCAAAAATAGTCAAGGATGATGCCTTAAATCTCCTAAGTGTGTCAAGGAGACAACAAGAGACACCAAAGAGGTTCAAGACAACACCCACAAGCAAAAAGCAAATAAAAACATGCCCCATGCCCCAAGTCCTCTAGCTATGCATCACGGAGAGACTTGTTAGACAAGGACACTCAACGAAAATCAATATCAGTCAACACCCAAAGAAAAGATCATGACATATCTCAAGCCTTTAAGTGTTGTGTTTAAAAATTTTAAGTGTGTAAACTGATACTGAGTTCCGAGGATAAGGATCAAATGCTTGCTAGCAGGTAAGATCACATGACCAAACTCGATAAGACCAAACTGATAAGTGTTGAAAAACACTCGATGTCAAGGGTTGTGTTGAAAAACACAGTTGGGTTGGTGTTGAAAAACACCATTTGTGAGGTGTCCTAAAGAGAAGCATATCCAAGAGACCAAATCTAACACAGTGATGCCCCCTAGACAAAGACAAAGACCAATTCCAAACCAAGGCAACAAGGACAAGGCATGATGGAGAAAGGCTAAGTGTCGAGGATGCATGCTAAGAAATAGGGGTGTGAAGGCCTCAAGTAGCACTTGTTTCCAGGTTTTCACCACTTGGAAGAATTTTTTCAGGACTTTTTATAATTTTTTTTTATTTTTGCTACCAAGGTTCTTGTTTCCAGGTTTTCACCAATGCACTTTTTCTATTTTTTTTGAATTTTTTGAATTTTTTATTTTTTTTTATTTTTTGTATTTTTTGATTTTTTTTTTGTATTTTTTTAGCATCATATATGAATTTTTTTGGAATTTTTTCAGGATCAATAAGGTATATACAAAGGATGCCCCCAAACAGAATGAGCATCAAGGATAGAACTTCTTCAGGTGCAAAACATTGATAGGCTCAAGGAGCTGCTCTCCCTCTTCAGTAGATAGTAAATAAGCACCTGTACCAAAAGCTACTATGATAATGTAGGGTCCAAGCCAATTAGGTTCGAATTTTCCCTTTTGTTCTCTATTTTGTTGGTTTTTAGGATTCTCTCGCAGGACAATATCTCCTACTTGGAATTCTCTAGGGCGAACCTTTTTGTTGAATGCTTTGGACATCCGCTTTTGGTAGACCCTCATATGGTCAAATGATGCTTTACGCTTTTCATCTAGAAGTTCCAATTCTTGTAATCTCATGGTGCGATAATCTTCATCTGTAACTAGACCTTTGAGAGAGACTCTAAGTGATGGAATGTCAACCTCTAAAGGTAACACTGCTTCAGTGTTGTATGTGAGGGAAAAAGGAGTAGCCCCAGTTGGAGTATGAATACTTGTTCTATAGGCCCACAAGGCTGGATTTATCTATAGGTGCCAATCTCTACCATTCTTATGAACTGTTCTATGTAAAATCTTGAGAATGGTTTTATTTGAAGCCTATGCCTGACCATTTCCTTGTGGGAAGTAAATGGAGGACCAATGTTGCTTTATCTTAAATCTTTGGAAAAGTTGTGTAAGGTCCTTGTTTTTGAACTAACCCCCATTGTCAGTGATGATCTCAGATGGTACTCCATATCAACAGATGATATGGTTTAAAATGAATAAAGAAACGGTCTTTCCTGAGGCAACAGAAAGTGGAACAGCCTCTACCCATTTTGTGAAGTAGTCAGTAGTAGTGATAATGAACTTATGTCCACCTGATGAGTTGGGATGAATCTGCCCAATAAGGTCAAAGGCCCATCACTAAAATGGCCAATGAGATATAGAAGGAATTAGCTCCCTACCTGGAGCATGTATCAGGTGTCCATGTTTCTGACATTTTTCACAAGACTTGGCAAAAGCTACTACATCTACCTGCACCGTAGGCCAATAGTACCCCACCCTAAGCAACCTTCTAGCCATGGAAAGACCATTAGAATGTCCCCCACATATGCCCTTGTGGATGTCAACTAGTGCTTGATTAGATTCCTCCTTTTCTAGGCACCTAAGAAGTCTTCCATCTAGACCTCTCCTATACAAATCACTAGAGATGAGGGAATGGTGAGAGGTGTTATGAACAAGGTTTCTTCTTTCAAATCAGTTAAATGTGTCAGGGATGATGCCATCATGGAGATATGAGTAAATAGCACCATAGCTAGAGGATTCATGATTGACAAGGGTACAAATGATGTGACTTTTAGGTGAGTCAAATATGGGATGTCATAGCTCTTCCACCAGGAATTCATATCTGGACTCATGTTCCTCTAACTAAAGAAGTGAAGCAAGGGTGGCCATAGCATCAGCTTCTTTGGTTTGAGCCCTAGGGATTTGCTGAAAGGTGACAAAAGTAAAATACCATCTTAATCAATCAACCATTTTTTTGTAAGGTATCAACATGTCATCTTTTGTTTGGTATTGCTCATTGACTTGATTGATGATTAGCTGAGAATCCCCATAGATATGTAGTTCTGTGATATTCCACTCTATAGCCATTTTTAGTCCATTTGTTAAAGTCTCATATTCAACTATGTTGTTTGTGCATGGGAAGAGTAACTTGTAAGATTTGGGAATAGTGTACCCATGTGGAGAGACAAACAACACACCAGCTCCAGAACCGTTTTGCATGTAGGAACCATCAAAGAATAGTTTTCAGGATCTCTCAGTCATGTACATAAGATGTTCATCTAGGAAATTGACTTGAATGGGCATATTATCTTGAATTGGGAAATTAGCTAGTTGATCTGCAATAACCTGGCCTTTGATTGCCTTGTGCTCAATATACTCTATGTCAACTTTAGAAAGAATCATCATCCATTTAGCGAGTCTACCCATGAGAGAAGCTTTACTGAGCAAGTATTTGAGAGGATCAATTTTTTCTATGAGGTGTATGGTGTGCGCAAGCATATAGTGTCACAATTTTTGAGAAGCAAACACTACTGCAAGGCAAGCTTTTTCAATACTAGTATAATTGACCTCATAAGCAACAAGAGTGCGGCTAATATAATATATGGCCCTTTCTTTCCCTTGTTCGTCTAATTGAGCCAACAATGCCCCCAATGAAGATTCAGTAGCTGAGACATACAAAATGAGGGGTTTTCCTAGAATGGGAGGCATTAAAATGGGACGACTTGCCAAGTATTCCTTAATTTGATCCATGCTCTTCTGGCAATCCTCATTCCAGACACATTGAACACCTTTATGCAAGTTTTTATTAAAGGGTTGCACTCTATCTACCAATTGTGAAATAAAACTCCTTATGGATTGAAGGCATCCTTGAAGACTCCTCATTTGACTGATATTTTTGGGAGGTGGCATGTCTATAATGGCTTGGACCTTTTTAGGGTCCACTTCTATCCCTTTGGCTAAAATGATGAATCCCAATAATTTTCCAGAAGTAACACCAAATGCACACTTTTTGGGGTTTAATCTTAGTTGAAATTGTTCCATGTGATCCAGAATTACTTCTAAATCAGCCAAATGTGTTCCTCTTTTCTTAGAATTAGCGAGGGTGTCATCCACATAATCTTCCATATTCTTATGCATCATGTCATGGAAGATGGTTGTCATAGCTCTTTGGTAAGTAGCTCCTACATTTTTCAATCCAAAGGGCATGACATTCCAACAATAAGTACCCCATGCGCATGTGAATGCAGTTTTTTCTTGATCCTTAGGAGCAATCTTGATCTGATTATACCTAGAAAAACCATCCATCAAGGAATAGATCTCATAGCTCGCCATCATGTCCACTATCATGTCTATGTTAGGAAGTGGAAAATCATCCTTTGGGAATGCTCTATTAAGATCTCTAAAATCTATGCAGATTCAGATGGATTTATCATGTTTAGAAATAGGTACAATGTTGGAAATCCAGTTAGCATAGTCTATAGCTCTAATGAATCCTGCACCAAGGAGCTTTTCTAATTCAACTTTCACTAGAAGAGCTATATGAGGGTGCATTTTTCTCAACTTTTGTTTGACTGGTTTCACACTTGGAGCTATGGACTAATGATGCATAATGAGATTAGTGTCTAACCCTAGCATGTCTGAATATGTCCATGCAAAATTAATTTTCTTCTTTTGGAGGAACTCAGTGTAGGCTTTCTTTTCTTGAGGTGATAAAGATTTAGCCAAGTGTACAATTTTTGGAGCCTCTTCTGTGCCCAAATTAATAGCTTCTGTAGGTTCAACCAATACTAATGATCTGTCTTGAAAATAGCTTGGGAGACTATCAAGTACCTCATCTGTAGGTGTCTCAGAGAGGTTTTCACCCTTGGATACGTCTTTTATTTTTACTTTTTTTGGTTCTGACACTGCCACATAGTGGTTTTCATCATTAGAACTCTTATTCTTTTTTTCTTTTCTTTTTATCTTGTGACTAAGGTACTTGATGTTAGGTTCTATCATACTGGTAGCTAGTTCACTGGTGGAAGAGACTACAGGTTCAATGGCATTTAGATAGCAGGTGATCTCATAGTCATTGTGAAATGTCAAGAGTTGAGGCTCTTGGTAACATTGAGACCAATCAATAAGGTTGGGATCAATAAGGGGTAGGTTAATGACTGGTTCAATATTAAGGATATAGGTGATGTCATCTCTAGTGACCGCAGAATTGGAGTCTATCCAGTATCCCTCTAAGGTGTCTAAATTAGAACTTACCCTATCGAATGAAGAATTGTCTACTAATGTGACACGTGGGTTCCAATCTTCTAATCTGACGCACAACTCATCAGCTACGTCAGGTTGAGAACTATAAGTGTGGACAACATCCATATCTAAGTCAACTATTGTGTCTGAGAGTGAATCCCATTCAAACTCATGAGAGTCTGTTTCTGAATTATTATTGGGGCCTCATGATGTAGAAGTCTCAAGATTTGGAAGAGTTTCCCCTCCTCTAACAATTTTCTCAATCACAAAATTATTTGAATTATCACCATCTGTTGTAGCTGGGATGGGGACACTATCCATAGTCAATCTTGCATTCATATAGTCACTATCTATCATAGCTAAGATAGGAGGACTGTCAATTGTTAAATCTTTGGAATCTCCCCAAAGGAGATTTGTTAAAGGTACACAATCATCTGTCATGTCTTGTCAATTTTTCAAATTTGGTACATATTCTATGTCATCTTCACTATCCCACCTATCAGGAATGGGGACAGTGCACTTGTTATTCTTCATAAAGCCTAGGCCAACCAATTTCTTAGACTTACATCCAAAAAGATCATGATTAAGTGGTTTGGCTCTAGCATCTAACCTGTGACTAAGAGGGCCATATACTGGATAACCCATCTTCTTGACAAAAGTATATCCTCTCCCATAGGACTTAGGAGAGGGGGAGAAATTTTCATTGTGTTGGTACTTCTCCTCTTTGTATATCCAATCTCGAATAGCTACTTCTTCTTTTTCATCTTGTATTGGTACTGAGGATTCAACAAACTTGTCAAATAGTGTCATTGCCGAAGAAGATGATTTCATCTCCTATGAAGGCTTTCCATAGGACCTAGGGGAAATAGGCATCTTTGCAAAAGAGTCCAATTGATACCCCCCCATGCCAAGGTCTACTGATTTAAACTTGTCTTGATAGTTTGCTAAAGTTGCTTGATAATCCTCTACTTCTCAATTAAGAGGGACATGAAAATTAGTTGAGATTGAATTGACTGATAACGTGTTATCCCCTGGTATGCAAATTTCTACTCCATTGTAGTGGAACTTAACACACTAGTGGTAGGTAGATGACACTGCTTGCATGTCATGAATCCATGGTCTACCTAATAAAATGTTGTATGCAAGGGGTCCAGTATCAACAATTTGGAACAAGATATCTTTTTCAACTGGGCCAATCCTAACAGGAAGGATAGCTAACCCCTTAGAACTTTGTTCTGACTCATCATAGGCCTTTATAGTGATCTTCTTTTTAGTGTCGATCATCTCCTCTGAATAGCTCAAAGTTTTTAACAAACTTTAAGTACAAATTTTTAGCGCAGCACCCCCATCTATCAACACACACCTGACACAGGTTTTATGAATCATTACTTCAATGTGAAGGGCAAGATTGTGTGGATGGCTTACAGATTTGTCATCATCTTTTGAGAAAGAGAGGTAATGTGGGATAGTAATGTGATTCTCCACGCCTTGAAATTGGTTGATATCTATGTTGTTGGGGACATTTGTTGTGTGCAAAGCATCCTCAAGGATCTGTTTATGTCTAGGGGACAACTCTAGAAGCTCCAAGATTGATATTTGTGCTGGAGTTTTCTATAACTGATCTAGAAGATTGTAGTTTGGTTTGGGAGTAGTGGCAGACTTAGTGACATTCTTGGATGCCACTTTCTTGGGTTTATTGGATGGACCTGAACTAGGACCTCTAAGAATAATAGGGCCTTAACTCCTAGTAATAGCATTGAGGGCTTGAGAAGATAACCTAGAATGAGGACCTCTTAGCACCACAATAGGTTCTTTGTCAAAGATAGGGGGAGAGTCATAACCATGTGAGTCCTTACTCCTCATCATATTAACACTTGGCTCCATAACTTCAAGCATGTTTGTCACATTTTCTATTGCTGTGGAAGTGTAGTTGATTGCAGCCTTTCCATCCTTTGGTTTAGAGGTTTCCCCCTTGTCATACTTAGGCAATGACTCTTTAAATGCTTTGTGATTAGCATTTGTGTTCAGTCCATCCACCTTAAGCTTTCCATTCTCAATGAGATCTTGGATAATGTGCTTGATTTTCCAACAATTCTCAATGGTATGCCCAATGCCATTATGAAATGTGCAGAAAGCCTTCTCATCCCACCAATCTGGCTTAATGTCAGGGATTTAATGTTTTGCAGGATCCTGAGGCTGTGCCAAGTTGTTAGCAATGAGATTTTTGAGAACATCCTCATATGAGTCACCTAATTTGGTAAATTGTCGCTTCTCCTTTTTGGGCCTCTCCTGATATCTTGGTTTACTTTCTTGCTGTGGAGGTGCATTAAGCTTCATGGCTTGCACAACGCTAGTCAAATTAAGAACACCTTGATCTCTTGATTGGGAAGAGTCCACAACTCTATGATTGACAACTTGTTTGTTCTTGTTCCAACTATTGTTCTTCCCTTTATCCTTGTTGTTGTGTTGACCATTGTTGCCATTGTTGCTATGTCTGGTCAAAATGCCTTATTCTTTTAGGACATCTTCAATTCGACATGCAGTTTCAACCATGGTATCAAAGGAATTGAAGACTATCTTTTTAATCTCATATCTCATTTCAAGCACCAAGTTACTAACAAGTATGTCAATATTTTCATCCTCATGGATTGTCCTAGGATACCGAGAGCACTGTCTCCTCCACCTTTGTAAGAAGGTAACAAAGGGTTCCCCTTGATTTTGTTTCAAGTTGCATAGGTCCAACATAGTAACAGATCTTGACAGATTATATGCAAAGTGTTGAACGAATCTATGAACAAGTTCTCTAAAATTCTTGACAGGGGGAGTGATATTGGTAAACCATTCCATTGCTTGTCCTTTAAGACTTCTAGGGAATAACCTCATCAAATAGGAGTCATCCTGATGAAATTCAAAGCTCATAGTATAGAATTGGCACACATGGTCATGTGGATCACTACTACCATCATATTTATCATATTGAGGGAATTCCACCCTCCTTGGAAAATCCTTCATACTCACACTCTTGTCGAATGGATTAGGAAAAATCAAGTCTAGTGAGAATGAGCTCTTAGGTTGCATCATTTTCTCCATCATTTGCTTCATTTGGTAGATTTCTTCCTCTTGAGAGGGATTTTGCTTTTTTATTTTGTTGTCCACATCAAAATTATAAGGGACTCTAGCACCCTTGTTGATTAGACTTTCCAAGAATTTATCTTTTTTTTGTTCCAAATACCTATCCACATACTATTGGAAGATAGGCTCTTGTTGCATTCACATAAAGTCTTGAGTATCAAGGTCATAATGTGAGCTACCACCTCCATGTTGGGAACCATGATATACATGTTGGAAGTGTGGTCTTGAGTTTTTGGGAGGGGTTTGCCTCCTATAGTGAGCGTACTGAGAGGCCCTTCTTCCCCTAGGACTAGGAGATCTAGAAGGGGTTCTTGACCGCCTTCTACTTCTTGGTGTTCTGGAAGGGGTGGAGGGAGGAGAATTATTTCCATTGTTAGCACCCCTACTATTGAATTGAGTGTTTAATTGTTGGGCTAACAACCTATCTTGCTCCTCTTGGAATTCTTTTCTCTCTATGTCCAACAAGGCTCATTTTTCCTTTCTAGAAGCCTAAGTTTTTCTTCTTTTGCAGCTCGTTCATTTTTTGCAGCCTATTTTTCCCGCTCAATTCTTTTTAGCCTCTCACTTGTATGCCTTGAGGTTGTTCGAAGTGGAGATTTTGGTCTTGAATGTTTGTACAAATCATTGGTATATGTTGCATTGACATGAGCATCACCAGGTTCATTGTCTTGGTCTTCATGTTGTGACTATTATTCTGGGTGAGCTTGTCTCTAATGCCTTTCAGTTCTTTGATGTGCACCTAGGTACCTAGTACTGATGGGGGGTGAACTAGGTTGAGCATCATGAGAGGAATTACCAAACAAAATCTTGTCTCTATGTCTTTCATAGATATCATCAAGGGTTTGATCCATAGCTTCACTCTCCCACTGAGTGACAGTATAAATCATATCCATACCTGAGTGGGAAGGTCCTGAGGGGGTTCTCAAATTGCTAAAATGGCTCTTTGGGTCAAACCAAGTTTCAGACTTACTCCTAGGCGACTGGTCAAATATTGGTTCCTTTTCCTTTCTCTTTTGATGAGTTTGAACTGGGGGTAGTTTGTTGAAGACTATCTGAGGTCCCTTTCCTTGGCTCACTTGATATCTTGTTTTTACTGACATGAGAGGGAGAGTTCAGGCAAACAGACAATTCTAGGAAACGTCAATACTAGACTAGGGTAGTAAAAGTTTTCTCTTGTCTAAGAGAAATGGTGAAATAGAACTGTTGCAAATAGGTGCAAACCAACACTACCACAAAGGTGCTCAATTCTTGGGTGAATACCCTAGCATGTATGGATCAGGAGGATGACTTACACAAAGTATATTGAGTTTGAATTGTATGAAAATGGGTGGATGAAGAGATTACTAGCACTCTCCAAGTGTGTTATCAAAGAGTTGAAAAATTTATCTATTTGACAGGAACAGTTCCTGATTTACCAATCTCAAGCAAAATTTCTTATGAGATCAAGAATCACTAACTCAAAAGGTTAAGGACACAAGAACCCTAAATACAAAATAGGTCTCTAGAACTAGGACAAGTCACCTAATCGAAGAACTTAGTATTTCAGTTTGTTGTTCATTTTCAAAAATCAAGCAAGTATATCAATGGATTGTATCAAGCACATAAGACAACAATCAGGGAGTTCAAGCAAGAAATTGTCTTCAAACAATGAGCAAGGGGCAAAGCAACCTTGCACATGAACAAGAATAGTGACTTAGTTTGCTACTCCTTAAAGATGCTACTTGTGTATGTTCTTGAAGATGTTTTAGCAGGCACTTAGAACACAACAACATCCTAGCAAGCTGTCTAGAAGGATATACATGGCTTTTCTAAAGGGCATCCTCAATATACACAAAGTACGTGAGGCCCAAATCCATAGATGAGAAGAATCAAAAATCACATAGCTAGGGGGAGACGATAACCCAAATCTCCTCCTTCACTTCTCAAAGGTATAAAGTTCTTTGAGGCTTAGCCAAGAGTGAAATCTAACTCATTCCTAAGAGAGGTGTCTTTGGATTCACCTCTCAGTATTTATACTCCACCGGAACATAGGAGTTAAGGTCATCCCTTAAGGTGATGAAATCCCCAAGAAGGCCTTCTAAAAATGAAAAAGTAAGTAATTATCTATCAAAAAGTATTGGAAAGCACTAAAGGTGGAACACTTAATGCTTAGAGAAAATATGAGGTGAGTCCATAAGGTGGAACACTTAACACCTGACACAAGCTAAAAATGAGTCCACAACCTAGAAAACAAGTGAGTTCCAGAAAGTACAAAAGGGTTGCCTAGTGGAAAAATTAACGCTTCTTTCCTATAGACCCTCCCCTTTAATGTGGCACTGACCTTGCAACCACGGGGTGGAACAAGGGGCCGATGGATTAGCGAGTCCAATAACCCAAGATAACAATCTAGATCAATCACAAGTAATCTAAGACTGCTAATCAATACTACTGATATTTGAAACTGAGAATTACTTAATGTTAAAAGACACGCATGCACTTAAACAGAAACTTCTATGAAAGCAAATCTATGTTTGTTTATTTCCCCTTAAGAGCATAAAAGAAATGTGTTCTAGGAAAGTGTGTAACACTCAAGCCAGACATGAGAGCTTAATTTTATGCCCAAAACCAAATGTTATAGAGATTTTAAGAATGTACCTTAAGTCCAAAGATCTGCAATCCAAAAATTAAGCACCTACAAATGCCCACAAGAAAAAGAAAAAGAAATTAGCTCCTTGCCACAACAAACAAAAAAAAAAATTAAAAATCTAATTTAATTAAAAATAAAAATCTAAAATTAATGAAAATACTAAAATCTAAAAACTAATAAACAAATTTTAAAAAAAAAGACTAATCTAACTAACTAACAAAATTTAATCTAAAGATTAAATTAACAAAACTAAAATTAAAATTAAATGATGCAAAAGATCATCGTTATGTCATCTGTATTCCTTGGCTGCCGAGCGTTCACCGCTTCCTATCCTTGGCACAAAAATTCCTATTTGAGAATTGGGTGGACTTCAAGATGTTACTTGCTTGTATTCCAAAAAATCCAGATACAATTCTTCTAAGACAAACTGCAAATGCAACACGGCCAACTCATAATGGCACAGGGAAATTGAACCACATTACTAAATGTGTGCTATAATTGTGTGACACTTCTATAAATCATTACATTCAAGAACACTCAAGAATGAGGTCTCAAAAATTGATCCATAGCTTCCTAGGCATGGAGTGCAAGGGTTTTAAGAATGCTCTCAGCTAGAGCTATTTAGCCTATAACCTTGCTAGTAAACCATGCAATGGGAGATTCAATGAAGACAAGGGAAAGAATGCCAATATCCTCAAGAATCAAGAATGAAAATGCAATGCAACTATACTATAAATGAAAATGCAAGCTAAGCTATGAAAGGAAATATGCAAGTGTTACAACCCAAGCTAATTAATCTATGTGAGCTAATCTAGAGCATAGAAATGAAGCTAATCTAAGAAAGCATAAATATGAAGCTAAGCTAAGAATGCAATAATGAGATGTAGAATGCAAGAATGAGATGTAGATGCTAAGAATGCTCCAAATCTTCAAAAACTCCAAAGTGACCTAGAAATCCTACAACATAAAGTTAGCATAAAAAGTTGGGGATCTAGAATGAAGAAGAGAGCTCTCCTTTTATAAGAAATGAGAAGGAATGGACCATGGAGATTAAGAGGCAAAAGATTTAATCAATGGTGGAGCTTAAAAGAGGAGCAATCCATGTGCACACATATCCTCCAATGAGAAAATAAGAGTTGACTTTTGTGTCCATATAAGACAAAAAGTGCTTTTTCCCTTTTTATAGAATAAGAATAATGCTTTATTTGTGCAACTTAGGATAAGAGGAAAAGTGGGGGCTTTTATTTATTTAAAAGGGGAGGAAATATTCCTTTTAAATAAATAAAGACTTAGGATAAGATGGTTAGCCCATAGAAAATAATCGAATAAATGATAGAACTAGGATTTGATCAAGAATAAGCAATTGATAATTTAGCAAAAGGGGCTAATAGTCTAGATGACCATTTTTAGGTGTATACACTAAAGAGATCATCAAATTTTTGTGGTTCATTCATTTCAGCTATAGGATATTAAAGCCCTTTCCTCATAATACATGGACCTGAAAAATTCTAGAAACGTCCGTGAAGTCGAAAGATGACAATGTAGAACATTTAATAATTAAATTGCGATCAGAATACACAAGAAATTGAGTCAACCCTATGCATTTTTTAAGTCAATTTTGCATTCGTGTAAACTGTTCACTTAAATCTAAAATGACTATTTGTATCTGTATGAATCTCATATAAAATAAGAGAAACATATAATCAGCACCACAATCTTTCTTCAACAACCTTGGATGAATTCTAAAAATGCAAATTAAATTTCAAAATCTGTAAATACCATCATATCAATACTTAAAGATTTTAGTAAAACAAACAAGAGCTGATCAGAAAGCCCTATAGTACACAACAAATATTGATCACATGGTGGGCACCAAAATGTGTACACCAAGATGTGGTACACTTCTATGAATCCTTATATGCAAGGAGACTCAAGAGTGAGCCCTCACAAGCTGACTCACAACTCTCTATCTAAGAAGTGCAGGGGTTGATATTGAGGCCCTCAGATTGACCAAGTTACCCATGCAAGTACAAACTCGGAACAAGAGATTCAAAGAGGAGAAGCAAGAATGCTAATCTCCATGAATCTTGTTCATGCATGCAACTAAAAACTAGTCTAAATGATGCAATGCAAGAAATAAAACTAATTCATTAAAATGAAGATTAATCTACAACAATGAAATAAAACTAAACTAAAATGCTATGCAAACTATATGCTATCAAATTTAAACTAAAATGGAAATATGCAAACTAAATGATGATCTCAAAAAGCTCTAATGAAAATTGCAGCATAAAGATGATATGAAAATTCGGGATCCTCAACTAAGAGGGAGAGGGCTTATTTTATAGCAAAATGTGGATTTGAATCCAAATTGAAGATCAATGTGGGATAAATGGAAAAGAGGAAACAAATCTGATTTTTAGAAAGTTTGTAGGAAAAGGAATTTTTATTTATTTCTTTTATTTTTATTTAGCTTGTTTCCTTTTCCATCACAAAAGATCTTGAGAGAATATTTTATTTATTTAATTTAAAAGAATAATATCTCTCTTAATTAAATAAAATAAGATTATATAATTTAGAGATGAATATTAATTAAATAAAATAAAATCATTTAATTAAAAATGGACTTTAATTAAATAACATCATTTCATTTAAGAAATATTAATTTCAATTAAATAACATTAATTTATTTATTTAAAAGGAATTTATTTCTTTCAATTAATTAAATAAAGTTAATGAAATATTCAAACCTTAGGGGAAAATTGAAATAATTGAAATATTTACAATTTGATCAAGAAGTTTGATTCGAATATGTTGCAAAGCATTGATTCAGGGATTGATTTTTGATAATTGAATAAATGGGGCCCAAAGTCTAGGCGACCATTTTAGGGTGCATACAATTCTAATAGTAATGCTATACGTTCGATAGGGAACCTGTCAGAGAAATGTTGAAGGAATGTCGCACTTCTGACAATTTAAGTGTCGCAAATAGAAATTTTTTGGCAGAAACTTTGACATTAATGCCATATCACCGATAGGTCGATCTGTCAGAATTAGGTGGCAACTGTCGCTATTCTGACAGTTATAATATCGAAAGGGATATGTTTTCGACAATTAATTTTTGATAGAGATTGTATATTTTCGATAGGTCATTGTGTCAAAATTTTGATGGATGAACCGTAGAAAATTCCATAACGAAGTTGTTGCCATGTACAATTTTCTGACGTGATATGGTGTTAGTAAACTGACAGATATGTCTTCTGTCACAATTTCCTATGCAAAAATGATGATGGACTCATCTGTTGAAAAGCTGACAAATTAGCATTGCAAATCTGACAAATGGCCATCAGAATTTGACCCCAAATGTAGTAGTGACAATTAAGTTTTCAATGTTGGATGTGTCTCACAAAATTGTTTATACAAAATTGTTTGACTTACCTCCACATAATGTTTAGGATGTGGAGTGCGGTCTTGATTGCCAACTCTCAACTTCAAGACATCCTGCACATTTGGTGACACTCTCGAGTTAGCATCCCAAAATTGTTGAATTTCATCCTTGACAACATCTGTTAGCTTCTTATCAAAATGCCAAATTCTCCCACCATAAGCCCATGTATCAATTTTAAGCAGACCATTAAGTCTTTCTCTTCTTGCAAGTGCTCTACCCAAAGTTTTACAGTCTATATTGAAGTCAACACAAGTTTGTCTCATCAAATGAGCCTTTCTCAACTGATGACTTACTAAGGAGGTTGTAATAGCCCTTCGAGAAACTCTTTTCTTTTTCTCTGCTAGTCTTCCCAATGCTATTGAGAGCACTAAAAAGATTCTTCACAATAATGACATTTCTCTCCATTTTCTTGTTCACGCGAATCTTCAATTTCACAAGCACAGGTCTCATCTTTTCTATCTTTAACAACTACCAAAAAATTTGACATTGCTCAACGAATGTCTTTTTTCCAAAAAATTGATCATAAAGTCTTGAAGCACACAACCTAACGATTCTATGTGACCCTTCCCCTTCCCAATTATTCATAATGTTCTCCTCAATTTCAATTAACCATTTAGGTGTTCTTGAAAGCCCCAAATTTGAAGATTGATTATCTTTATTGCAAGGGACTTCATTTCACATATAATTTGGAGATGTGTAATGTTCATGTGGTTCTTGTGCAACATTTTCATTCTCCAAGTCTACATTTTCAATCTCCATCTATACATTTTCATCTTCATTCCATTCATTGTCATTCCCCAAATCTACATTTTCATTCACCAAGTCTACATTTTCATTCTCCATCTCTACCTTTTCATCTTCACTCCATACATTGTTATTCACAAAATTAATTTCTATATTATTTTCAAATTCAACATCCTCTTCACTTGCAACTATATTTATGGGGTCACCTTAATTAATGTTTAACATACCTTCTCTCCTTCTTTGGTGATTTTCCCTATCTTTTTCCCTATATGCTTGAATTTATTCATTCGTCACCTTCCTCTTCCATTTAGCCTTTCGATGACTACTACTTCCCATGGTGAGACCACAAGTTCACAAAAAAAAAAATGGGCCCCAAATCATGTTCTTTTTCCTGCAACCCGTGAAAAAATTTCTAAAATCCTGTGCTTCTCTGGTCTATGGGGACAAGAAATATTTTGGTCAAATATGACTAGTCAATAATCAGGTACCTAATTTTATCAGGTACCCAATATTTCTAGGTAGATGAAAAAAAGGGTGGGAGAAAATGAAAAAATTTAACTTTTATATATAAAATGAGGTGTATATATGTATAATGTTTATTATATATATACTAATGTATATAATATATATAAAGTATTATATATTAATGTATATAATATATATACTAATGTATATAATGTATTATATATATATATATATATATATATATATATATATAATGTATTTGAAAAAATACCTGCATAGTTGATTTGATGATAAACAGTATCAGACCAAGTCCTCATGAAAGTATCCAGCATAGGATTTTTCTAAAGACTCCTTGTAATGTTAGTGGTCTGACTATACTGAATAAGTAGATGTCAATGGACTTCACCTCGATTGAATACAATCAATTGATTTTTTAACTCTTGAAAAGAAATTTCACACAGATGTACAACCACCGTACGATCATCATAGGGTTCCAATGTGTCCATAGGGGTCATGGGGACTTCCTAGTGGTCCTAATGCGTGATAAGGTATACTAGGACCCCTAGGAAGTCCCCATGATCCCTTTTGACATAGTTGAATGCTCAAGTGTGTGTTTGAAGGGGTCATAGAACCCCTTACAACCCACTTGAGCATTCCAATGTGTCCATAGGGGTCATGCGGACTTCCTAGGGGTCCTAACACATCATAAGGCATACTAGGACCCCTAGGAAGTCCCCATGACCCATTTTGACACATTTGAATGCTCAAGTGTGTCTGAAGGGGTTATAGGACCCCTTAAGACACACTTGAGCATTCCAATGTGTCCATAGGGGTCATGCGGACTTCCTAGGGGTCCTAACATGTGATAAGGTGTACTAGGAACACGAGGAATTACCCATGACCCTTTTTGACACATTTAAACACTCAAGTGTGTTCAAAGGGGTTGTAGGACCCCTTAAGAAACACTTGAGGGTTCCAATGTGTCCATAGGAGTCATGAGGACTTCATAGGGGTCATAACACATGATAAAGCATACAAGGACCCCTAGGAAGTCCCCATAACCCCTTTTCACAAATTCAAATGCTTAACTATGTCTGAAGGTGTCGTTGGACCCCTTAAGACACACTTGAGCATTCCAATGTGTCTATAGGGGTCATGGGGACTTCCTAAGGTTCCTAACCTGTGATAACGCATACTAGGACCCCTAGGAAGTCCAAATGACCCCTTTTGACACATTTGAATGCTTAAGTGTGTTCGAAGGGTTGTAGGACCCCTTAAGACACAATTGAGCATTCCAACCTATCGATAGGGGTCGTGGAGACTTTTTAGGGGTCCTAACACATGATAAGGTGTACTAGGGCCCCTAGGAAGTCCCCATGACCCCTTTTGACACATTTGAATGCTCAAGTGTGTCTGAAGTGGTTGTGGGACCCCTTAAGACACACTTGAGCATTCCAATATGTCCATAGGGGTCATGCAAACTTCCTCGGAGTCCTAACACATGGTAAGGTGTACTAGGACCCCTCAGAAGTCCCCATGACCCCTTTTGACACATTTGAATGCTCAAGTGTGTCAAAAGGGGTCGTAGGACCCCTTAAGACACACTTGAGCATTCCAATGTGTCCATAGGGGTCATGCAGAATTCCTAGGGGTCCTAACACATGATAAGGCATACAAGGACCCCTAGGAAGTCCCCATGACCCCTTTTGACACATTTTAATGCTCAAGTGTGTCTGAAGGGGTCATAGGACCTATTAAGACAAACTTGAGCATTCCAATGTGTCGATAGGGGCCATGTGGACTTCCTAGGGGTCCTAACACATGATAAGGCATACTACGATCTCTAGGAAGTCCCCATGACCCCTTTTGACACATTTGAATGCTCAAGTGTGTCTAAATGGGTTTTAGGACCCCTTATGACACAATTGAGTGTTCCAATGTGTTCATAGGGCTCATAGGGACTTCATAGGGGTCGTAACACATGATAAGGCATACTAGGACCCCTAGGAAGTCCCCATGACCCCTTTTCACACACTCAAAGGCTCAAGTGTGTCCAAAGGGGTTGTAGGACCCCTTAAGACACACTTGAGCATTCCAATGTCTCTATAGGGGTCATGCAGACTTCCTAAGGGTCCTAACGCATGATAAGGCATACTAGGTCCCTTAGAAAGTCCCCATGACCCCGTTTGACACATTTCAACACTCAAGTGTGTCCAAAGGGGTCATAGTACCCCTTAAGACACACTTGAGAATTTGAATGTGTCCATAGGGGTCATAGGGACTTCCTAGGGGTCCTAACATGTTATAAGGGGTACTAGGACCCCTAGGAAGTCCTCATGACTCCTTTTGACACATTTGAACCATCAAGTGTGTCTGAAGGGGTCGTAGGACCCCTTAGTACAAACTTGAGGGTTTCAATGTGTCCATAGGGGTCATAGGGACTTCATAAGGGTCCTAATGCATGATAAGGCATACTAGGAACCCTAGGAAATCCCCATGACCCCTTTTGATACATTTGAATGCTCAAGTGTGCCCAAAAGGGTTGTAGGACCCCTTAAGACACACTTGAGCATTCCTATGTGTCCATATGGGTCATGGGGACTTCCTAGGGGCCCTAACTTGTGATAAGGCATACTAGGACTCCTAGAAAGTCCCCACTACCCCTTTTGACACATTTGAATGCTCAAGTGTGTTTGAAGGGGTCGTAGGACCCCTTAGGACACACTTGAGGGTTACAATGTGTCTGTAGGGGTCACAGAAACTTAATATGGGTCCTAACATGTTATAAGGAGTACTAGGACCCCTAAGAAGTCTCCATGACCCCTTTTCACACATTTGAATGCTCAAGTATGTTCGAAGGGGTTGTAGGACCTGTTAAGAAACACTTGAACATTCCAATATGTCCATAGGGGTCATGGGGACTTCCTAGGGGTCCTAACATATGATAAGGCATACTAGGACCCCTACAAAGTCCCTATGACCCCTTTAGCCACATTTGAATGCTCAAGTGCATCCGAAGGGGTCGTAGGATCCCTTAAGACACACTTTAGCATTCCAATGTGTCCATAGGGGTCATGGGGACTTCCTAGGGGTCCTAACATGTGGTAAGGCATATGAGGACACCTAGTAAGTCCCCATGACCCCTTTTGATACATTTGAACACTCAAGTGTGTTGGAAGGGATTTTAGGACCCGTTAAGACACTCTTGACCATTCCAATGTGTCCATAGGGGTCATGGGGACTTCCTAGAGGTCCTAACGCATGATAAGGTGTATTAGGACCTCTACAAAGTCCCCATGACTCCTTTTGACACATTTGAATACTCAAGTGTGTTCAAAAGGGTCATTGGACTTGTTAAGACACACTTGAGGGTTCCAATTTGTCCATAGGGTTCATGTAGACTTCCTAAGGTTCTTAATGAGTGATAAGGTGTACTAGGACCCCTGGGAAGTCCCCATGACCCCTTTTGACACATTTGAATGCTCAAGTGTGTCATAAGGGGTCATAGGACCCCTTAGGAAACACTTAAGGGTTCCAATGTGTCCATAGGGGGTCATGGAGACTCTCTCTCTCTCTCTCCCTCTCTATCTCTCTCCACCTCCAGTGAACTATTACTCAAAGCGTCCATTTTTGCATAGCTAGGGTTTACTGTGCCTATAAAAGGTATAACTATGCCCCTATAGGGACTCATGCTCATGCTCGTAATCATATTATTTTCATGCATTCCCTGACATTCAATACAAAGATTTAGCTGAATGCCTTTAAAGACCTAAAAGAAACAAAAAATAAAATTTAGGCCAAAAATACATAGTGCATTTCTGTATCTAGTACCGTCAACTTCAAAAATCTAGTCGGCTTCCTCTACTAAGGCACAAATAACTTCATTAATGTTTGCTCTGGGAGGAAGATTATAATTTCCATATTTCCGCAACCCTTGAAATATTTTTGTTGTTATCGCTCTCTGCCTTCGCTCTCTCAATTTAGTCCTCTCCCTCTCTACTACACTCATCTTAGCCATCCTTACCTACTCTTTAACATAGATTCTTCAAAATTTGTATACAAAGGCATCCTATAGGAAAAAATGAGAGGTTTCCCAGAGAATATCCGCAATTCATATACAAAAGAATCATATAGGAAAAATGACAAAAGATTAATAGCTAAAAGGTAAAATTTATCATTAATGCCGACAGTACCAAGGTCATACCCACTGTCAAATCCTAGCCTGTGACGTGAAAAATGAGCAAAGCAAGTGAAATGAAAGGGAAGTATGGATCAAATAGAGAAGGTGCATCAAATTAGATCAATATCATAATATGTGCAGAAAATACTGTTACGGACAAAAATATTTGCATATTAATGGGAAAGAGTGGGAAGAGCTTCTTGGACCCATGATAGAAGTTACAGATAAGGAGGAAGAGCTAGGAAGGGGAAAGCAGCAAAGGAAAGAAGTAAGATATGCATGTGAGCCTATGTCACATGATGATGATGAGTACTCACCATCTACTAGTAGCTCAACTAGTGATAGAAGCTCTTCAGTACACATGTACACTAACACAAAATATTCAAATAGAGAAGTAACAAGTGTTGTGGAATTATCCACAAAGCAATGTGAAATGAAGCCTCAAATTGGTTCATTAGTAGGCACATAATTTGGTCATGTACTTCATTATAGCACCACAAATATTTCTATTAGAAATGCCTATTCGTCAATGGCCTTGCATTTATGGGACTTGGGAAACTAGGTTACTCATGTTGGGCATTATCTCTCAAATGTAAGTTCATTGCCACCTTTGGCAAGGAAATCCCACTCCTCATTTTACAAAAAAGGGAAGCCATCTATGGTCCAAGGTTTTAATTTATCTGGCAAGTGGATAGCTTCTCAAGGTACTAATCTCTTTCATAGAGAAGTTCTTGATTCATCTCAAGGTTCTCGTTTAGGTGACCAACACCTTGGAGGTCCACAAATAGACCCATTGATTTCCCAAATTGGTAAAAGGGTAGATGCAATTTTAGAAAGAGTATCCCAATTGAAGAGAAATGGAAATTCCAATGAGCATAAAGTTATTGCAGATCCAATGGGTGTATCTCCTCCAGTAACAAATATAACTACTTCTAGAGACTTGAGTTTAAATGGAAACTGTCTATTCCCAAACATGCCCTAGTCAAGAAGATGAACTAGATGTTTCTTGAGTAAAGAAGATAGTGGTTTATTAAAGCATCTACATTATCCCAATTGCTATCAGTTACTACTTTTTGAGTGGCTTTCCAACTCCTCCTATGCAGGATTATTATAATATATAATGTCCTCATGCAAGTACATGCCATTTTTTGTAAACATTTTTTGTTGTAAAGGGTTAGTGAGAAATATCAAAGAAAAGGTTCTTGCATGTATTATTTGTGTGCTAAAATGTTGACACACTTCTATGAGTCATTAAATCCAAGATCTCTCAAGAATGAGATCTAAAATGATGACTCATAGCTCTCTATTCATAGAGTGCAAGGGTTTCTAATGGAGGCCCTCAGATTAGACCTAGTCTGTGCCCATGCAAGTACACCATAAAATGAGAGATTCAAAGAGGAAAAGAAAGAATTCTAGTCTCCATGATCATAAAATATGTATGAAAATGAAAATGAAAACTATTCTATATGATAACAATGCATTAAAGAAAACTAATCTATGAAAGGAAATGCTTATGCAAGATTATTCTATGAAAGGAAATATGAATCTAATAAAATATGAAAATGAAAGATTAATATAAATGGATTTCCATGGGGCATGAGAGAACAAGGCAAGAAAAGAGAAGTTTCAATATCCAAGCTCAAGTGCTCAAAGATCTTTTCCAAAATCGCTCTCCAAACCTGCAGCATAACAATACAAAATCTTGGATATCTTTCTAAAAATGAGAAAGAGAAGGCTCCTTATAAAGAATCTTGGATAGTCAAGATTAAGAGGCAAAAAGAAATGAGCAATGGTGGAGATTAAATCTTCATTGATCCATGTGCTCAAGATTCTCAAGAGGCAAAATCAATGGACATGTTTAAGAGGCAAAAAGATGTTTGGAAGTGATTAAGAGGCAAAAGGAGATTCCACTCATCTTGGAAAGTGTGCATTAAATGTGTAGACAAAAAGACTTTTTCTTTTTATTTTTATTTTATTATTTATTTATTATTATTTTTTATTTTTAGCAAAGTGGTTTCCATTATTTAATTAAAAGATTTTTTATTTATTTAAAAGAGATTTGTTCTTTTAATTAAATGTGGCTTAGGATAAAGTGATTTTATTATTTAATTAAAAGGGAGCATGTTGTCTTAATTAAATAAAATTTAGGATAAAATGATACAACCTTAGGAAATATTAAAATAATTGAATTAATTATGATTTGATCAAGGAAATTGATTTGAATTGAAAATATTGCAAAGCATTGATTCGAGAAATTGATAAATTGATGAATGGGGGTGCAAAGTCTAGGCGACCATTTTAGGGTGCATACATTTGCCCCTCTTTGACTAATATGTGATCTTCATGGGAACACATGTAGTCAAAGAATGAAGTTGAAATGTGAGATCAATTTGGGATCACAAAACAACCTAGATGTGTGATCAATGGACTGGAATAGATTAGGACAAAGATAACCTAATTGAAAAGGAAAAGGCCAACAAACTTGTAAATAGGTAATTGTCAAGTCTCAAGCAAGGTTTAATTGATAGGTTTGATGAAGATGAATCAAGGATTGAAGTTTAAAAGGTACTGCCCCCTTGTGATCAAAATTGAAATGAGATAGAGGAGAAATAGAGAATTGATAAATTTGATCAAATCAAACTAAAAATAAGGTTCTTGATGTAAGATGAAAGATATAAGGATCACAGAACTAAGGTAGATCATTAAGCATGAAAGATTATGCCCCAAGGTTGAATTAGAAGAAAATAAGTGGGGTGAAAGAAAATGGGAGATAGAATTTTTGGAAGAGGTGGAAAGAAATGAAGAAAAGAAAGAGAATTTTCCTCAAGAAAGAGAATGCCCCAAAATCAATCAACTGTTTAAGATAGAAAATTTCGATTGAGATCATGAAAGAAGGTAAGGAAATGAAGATCAATACATGATCACAGTTGATTAAAAGTCCAAAGGAAAGTGAAGGAAACCCCTCTCAAACTCCTGATGCAGCTTAAAAATGCAAATTAATATGAAGTCTAACAATGCAAGCTACATGAAAATGCAAAGGTGTACTTGCAATAGAGAAACTGTAACATAGGATCTTATGTTCATCATTCATTAGAGAATGTTAAGGAAATTATTTTCATCATTGGGCCATTATTAACAGACATCAAAAAATCACATAATCATCACTAGTCATAAGGGAAACTATGAAGATATGAATGTGATTGATATCATATTGGAATGTGGAAAGATTCTAAAATAAGCATCAAAGACATAAAGGTCAAGATGACTTCAATGTTAGCCTACCCAATTTAATGTAGCAAAACCACACTCGCATTAAGGCATAGATGTCGGGATGACCATAAGAACGGTTGTGAAAAAATAGTCAAGGATGATGCCTCAAATCTCTTAAGTGTTTCAAATGAACAACAAGAGACACTCAAAAGATTCAAGACCACACCCACAAGTAGAAAGAAAATAAAAACATTCCCCATGCCCCAAGTCCTCTAGCTATGCATCTCAGAGAGACTTATTAGATAAGGACACTTAATGAAAATCAATAATAGTCAGCACACAAATAAAATATCATGTCATAGCTCAAGAATTAAGTGTTGTGTTTAAAAATTTAAGTGTGTTAACTAATACTGAGTTCTAAGGATAAGGATCAAATTCTTGCAAGCAGGTAAGATCACATGAAAAAACTAGGTAAGACCAAACCGATAAGTGTTGAAAAACACTCGAAGCTAGGGGTTGTGTTGAAAAACACTATTTGCGAGGTGTTCTAAAGACTAACGCATCTAAGAGACCAAAGCTAATATAGTTATGCCCCATAAAAAAAGACAAAGACCAATTCCAAACCAAGGCAACAAGGACAAGGCATGATGGAGAAAGGCTAAGTGTCAAGGAAGCATACTAAGAAACAGGGTGCAATGGCCTCAAGTAGCACCCATTTCCAGGTTTTCACCACTTGGATCTTATTGCAATATTTTATTTATTTATTTTTTTGCAGGACTTTTTATAATTTTTTTCTATTTTTCCTACCAAGGCGCCTGTTTCTAGGTTTTCACCAAGGCACTTTTTCTATTTTATTTTTGAATTTTTGAATTTTTCAAATTTTTAGTATTTTTAGAATATATAATTTTTTTGAGATACATCAAAGTGCCTATTGCTAGGTTTTCACTAAGATGATCATTTTTTCAAGACATTTTTAGAATTTTTGAAAATATACCATTTTTAAAGATTTTTTCAAGATCAATAAGTATGTACAAAGGATGCCCCTAGATAGAATGGGCATCATGGATAGAACTTCTTGAGGTGCAAGAAATTGATAGGATCAGGGAGCTACTCTCCCTCTTCAGTAGATAATAAATAAGAACCTATCCCAAAAGTTGTTGTAATGATGTAAGGTCCAAGCCAATTAGGTTCAAATTTGCCCTTTTGATCTCTATGCTGCCGATTCTTAGGATTTTCATGTAGGACAAGATCTCCCACTTGGAATTCTTTAGGGTGAACCTTTTTGTTGAAGGCCTTGGACATACGCTTTTGATAAACCCTCATATGGTCAAATGATGCTTGACGTTTCTCATCCAGAAGTTCTAACTCTTGAAGTCTCATGGTAGAGTAGTCTTCATCTATAACTAGATCTTTAAGGGAAACTCTAAGTGAAGGAATCTCAACCTCTAAAGGTAACATTTCTTGAACACCATATGTAAGGGCAAAAGGAGTAGCCCCAGTAGGAGTACAAATACTCATTCTATAGGCCCATAAAGATGGATTTATCTGTAAATGCCAATCTCTACTATTCTTATGAACTGTTCTATGTAGGATTTTAAGAATGGTTTTGTTTGATGCCTCTACTTGACCATTTACTTGTGGGAAGTAAATGGAGGACCAATGTTGTTTGATCTTGAATTTCTTGCAGAGTTTCTTAAGGTCCTTATTTTTGAATTGACCTCCATTGTCAGTGATAATCTTAGAAGGCACTCCATATCGATAGATTATATGGTTCAGAATGAATAGAGAGACTATCTTGCCTGAGGCAACAGAAAGTGGGACAACTTCTACCCATTTAGTGAAGTAATCAATAGCAGTGATAATAAACTTGTGTCCACCTGATGAGTTGGGCTGAATCTACCCAACAAGGTCAAAGGCCCAACGCTGAAATAACCAATGAGATATAGAAGGAATGAGCTCCCTACCTAGAGCATGTATCAGGTTACCATGTTTTTGACACTTTTCACATGACTTTACAAAAGGTACTACATCAATCTGCATCGTAGGCCAATAGTACCCTACCCTAAGAAACCTTCAGGCCATGGCAAGACCATTGGAATGTCCCCCACAAATGCCCTCATGAATGTCAACTAACACTTGGTCAGATTCTTCCTTTTCTAACCATCTAAGAAGTGTTCCATCTAGACCCCTCCTATATAAATCACCAAAGATAAGAGTATGGCGAGAGGCATTTCGAATAAGGTTTCTGGGTTCAGATCAGTTAAAGGTTTAAGGGATAATGCCATCGTGAAGGTATGAGTAAATGGAACCATAATGAGATGACTCTCGACCAACAAGGATACATATAACATGACTTTCTTGGGATTCATAGATAGGGTAATGTAGCTCTTCCACCAAGAATTCAAACCTGGATTCATGTTGCTCTAACTGAAGGAGTGAAGCAAGTGTAGCCATAAGATTAGCTACTTTGTTTTCTACTCTAGGGATTTGCTAAAGCGTGACAAATGTGAAGTATCATTTCAAGGAATCAACCATTTCTTATAAGAGACCAGTTTCTCATCTTTTGTTTGATATTTTTCATTGACTTGGTTGATTATCAGTTGTGAATTCCCATAGATATGTAATTCTATCATTCTCCATTCTATGGCCATCTTAAGTCCATTTGTTAAAGCTTTATACTCAACAATGTTGTTTGTACATGGGAACAATAGCTTGTAAGACTTAGGAATTATGTACCCATGAGGAGAAACAAACAGTACACCAGCTCCTAAACCATTTTGCATAAAATATCCATCAGATAACATCTTCCATGGTCTTTCAGTCATATACATGAGATGCTCATCTAGGAATTTGACTTGAATAGGTGCACTATCTTGTATTGGGAAATCAACCAATTGATCTTCTATTACTTGTCCTTTGATTGCTTTACGTTCAATGTACTTTATTTCAAATTCTAAAAGGATCATCATCCATTTAGCAAGTCCACCTGTGAGGGTAGCCTTACCAAGTAAATACTTGAGTGGATCAATTTTTTCTATGAGGTGTATTGTGTGTGCAAGCATGTAATGTCATAACTTTTGGAAAGCAAACACAACTGCAAGGCAAGCTTTCTCAATGCTGGTGTAGTTAACCTCATATGAAACAAGAGTACGACTAATGTAGTATATTGATCTTTCTTTCCCATGTTCATCAAGTTGAGCTAGTAATGCCCCCAAGGAAGATTTTGTCACTGAAACATATAGAATAAGTGGTTTCTCTGGGATAGGAGGTATTAAAATATGAGGATTTGCCAAGTATTTCTTGATTTGATCTATGCTCTTTTGACAATCCTCATTCCAAACACATTTGACTCCTTTGTGTAAGTTCTTGGTTAAATTTTGAGCTCTATCTACCAATTGTGAAATGAACCTCCTTATGGATTGAAGACATCCTTGAAGACTCCTCATTTGAATAATGTTCTTAGGAGGTGGCATATCCATGATCACTTGGACTTTTTTAGGGTCTACCTCTATTCATTTTTCTGAAATGATGAATCCTAGGAGTTTTCCAGAGGTGACACCAAATGCACACTTCTTAGGATTTAACCTTAATTGAAATCATTCCATGCAATCTAGAATGAATTCTAAGTCACCTAAGTGTGTGTCTCTTTTCTTAGACTTGGCCAAGGTTTCATCCACATAATCTTCCATATTTTAATGCATCATGTCATGAAAAATGGTAGTCATACCACATTGATAGGTGGCTCCTTCATTTTATAATCCAAAAGGCATAACGTTCCAACAATACATGTACCCCATGCACAAGTGAATGCAGTCTTTTCTTGATCTTTAGGAGCTATCTTAATCTGATTGTATCCATAAAAACTATCCATCAAGGAATAAATCTCATAACCCACAGTCATGTCCACTATCATGTCTATATTGGGGAGTGGAAAATCATCCCTTGGGTATGCTTTATTGACATCTCTAAAATTTGTACAAATTCGAATGGATTTGTCATGTTTGGAAATTGGTACAATGTTTGATATCCATTTAGCATAGTCAATAGCTCTTATGAATCATGCACCAAGGAGTTTCTCTAATTCTTCTTTGACTAGAAGAGCTATGTGAGGATGCATCTTTCTCAATTTTTGTTTGACTAGTTTTATACCCAGAGCTATGGACAAGTGAGGCATGATAAGAATAGTGTCCAACCCTGGCATATCTAAATAACTCCATGCAAAATTGATCTTCTTTTTCTGTAAGAACTTAGCGTAAGCTTCTTTTTCTTGTGGTGACAAGGACTGAGCCAAATGTACTATTTGGGGAGCCTCATCTGTACCCAAATTGACTATTTGTGTTGGCTCGATAAGCACTGAAGATCTATCTTGAAAGTAGCTATAGAGATGATCAAGTACCTCATACATAGGTGCCTCAGTGAGGTTTTCACCCTTGGATACATCATTTATTTTTACTCTTTTTAGTTCTGACACCGCCACCTAGTGGTTTTTGCCATCATAACTCTTATTCTTTTTTTATTTTCTTTTTATTTTCTTTTTATTTTGTGACTAAGGTACTTGATGTTTGGCTTTGTCATGCTAGTAGCTGGTTCACTGGTGGGAGAGACTATGGGTTCAATGGCATTCAAGTAATAGGTTATCTCATAGTCATTTTGGAACATTAAGAGTTTAGGTTCTTGATTGCATTGGGATCAATCAATGAGATTAGGATAAGAAAGAGGTAATTCAATGACTGGTTCAAGGTTGTGGATGCAAATGATATCATCTCTAGTGACCGAAGAGTTAGAGTTTGTCAAGTATCCTTTTAAGCTACCCAAATTAGGATTCATCCTAACAAGTGAAGAATCTCCCACTAAGGCAACATGTGGGTTCAAATCCTCTAATCCTACATATGACTTGTTGACTATCTCGGGTTGAGAACTATAAGTGTGGATAACATCAACATTCATGTAAACTATAGAAGGCTCTAAGAGAGAGTCCCATTCATACTCATGTGAATCTATTTCTGAATCCTGACTAGGATGTTTACACCATGAAGATTTGGGACATCTTGATGTGGAAGCTCTAATTTCATCAAGGGTAACATCTCTCTCCATCAAATGAACAATATTCTTTCATTGACATTCTGTGATAGGATCTTCTACATCTGATTCTTCTTGTTCTAAGGTCCCAACTATTGCATGAGCAATTTGATTATCTGAATCTCCCAAGATGAGATTAGTGGAAGGGACCCAATAATCACACGTATCATGTTGATTTATCAAATTAGGCATGTATTTTGGTTCATATTCACTATCTAAGTCATCAAGGATAGGAGTAGTGCTCTCATTATGATTCACAAATCCTAGGCCAATCATCTTCTTAGACTTGCATCCAAAAAGAGCATGATCAAGAGGTTCAACTCTAGCATCCAATCTGTGAATAAGAGGGCCATGTCCAGGATAACCCATTTATTTGACAAAAGTATACCCTCTTCCATAAGCCTTAGGAGAAGGAGAGAAGTTCTCATTATGCATATATTTTTTTTTTCTATAAATCCAATCTTTAATAGCCACCTCTTCTTTCTCATCTTGGATAGGCACTAAGGACTCTACAAATGTGCCGAATAAAGTCATAGTCGAAGAAGAAGGTCTCATTTCTTGTGAAGGTTTGCCATAAGATCTAGGTGAGACTGGAAGCTTTGTGAGGGAGTTGAGTTGATACCCTCCCATGCCAAGGTCTACTAACTTAAGCTTTTCTTTACATTCAAAATCTTATGCTTCTGTATTGAGAGGAACATGAGTACTTGCTGAAATTGAGCTGACAGATAAAGTGCTATCCCCAGGTATACAAATCTCCACTCCATTGTAGGGAAACTTAGCACACTGATGATAGGTAGATGACACTGCTTTCATATCATGAATCCATGGTATACCAAGTAAGATGTTATATGCCAGAGGACCAGCATCAACAATTTGAAATAAAATATCCTTGTCAACAAGGCCAATCCTAATAGGAAGGATGGCCAACCCCTTGGAACTTCTTTCCACTTCATCATAGGCTTTGATAGTGATCTTCTTTCTGGTATCTATGACTTGTTCAGAATAACCCAATGTCTTTAAAAGACTCAATGAACAAATATTAAGCCCAACACCCCCATCTATCAACACACACCTAACATGGGTTTTTTGAATCATGACTTCAATATGAAGGGCAAGATTGTGTGGGTGGCTCAAAGCTTTATCATCACCCTTTGAAAAGGTTAGGTAATGAGGGATGACAATATGGTTAACCATGTTCTGGAATTGATCAACATCTAAGTTGTTAGGGTAATTTGTTGCGTGTAAAGCATCCTCAAGGACTTACTTGTATCTTGGGGACAACTCTAAGAGTTCAAAGATCAAAATATGAGTTGGGGTTCTCTACAACTGATCTACAAGGTTATATCTCAACTTAGGATTAACTGTTGGTTTTGAGGTGACATTCTTGGATGCCACTTTCTTTGATTTATTGGGTTGACTTAAACTAGGTCCTCTAATGAAAATGTGACCTTGACTTCATGTGACAACATTGAGAGCTTGGAATGACATTCTAGAGCTGGGACCCCTTAGCACCACAATGGATTCTTCATCAAAGATAGGAGGAGAGTCCATGTCTAGATCATAACTATAGGGATCTTTATTTCTCATCATGTTGACATTTTCCTCTACAACTTCAAGCATGTTGACAACATTCTCCACAGTTGTGTAAGTGTAATTGATCTCAGCCTTATTATTCTTAGGTTTAGAGGTTTCCCCCTTCTCATACTTGGGAAAAGGTTCTTTGAATGCCTTATGATCAACGTTGGTGTTCAAGCCATCTACCTTAAGTTTTCCACTCTCAATGAGATCTTGGATGATATGCTTAAGTTTCCAATGGTTCTCAATATCATGTCCAACACCATTATGAAACTTGCAAAAGGTTTTCTCATCCCACCAATGTGGCTTAACATCAAGTATGTAATGCTTTGTGGGATCTTGAGGATGTACAAGGTTATTAGCAATGAGTGTTTTGAAGACATCCTCATATGAATCACCAAGTTTTGAAAAATGACACCTCTCTTTCTTAGGCTTATCTTGGTATCTTGGCTTGCTTTCTTGTTGATAAGATGTGTTGAGCTTCATTGCTTGAACAACACTAGACAAGTGAAGAACAACTTGATCCTTGGGTTGAGAAGAGTCCACAAATCCATCAGTGACCACTTGTTTGTTCCTATTCCAATGTGAGTTCTTTCCTTTATCCTTGTTAGAGTTGTTGTTATTTTGACCATTGTTATTTTTGTTGTTGGCCAAAATTCCTTGTTCTTTCAAAACATCCTCAATCCTACATGCGATTTCAACCATGGTGTCAAAGGAATAAAAAGCCATCTTCCTAACTTCATACCACATTTCGGGAACCAAGTTCCTAATAAGGATGTCAATCTTCTCATCTTCAAGAATGATCCTAGAGTAGAGAGAGCATTGTCTTCTACACCTTTGCAAGAAAGTGACAAAGGATTCCCCCTGATGTTGCTTTAAGTTGCATAAGTCCAACATGGTGACAAATCTCGAAAGTTTGTATGCAAAGTGTTGGAAAAATCTATGGACAAGCTCATTGAAAGTTTTAATGGGGGGAGTTATGTTGGTGAACCATTCCATTGCTTGACCCTTAAGACTTCTTGGAAACAATCTCATAAGGTACAAGTCATCTTGATGGAACTCAAAAATCGTAATATAAAACTACCCCACATGATCATGTGGATCTCCATTACCATCATACTTGTCGTATGGACGGATCTCAACCTTTCTAGGAAAGTCCTTCATGATCACACTCTTGTCAAAAGGATTAGGACAAATTGAATCAAGCGAGAATGCACTCTTGTGTGCCAACACCTTTTCCATCATACACTTAAGTTGTTTGATCTCTTCTTCTTGGGATGGACCTTACTTCTTGATCTTCCTATCTATATCAAAATTATAGGGGACCCTAGCACCCTTGTTGATCAAAATCTCTAGGAAATCATCTTTGTTTTTCTTCAAGTATCTCTCCACATACTGTTGGAAGAGTGGTTCTTGTTGTATCTTCATGAAATCTTGGGAGTTGAGGTCAAGACTCAAACTACTACCCCCATATTGTGAACCATTGTGAGCACATTGACAAGGTTGTCTTGAGTTCCTAGGAGGTGTTTGTCTCCTATAATGTTCTTGTTGTGAAGCCCTTCTTCCTCTAGGGCTAGGAGATCTTGAAGGTGTTCTTGAATATCTTCCACTTCATGGAGTCTTGGAAGGAGTGGATGGAGGAGAGTTGTTTCCACCACCAACACATATTTTGTTGCATTGGTCATTAAGTTGTTGATCCAAGAGTCTATCAAATCTTTCTCTTCTTGTGCGGCTCTCCTTTCTATTTCCAATAAGGCTTGTCTTTATGACTCTAGGAGTCTAAATTTCTCTTCCTTTGCAGCTTGTTCATCTAGAAAGGCTTTCTTTTCATGCTCAATTCTCTTAAGTCTTTAACTTGTGTATCTTAAAGTTGTTTGGAGTGGTGAAATTGTTATTGAACATTTAAATAAGTCATTGGTATATGTTGCATTCACATGAGTATCATAAGGTTCATCATCTTGATTGTCATGCTGTGATGGTTCTTCTTGATAGGATTTCTTCATTTCTCTTTCAACCCTTTGGTGTGCATCCAAATATCTAGTTGAGATAAGGGGTGAAACTGGTCGATTTTCATTACAGGAACTGCCAAACAGAATTTTATCTCTATGTCTTTCAAATATATCACCAAGAATTTTATCCATTTCTTCTCTCTCTCTCTCTCTCTCTCTCTCTCTCTCTCTCTCTCTCTCTCTCTCTCTCTCTCTCTCTCTCTCTCTCTCTCTCTCTCTCTCATCGAGTCATTGTGTAACTCATATCCATATTTGAATGAGAAGGTGCTAAGGGTGTACTCAACTCACTAAGATTGCTCTTGGGATCAAACCAAACTTCCAAGTTGTTCCTAGGTGATTGATCAAAAAAAGGCTCTTTTCACTTACATTTTTGGCGAGTTTGAACTAAGGGTAATTGGTCAAAGACTACTTGAGGTCATTTTCCTTGATTTACTTGATATCTTGTTGTAACCGACATGAAAGAAAAGGTACTAGGTGATAAGATGACCCTAAGAAACATTGGTACCAAATTTGGATAGTAAAAGCACTCACTTGTCCAAAAGAGAGATGGTAAGATAGAATTTTTGCAAGAGGCATAAACCAACACTTCCACAGAGGTGCCCAATGAATAGATAAGTATCCTAATGCATATGGATCAGGAGGATGATTTAACTAGGTTATATTTGATTGATTTTGAAATTATATAGAAGCGAATTTGACAAGAGATTACTCAAACTCTCCAAGTGTGTTATCAAAGGATCTAAAGGTTGATCTCCTCAACAAGGATGATTTCTAACTCACTGATTCCAAGCAAGGTCACTTGTGAAATCAAAGATTACTAATTCAAGAGGTCAAGAAACATGAACCCAAGGTGCAAACAGGCTTCTAATAGTGGGGTAAGTGACCTACTATAATTTGAATCGACCAAGGAAAAATGAAAGTGACATGAATCATCTCACTATTTTGATAGACTAGGGGAAAGTTTCATGTGAGGGAATGTAGTCCCACACGAAGAAATGTCAGGGATCATGTGAGAAAATGAAATCTCATATGAGAAAATGCCAAGCTCACATGAGAATGTGCATAGAGCCAGGCAATAAAATAGGATCAAGCTACTTGATAGCAGTTTTGTAAACTCAGGAACTTAGTTTTTGTTCATTTTAAAAGATCAAGTAAACACATCAACTAATTTTTATCATTGGTCAAGCACATAAGACAACAATCAAGGAGTTCAAGAAAACAATTTTCTTCAAACAATGAGAAAGGGGCTAAGAAACCTTTCACATGAACAAGAATAGTGACTTAGTATGCTACTCCTCAAATATTCTACTTGTGTATGTTCTCAAAATATTTTGCAATCATGCACATAGTCCTAGAAAGAAAATTTTGGTTGCATTATGGTTCTTAGTAATGGTTTAACTCTACAACTTTTCCAATCTCAAGAGGGCGAACTCCAATCCAGGCACACTGGGGTTTTGACACATTCTAAGAATTTAATCAATCGGAGATGCTGAAGAGATCTAACAGCCCAACAAGACACTAATACATTTGGGGTGAAATTGCGACGGTAATTTGCGATGGCAGGCAAATGTCATGCAGTTTTGGCCTTTTTTTTTCAAATATAGCCCGACACCGTCGCAATTTGCGACGACAATACATTTGGCACTGTCGCAATTGCGACGTTGTCAGGATATAAGCACAAAATTAAAAAGGAACGTTGTCATGTGTGTTTTCAACAGCACTGTAACCCTCCGCGAAATCACATCAGGATATAAGGGAAAAAAAAATAAGAACATTGTCATTTGTGTTTTCAACAGCGCCGTAACCCTCTGTGAAATCACATCGGGATATAAGGGCAAAAAAAAAAGAACGTTGTCATTTGTGTTTTCAACAGCGCCCTAACCCTCTGTGAAATCACAGCTACAATTTCTGAGTACGTTGGGTTTATTTTTCTTTTGTCATTATTATGTAATCTGGTATTCAGCTGTTAGAGAGCTAAAATACCCAGAAATGAGGACATATCTATGTTGAATTTATTGTTAGCGGCTTTGGTTATTTAGAAGTTTAATTTTATTTGTTCATCTTTCAAGCACAAACATTTTGTGGACCGTAACATCTTCATTGTTTCGGGTATGCAGTGAAACAGCCCTAACTTGCAATTGTGATGTTGTTGGGATATAAGGGCAAAAAAAAAGAGGAACGTTGTCATTTGTGTTTTCAACAGCACCGTAACCCTCCGCGAAATCACATCGGGATATAAGGGCAAAAAAAACAAGAACGTTGTCATTTGTGTTTTCAACAGCGCCGAGAGAGATTCCCTCCGCGAAATCACAGCTACAATTTCTGAGTACGTTGGGTTTATTTTTCTTTTGTCATTATTATGTAATCTGGTATTCAGCTGTTAGAGAGCTAAAATACCCAGAAATGAGGACATATCTGTGTTGAATTTATTGTTAGCGGCTTTGGTTATTTAGAAGTTTAATTTTATTTGTTCATCTTTCAAGCACAAACGTTTTGTGGACTGTAATGTCTTCATTGTTTTGGGTATGCAATGAAATAGCCCTAACTTGCGACTACCTTCAAGGTACTTGTGTACATTATCATGTTGTCTTTACAGTGACTGTCCTCATTCAAGTGGCAATTACACAAGGGACAGTCACTGTGAGATGTCCTCATTTGTGACAAGGACAGTCACATTTAGGACATCTCATAGTGATATTCCCTTGTGTAATTTCCACTTGAATGTATTGCTATTGAACCACATTAATGCTTTTCTTCTTCAACAAATGAGGACAGTCACTGTAAAGACAACATGATAATGTACACAATTACCAAAAAATGATCTTGTTAATTGATGTAACACTTTGTCTTGCTCACTCCCTATCCTTCACTAGGGTCTCTTTAGGCCAATGTTTTGACTTGATAGGGTACTTAACTATCCCTACACTCTTTAGGTATCTCTACCCAAGATCCCACCCCTTACTCTAGTGCACACCAACAAGAAATACAACGAACTTTGCTCAATACCAATCTAGCTACTAGGACACTCCTAGTCTTGTCTTCACAAATTGAAACACATTCAACTAGAACTTTACTCCATGGAGAGGCTGGCCACTAGGACCTCTATTGGTTTCAATATTACTCCTTCACCTATACTTTTCATTAGTACTTCAATCCGGTTCATCAAACCATGCCAATTGCACCCAAAAATAGGCTGCTAGCAATTAGGCCTTTGTCAAGCCTTTTTGTTTATATTAAGCCACCTAAAGGGCTTATGATTTAGATGCCCTTTATTGAGAACTCCAAGATATCTAAGGTCTTCTCCTCCTAGATTTTTTGTACACCAACTGCTACAGCCATGCCTGAAAACAAGTATTTTGACACAACTTGGACAGTCTGACTAAGAGTTTGTTTTCTTAGCAGCCAAAGAAACTCACCCAATCTTCTAATTTGACTTGGGGCTTCTTTAGATGTGTGTCTACCTCTCCATGAGATTTTAGTTGAAGCAACCAATGCATTCAACTTGTTGTAATCTTCTTGTAATGATTTGTCATCCCTAACTGTGCTCAACTGACTCACCTAGGACATCATTGCAAACATAGAAAATGAGCTTCCCAGGGCCCCTCCTTCCAAACATATAGTACATGGAGTCTCCTCACCCATTCCAAGAGCCCGTACAAAATTGACAATGGAATGATGAGCTAAGACTCCATTTGTTCAACCTGCCTGGTTCAAACCAATGATAGGGTACTTAACAAAAGAATTAACAAACTAGTTGGAATGCTTCAAAACTCAAAAAAAAAACAACACAGAATAAAAAAACAACTTTTACTAACTTTTCCAATAGACACTGCGAGCTATCTAATCCATTAATCAACTGAAAACAAAGAAACAAAAAAACTCAAGAATTCACTAAAACCGTGTTACTCTACAAATCTTCTTAATTCCAAATGTTTTTCCCCCCAACCTTTTGCATAGATCGATGGAAGCCTCTTATAGTTGATCTGATGCCTAATTCAATGGTTTCATATAGTTACATAACCATCTTACTCGAAAATGCTCCCTTGCACAAATGTTGTCAATGTTGTGAATGACAACATTGACAACTTGTTACAACCTTTGGGATTTTGGTTCAAAACTTATTGTTCAAACACCATAAGACCCTAACCATGAATTAGTTAGGCTATTTAGACCTCACATAGGCCACTTCTACACTTCTTTGCCCAATTTGACCCCTAAATGCTTCATTCCCACTTTTGCCACAATATTGGTAACTTGGGTACAAATTGGCACTTGCCTTCACAAAGGTCACACATGAGGACATCTCACAGTGATCGATTGTCCCTTGTGTAATTGCCACTTGAATGTATTGCTATTGAACCACATTAATGCTTTTCTTCTTCAACAAATGAGGACAGTCACTCTAAAGACAACATGATAATGTACACTCACTGTAAGGACAGTCACAAATGAGGACATCTCACAGTGACTGTCCCTTGTGTAATTGCCGCTTGAATGTATTGCTATTGAACCAAATTAATGCTTTTCTTCTTCAACAAATGAGGACAGTCACTCTAAAGACAACATGATAATGTACACTCACTGTAAGGATAGTCACAAATGAGGACATCTCACAGTGACTGTGCCTTGTGTAATTGCTGCTTGAATTACACAAGGGACAGTCATTGTGAGATGTCCTCATTTGTGACAAGGACAGTCACAAATGAGGACATCTCACAGTGATTGTCCCTTGTGTAATTTCCACTTGAATGTATTGCTATTGAACCACATTAATGCTTTTCTTCTTCAACAAATGAGGACAGTCACTCTAAAGACAACATGATAATGTACACTCACTGTAAGGACAGTCACAAATGAGGACATCTCACAGTGACTTTCCCTTGTGTAATTTCCGCTTGAATTACATAAGGGATAGTCATTGTGAGATGTCCTCATTTGTGACAAGGATAGTCACACATGAGGACATCTCACAATGATTGTCCCTTGTGTAATTGTCACTTGAATGTATTGCTATTGAACCACATTAATGCTTTTCTTCTTCAACAAATGAGGACAGTCACTCTAAAGACAACATGATAATGTACACTCACTGTAAGGACAGTCACAAATGAGGACATCTCACAGTGACTGTCCCTTGTGTAATTGCCGCTTGAATTACACAAGGGACAGTCATTGTGAGATGTCCTCATTTGTGACAAGGACAGTCACACATGAGGACATCTCACAGTGATTGTCTGTAATGTCCCCTTTTTGGCTAACTTGGAAAACAGGAACAATTACTCCACTTCTCAGACTTACTCTATCAGATACTTACAATTAAACTAAGTAATGGAGGTTACTTAAGATATCAACCGTTATTTTAGATTCAATCACAATATGTGTGCAAGATGATATTGATACCAATATGTTTAATAGCACTGTCGGATATAATGATATGAAATATGCTATGAATATGATGTTTCCTATCACTTATAGTGATAGTATAATGATGGTATGTCTGATATAAACAATATCGATATACAATCAATAAGTATTGCTTACAGCAATGTATTTGCTGTGTCTGATATGATGATGTAATTAGGCAAATGTGTAATATCGCTATGAGTGATATGTTGCTATTTCAGATTCTGAATTGTATGCTTGCAACTTCAAATATTGATGCTGTTTCTGACTATCCTTTCTATCTGTGCAATCATGGTGTTGTCTCTGATCTGTAATGATAAACTTGAAACCAAACTGCCAAAGGCAGATGCTCTATTGAGTATATCCAAATATGGATAAGTAAATAAAGTTCTAATGATGCCTTGAGTGACTGACGAGAATGCATTCTTATATTGTCTTTAACAAATGAAGAGATGCTATGAATGAGACGTGTCTTGTTTCTTCCTCCATGTCCCTTTGTTAATCACACCTTTCCATAATCCGACAGTTCACATAATATTATTTCATTATTTTCTGATCATAGATAACTCCTAGATTGACTCAATATCAAATCTTTTTATGAAGGTAATCTTCCCTAATTGGTAGTGCAACCAGTAGTTAACATCCATTGTGTTTGTATTAGTTTGGTCTAACTATCATTAGTATTTAGTCAATCGATATTAACTCTTGCCTTATCCCATATTGTTATGATGATATCCAATCTTTCTACTCTGATATAAGTCGATATCATTTTCTGATAATTGTCCATTTATTGGTTGATTGCTGGTAATGGAGTTTGATCTTCAAATTGACTTCCATTCCTGTTAATACTTAAGGATACATTGTACTTATTATCCATGACTGATGCCTCATTCATCAATAGCTTGTGATATAATCACTGATGCTTTTGTGTTTCTACAAGATGTGGTTTATCTCAGACAATCGATAATCTTTCAATCCTTTAGTCGATATCCTCCTATGTGGTGTCTATTGATATAGATAGTAGAATTCAATCTAGTTTATGTTATTGTCATGATAACATAGGAAGTGATGGTGCATATTTGCTAGCGGGTCTTCATGTTTGATATTGCTTTATCGGATATGTCATTGTCTAAACTTGTGCAATTAATGATTATTTATAATATATGAATGGTTATCCTTCTTGCTTATCAATACATCTTCTGAAACACATAGCGACCTATCCCTTATTCATATCATGTTGATCTTGACTTCATAGTATTTGGTTCATTAATCATCCTCTCATGGTATCGATGTGTAATGACTAGTGATTGTTGTATCACTTCTTCATTCCTCATCGTGATAGATAATGCAGATGTTTAATGTAGATGTATATCGATTACAAATATTCGATATTGCTTTAAACGTTATTATTATTATTATTATTATTAATGTTATTGTTATTATTAAATATTATAATTAATGATGTTAGTAATATTAATAATATTATAATAAATATTATTATAGTGATAACATATTATTTTATATTGAGAGGTTTATTAATATTATTTATATATTAAAATTATTATATCAATAATTGATTTAATATTATTACTTAATATATTATTATAATATAATATATATAATTTATTAATAATTATTTATTATTAATTTATATTATAATTATAATCATAATTATATTATTTATTAATATTTTAATATTATTTAATTAACATATTAATTATTATGCTAACTATATATTATTATTATCTTTTGATAATAATTATATATTATTGTTATATATCGTTAATAATAGATTATTATATATCATCTAATCATTTTATTATTATACTAAGTTCAATACGTCACGGCTCATGACATTGTCCCTTGTGTAATTGCCACTTGAATGTATTGCTATTGAACCACATTAATGCTTTTCTTCTTCAACAAATGAGGACAGTCACTCTAAAGACAACATGATAATGTACACTCATTGTAAGGACAGTCACAAATGAGGACATCTCATAGTGACTGTCCCTTGTGTAATTGCCACTTGAATTACACAAGGGACAGTCATTGTGAGATGTCCTCATTTGTGACAAGGACAGTCACACATGAGGACATCTCACAGTGATTGTCCCTTGTGTAATTGCCACTTGAATGTATTGCTATTGAACCACATTAATGCTTTTCTTCTTCAACAAATGAGGACAGTCACTCTAAAGACACCATGATAATGTACACTCACTGTAAGGACAGTCACAAATGAGGACATCTCATAGTGACTGTCCCTTGTGTAATTGCCACTTGAATGTATTGCTATTCAACCACATTAATGCTTTTCTTCTTCAAGAAATGAGGATAGTCACTCTAAGGACAACATGATAATGTACACTCACTGTAAGTGTACATTATCATGTTGTATTACAAATGGACCTTATGTTGGTCGGGATATAAGTGCAAAAAAAAAAAGGAACGTTGTCATTTGTGTTTTCAACAGCGCTGAGAGAGATTCCCTCCGCGAAATCAAGCGGGTTATCATTTGTGTTTTGAACAAAGCGGGTTGTCATTTGTGTTTTGAACAACACCGAGAGAGATTCCCTCCGTGAAATCAAGCGGGTTGTCATTTGTGTTTTCAACAGCGCCGAGAGAGATTCCCTCTGCAAAATCACAGCTACAATTTCTGAGTACATTGGGTTTATTTTTCTTTTGTCATTATTATTTAATCTGGTATTCAGCTGTTACAGAGCTAAAATACCCAGAAATGAGGACATATCTGTGTTGAATTTATTGTTAGCGGCTTTGGTTATTTAGAATGCTTCCCCACAATACTTAATTACACAAGGGACAGTCACTGTGAGATGTCCTCATTTGTGACAAGGACAGTCACACATGAGGACATCTCACAGTGACTGTCCCTTGTGTAATTGCCACTTGAATGTATTCCTATTCAACCACATTTATGGGCCCGTTTGGACCACGACACATAGTAGCATCTACAGAGAAGAATATCCCAGGTGTAACAAGTTGTAAGAATATACCAACAGTTCTAAGAAGTTCCCTAGCACGTAGTAGCATCTACAGAGAAGAATATACAACATGAGGGCAGCCACTATAAAGAAAACATGATAATGTACACTCATTGTATGTGTACATTATCATGTTGTCTTTACAGTGACTGACCTCATTCAAGTGGCAATTACACAAGGGACAGTCACTGTGAGATGTCCTCATTTGTGACAAGGACAGTCACACATGAGGATATCTCACAATGACTGTCCCTTGTGTAAGCCACTTGAATGTATTGCTATTCAACCACATTTATGGGCCCGTTTGGACCACGGCACACAGTAGCATCTACAGAGAAGAATATCCCAGGTGTAACAAGTTGTAAGAATATACCAACAGTTCTAAGAAGTTCCCTAGCACATAGTAGCATCTTCTAATTGTCTATACCACTTCACAAGGTATTGTTTGCACACATTGTTTTTGGTTCTTTTGATGACCCTTGTTTTGAAATTGCTATTAGGCCTTGTAGCTTATATGTTTTGAGTGCTGGAGAGCTTCTAAAGCTAAGCAAGAAGACCATTGCACGAGTTATAGCCGCGCGCTTAGGTTTGAAAATTGTATATTTTTTAATCTAATGTATATTTTAACTAGACTTTTAGCTTATTTTTGCTGTATATTTTAATCTAAAGGGAATCATGGATGTGAACTTGAAAGAATTTTGTACTTAGTTCTTATGGAGAGAATAGTAGTAGTTTACGGTCTAATATCAAATAGAGTTTTCCAATTACAGAAAGTTAATGAATTCTAATAGCTTATATGTTTTGATTGCTGGAGAGCTTCTAGAGCTAAGCAAGAAGACCATTGCATGAGTTATAGCCGCGCGCTCAGGTTTGATTAATGTTTATTTATTAATCTCTCATATTGACAAACAATTGATAATTATAGGGAAAACGTCATTGGGGGTCTTTGAGGATCCACCAGAAGCCAAGGAGAAAATGTATTCAAATGCTAAAGATGGTGTAACAGTCCTTACAGCTGTTGAAACTTGCTGTGTAGATCATCTCCGATTCTCCAAGTTCAACAGTACTGTGGTATTCCTTTGGATACTTCTAATGGTAAATTTCAGACATCAAGTTCTTTTCATATGAAACTACTACATTTGTAATCTGTAGTTTTAAACTTTTAGTTTATAAATGTTCATTAGCTTTAGTTCGTATGCTGCCATTTCAAGTATGATTAATGAAGTTACCTTTATCACAGGATGAAAGTGAGCAGTCAGCATACTGGTACGGAGCTGGCAGCATTGATACGGTGACTAGGGCACCGTTTAATGGTGGTATTGTGTTTTCCCATATTTAGGGCATCGACCTTTTGAAGCATTGCCTTCATCTTTCTTAAGTCTGAGTTTTAAGTTTGTTTATCTCTCTCGGCGCTGTTGAAAATACAAATGACAACGTTCTTGTTTGTTTTGCCCTTATATCCCGATGTGATTTCGCGGAGGGTTACGACGCTATTGAAAACACAAATGAAAACACAAATCCCTTGTGTAATTGCCACTTGAAGGAGGATAGTCACTGTAAAGACAACATGATAATGTACACTTACAGTGAGTGTACATTATCATGTTGTCTTTAGAGTGACTATCCTCATTTGTTGAAGAAGAAAAGCATTAATGTGGCTGAATAGCAATACATTCAAGTGGCAATCACACAAGGGATAGTCACTATGAGATGTCCTCATTTGTGACTGTCCTTACAGTGAGTGTACATTATCATGTTGTCTTTAGAGTGACTGTCCTCATTTGTTGAAGAAGAAAAGCATTAATGTGGTTCAATAGCAATACATTCAAGTGGCAATTACACAAGGGACAATCAATCACTATGAGATGTCCTCATGTGTGACTATCCTTGTCACAAATGAGGACATCTCACAACGACTGTCCCTTGTGTAATTCAAGTGGCAATTACACAAGGGACAGTCACTGTGAGATGTCCTCATTTGTGACTGTCCTTACAATGAGTGTACATTATCATGTTGTCTTTAGAGTGACTGTCCTCATTTGTTGAAGAAGAAAAGCATTAATGTGGTTCAATAGCAATACATTCAAGTGGCAATTACACAAGGAACAATCGATCACTGTGAGATGTCCTCATGTGTGACTATCCTTGTCACAAATGAGGACATCTCACAATGACTGTCCCTTCTGTAATTGCCACTTGAATGAGGACAGTCACTGTAAAGACAACATGATAATGTACACATACAATGAGTGTACATTATCATGTTGTCTTTACAGTGGCTGCCCTCATGTTGTATATTCTTCTCTGTAGATGCTACTATGTGCTAGGGAACTTCTTAGAACTGTTGGTATATTCTTACAACTTGTTACACCTGGGATATTCTTCTCTGTAGATGCTATTGTGTGCCGTGGTCCAAATAGGCCCATAAATGTGGTTGAATAGAAATACATTCAAGTGGCAATTACACAAGGGACAGTCACTGTGAGATGTCCTCATGTGTGACTGTCCTTGTCACAAATGAGGACATCTCACAGTGACTGTCCCTTGTGTAATTGCCACTTGAAGGAAAAAAGCATTAATGTGGTTCAATAGTGATGCAGAGTAGTCAGGGCTTTTAGAATATACAAATATACATCCTTAACTCTCATTCCACCAAGGAAGAAGGAATTCCAATGGTTGAAACATGAGTTAAGGTCTTTACATCAGTCAAACCCTAAAAATGAGGGTTTGTAAACAATGCACAAAAAATTTGAAATAACTTAGATATAAAACAAAGAGAATCAATCAAACCAACTTCCAAAGCATCAGATGTCACTATTACAACTTCCAGGCAAATTTTATCATCCAACCACCATCTGTACAGCCGTACAGAGTTCATTTTTCACCAGAAATGCACTAAAACAGGGTTATTTTTATTTTTTATGAAAGCAAAATGATTACAATACTGGTTCTCTATCTGTCTTCGACCATTTGAAGCCTAAAATAGGCTCTCCAAATGTTGGTTCAACCATCTAGGTGGTTAGAACAGTTTATCCAACAAATGTCAACTTTGCTAAGCAACTTTTAAAGTTGCATTACAACTTTGCAAACAACTTTGCCGAGAAGGTTAAAAATGTGTTGTGAAACTTTAGGAACCTTATTAAAGTTATTTTGGACCTTCAAACTTCTTAACAGCATCTAAAAGACACCTAATAAACACTTACTATGCTCATTTCATCCAAGGACTCAAAAGATGCCCAAGGTTTATAAGTCACCAAGGGGTCTTGTGTCCAACAAGTGGATGTTTATAAGGAGATAAAATCAATCCTTAATATTTATTACAAACCAAGAAAACATCTAAAACTCCTATTCTAATTTATTGTCATTCAAAAAGACTCTGATTTGTCATTCAAAAAGACTCTGATTTGTCAATCAGAAGGACCTTTCACCAGTCAATCCTTCAAAGCTCCAAGGTGAAAATCTTATGTTCCAATTGATAGGATTTGACTCCTTGGCTTCATGGCAACTTCTTTCAATCATGGTGTCTTTGGCTTGCATTAGGGATGCCCCTGCATCAAATAGCAATGCATTCAAGTGGCAATTACACAAGGGACAGTACATGCCCATTAAAGTTGGTGTTTTGTTATCCAGCATGACAATGGAGACAACATACTCTGTGTCAATTTTACTGATCAAATTTCCCTCCGCCAGGCAAAGCAACAATCTGGGTATGATAAGGTGAAATTTTGTAGTCCTTTTGGGTATGATAACAGTTCCAGTTTCCAATAAGATGGTTCATTTTTATAATCTAGCTTCAATTTCTCTTGTGAAAATCTTTTTTTCATTTTATGGGTGGTAAAATATAATTATTATGCTAGAGGTGTGTACTTATGGATGATAATGAAACAAAATGATAAGATTTAAGACTCTTGTTTTTTTTTTAAATAGCAATTTAAGTTTCCTTCTATTATAAATTACTGTTTTTCTATTTTTTAATGTATCTTTCCAAATCTTTTATATCAATTTTATTTATGAAATATAAATATATTAATAATGTTTTAGTGTTTTTAGGATTAGTTTATATCAATTCTATGTATCATCATTCGTCATTCAATTGTCAGTATTATTAATTTAGACTGTGCAATTGTAGAACTACTCGAATATGGGTTGGATGGATACTCAAGCAGGGGAACCCTCCTCAAATATCTCAAGTAGTGAACTTGGAAAAATGTGTCCTGAAGGAACCCTTTCCATCAGAGAGATAAAAGTACAAACAAGTAAAAGAAGCAGGCTCTGCAAATATGTTTTTGAGAAGAAAAATGATAGATTATTCGAGTATGGTTCATGAGGTATATCTAAAAAGATATTTTTTTTCTTATTATAATAAAAGAGGAAGTTGTGAATGTCAAAGTTGAGTGAAACAAAAATTATTTTCATCAAATTTTGTTAGGCTTGCTTTTGGGAATAGTTTCTTACAATATTGCTATTAAGATTTTTATTGTGTAGTTTTTAGATTAGGTTTATAAAATTATATTTCATGAGTAGTGATTCATATTAATCAATTAACGATACTTTTGGAAGGTATTTTCAATGTGTCAAATTTTGATATTTTTACAAGAATTAGATTGTGTAATTTTTTTAATTAAAGTCATTGACTCATATTTCATAAATAATAGTTCTCATGAATCCATCTCTTATAAGATTGAATAGTCTATTTAGGAAGTATTTCTGATAGTATGTCAAATTATGATATTACTATTACCATTAGATTGCATGGCTTTGAAGTCAACCTCATTGACCCATATTCTTCTCTGTAGATGCTACTATGTGCTAGGGAACTTCTTAGAACTGTTGGTATATTCTTACAACTCGTTACACCTGGGATATTCTTCTCTATAGATGCTACTATGTGCTGCGGTCCAAATGGGCCCATAAATGTGGTTGAATAGCAATACATTCAAGTGGGAATTACACAAGGGACAGTCACTGTGAGATGTCCTCATGTGTGACTGTCCTTGTCACAAATGAGGACATCTCACAGTGACTGTCCCTTGTGTAATTTCCACTTGAATGAGGACAGTCACTGTAAAGACAACATGATAATGTACACATACAATGAGTGTACATTATCATGTTGTCTTTACAGTGGCTGCCCTCATGTTGTATATTCTTCTCTGTAGATGCTACTATGTGCTAGGGAACTTCTTAGAACTGTTGGTATATTCTTACAACTTGTTACACCTGGGATATTCTTCTCTGTAGATGCTACTGTGTGCTGTGGTCCAAACGGGCCCATAAATGTGGTTGAATAGCAATACATTCAAGTGGCAATTACACAAGGGACAGTCACTGTGAGATGTCCTCATGTGTGACTGTCCTTGTCACAAATGAGGACATCTCACAGTGACTGTCCCTTGTGTAATTGCCACTTGAATGAGGACAGTCACTGTAAAGACAACATGATAATGTACACAAGTACCATGAAGGTAGTTGCAAGTTACGGCTGTTTCATTGCATACCCGAAACAATGAAGATGTTACGGTCCACAAAATGTTTGTGCTTGAAAGATGAACAAATAAAATTTAACTTCTAAATAACCAAAGCTGCTAACAATAAATTCAACACAGATATGTCCTCATTTCTGGGTATTTTAGCTCTGTAACAGCTGAATACCAGATTACATAATAATGACAAAAGAAAAATAAACCCAACGTACTCAGAAATTGTAGCTGTGATTTCATGGAGGGAATCTCTCTCGGCACTGTTGAAAATACAAATGACAACGTTTCTCTACATTATCATGTTGCCTTTACAGTGACTGTCCCTTGTGTAATTGCCACTTGAAGGAGGACAGTCACTGTAAAGACAACATGATAATGTACACTTACAGCCCATGTACATTATCATGTTGTCTTTAGAGTGACTATCCTCATTTGTTGAAGAAGAAAAGCATTAATGTGGCTGAATAGCAATACATTCAAGTGGAAATTACACAAGGGACAGTCACTGTGAGATGTCCTCATTTGTGACTATCCTTACAGTGAGTGTACATTATCATGTTGTCTTTATAGTGACTGTCCTCATTTGTTGAAGGAAAAAAGCATTAATGTGGTTGATTAGCAATGTATTCCCAGCATCTGTACCTGCATCTCTCTTATATACTACAAGTTGCTTGCCATCAGAAATTGCAGTTCCCTCACGTGACATTGATGGTGAAGTGTTCTTTTCAAAACCATCATCTGTGGTTACCAATGCTCCTGTTTTAGGCAATAAGTTTGTTGCATTCCATGACCCATTGGTCAAGTTTCTTCTACGAGCTTCTGATGCCTCAAAATCTAAGCAGCGCCTACGCATGCCTCGTTGTGGTTGATTATCATTCTGTACATGAATTATAATGAGTAATCAGTTTTGGGCCTTGGAATCTTGTATGTAACATGCACAGGCATTTCATGGCTAAATGAATCTATTTTAAAAGCATCAACTTTTCTTACATGATGCTGGATACATAAGTAGAACAAGCGTTTATCAAATTGGAAGCAATCAGAACTCCACAATGACATATTATTTAGAGTACTCTTCAGTTTAAGTAATAATGCATATATTGACACTGTAAAGACAACATGATAATGTACACTCACTGTAAGGACAGTCACAAATGAGGACATCTCACAGTGACTGTCCCTAGTGTAATTGCCACTTGAATGTATTGCTATTCAGCCACATTAATGCTTTTCTTCTTCAACAAATGAGGATAGTCACTGTAAAGACAACATGATAATGTACACTCACTGTGAGTGTACATTATCATGTTGTCTTTAGAGTGACTATCCTCATTTGTTGAAGAATAAAAGCATTAATGTGGCTGAATAGCAATACATTCAAGTGGCAATTACACAAGGGACAGTCACTGTGAGATGTCCTCATTTGTGACTATCCTTACAGTGAGTGTACATTATCATGTTGTCTTTACAGTGGCTGTCCTCATTTGTTGAAAGAAAAAAGCATTAATGTGGTTCATTAGCAATGTATTAAATAAATTTATTTTTTTTAATCCACCCACGGGCGTCGCAATTGCGACGGCAACCCATCGTAATGTGATGCAGGCGCCCGTCGCAATTGCTTGGGAGGCCCGTTGCAATTGCGACGGCCCTCCGAAGCCATGCGACGAGGGGGCGACGCCCATGACGCTAACAAATCTTAGTCACATTGCGACGGGATATGTGTCGCAATTGCGACGACTACCCATAGACGTCGCAATTTGCGACTAAAAAATAGCGACGTCTATGGGTGTTGCTATTGCGACACATAGCTGTCGCAATTGCGACACATAGCCGTCGCAAAATGCCCCCAAATGTATTAGTGAGAAACTACACGCATGGAGATTTATTCCACAAGGACATTTATATAGTGGTTGTTGCTACCATGACAAAAAATGGCTATTACCAATTGAAGTTCCATCCATGTGGTTTACCCAATAAAGGGATTATCCACTATGGTTAACCCTCTCTAACAAGGTGACTCACAAAAAGGACCACATAGGGACTTGATTTAGATTCAAGGATCTGAGTTTCCAATACTACCCAAAAAGGGAGTAGAGCATAATCTTCTAGTCTCTTCACTTCACCCAAATATAGCAAGCAAGTTCATTGACATGCTAAGATTGAAACCACCTCACCAAGGTTCATGATGTCAAAAAAAATGTCTACCGAGCTCTTTAAGTGGGACCAAGAGAGAACGTATCGATCAATGTTGAGGACTAAACCAAGTAAGACTGTGAGATAGTAACAATATCCTCCCTACCTACAAGGGGTCCTATCATCAAGAAGAGTTTTGCAAGAAACCCACTCTCTCAAAAATGTCACAAATAGTGTTCATAGGGCCAATTTACTATGTGAAACACATATGCAAGAAAGTGAATCTATGTTCTTTTTATAGCCCAAAATTGAAGTGTGATCTATGAAAGCAATAAGCACTCAAGCCATATACATGAGAGATTCATTCTATACCCAAAATCCAAATGTTATAGAGATTCTAGCAACTCACTTTAGGTCCAAAGATCTGCAATCTAATGCTATGCTACCTTAGCAATCAGAATCAGGAAAATAATCACAGCAAACATTAAATGATAGAAATCAGCAAGTAAAAAGTAAATCTACAATTTTAGGTCTCTGTTTTCAGAATTTCATGCAAGACAGTACATAGGGCCATGCAAGAAAAGTACACAGACCATGTGAGAAAACACCTTTGTCATGTGCATAAATGCTAATGCCAACAAATCTTCATGTGATATAGTGGGAAACCTCGCACGAGAATCTATACCAGAGATGCATGGAAGTACGAACAGCACACGAAAATTGTCAGAAAAATAAAATAAAATGATATGAGGCAAGAAATGCAATTTTTTGCCCCACGGTGGGTGCCAAAAATGTGTGCTAAAATGTTGACACACTTCTATGAGTCATTAAATCCAAGATTTCTCAAGAATGAGATCTCAAATGGTGACTCATAGCTTTCTATTCATGGAGTGCAAGGGTTTCTAATGGAGGCCCTCAAATTAGACCTAGTTTGTGCCCATCCAAGTACACCATAAAATAAGAGATTCAAAGAGGAAAAAAAAGAATGCTAGTCTCCATGAATATCAAATATGTATACAAATGAAAATGAAAACTATTCTATATGACAACAATGCATGAAAACAAACTAATCTATGAAAGGAAATGCTTATGCAAGATTATTCTATGACAGGAAATATGAATCTAATCTAATATACAAATACAAAATAAATCTAAATGGATTGCCATGGGGCATGAGAGAAGAAGACAAGAAAAGATAAGTTTCAATATCCAAGCTCAAGTGCTGAAGGATCTTCTCCAAAATTGCTCTCCAAACTTGTAGCATAATAATACAAAATCCTGGATATCTTTCTAAAAATGAAAAAGAGAAGGCTCCTTATAAATAATCTTGGATAGTCAAGATTAAGATGCAAAAAGAAATGAGCAATGGTGGAGATTAAATCTTGGTTGATCCATGTGGTCAAGATTCTCAAGAGGCAAAATCAATGGACATGGTTAAGAGGCAAAAAGATGTGTGGAAGTGATTAAGAGGCAAAAGGAGATTCCACTCATCTTGCAAAGTGTGCATTAAATGTGTAGACAAAAATTCTTTTTCTTTTTCTTTTTATTTTATTATTTATTTATATTTTTAGCAAAGTGGTTTCCATTATTTAATTAAAATATTTTTTATTTATTTAAAAGAGATTTGTTCTTTTAATTAAATGTGGCTTAGGATAAAGTGATTTTATTATTTAATTAAAAGATTTTTTATTTAATTAAAAGGGAGCATGTTCTCTTAATTAAATAAAATTTAGGATAAAATGATCAAACCTTAGGAAATATTAAAATAATTAAATTAATTATGATTTGATCAAGGAAATTGATTTGAATTGAAAATATTGCAAAACGTTGATTCAGGAAATTGATAAATTGATGAATGGGGGCCCAAAGTCTAGGCGACCATTTTAGGGTGCATCGATTATTTAGAAACATATCAATTAGAAAACCATTTTTCTCCCATTATATGGAAAAAATTCCTAGATTCACTTTGTCGGTATCAATAGGCAGCAAGATGAGGGAAGAAATATTTGTAAAGAGGAAGTATAAATGTTACTGTCCAAAACCATTTGGAGAGTAATATTCTTCTCCCGATTGTAGTAAGAAACTCAAAATGTAGAAGACAAAAAATAGCTAGGGCATTTATTTTCTATGACCTATATCAATTTCAGTTCAATTCCTATTGATGATATTCTCAATGTGTAAAAATAAATTGATGTGTTATTTTAAAATGGTGTTGACTGAAATTTATGAACATGTCAAATATCCATTTTTTCTAGAATTTAAAATAGAACCAGTGGTAATATAATCAAATTTGTGAATTTCACATCCAATCATTGGATGTTAATCAAAATTACAACACAGTAATATTTTTGAACTGATAAACAATCTTAGTCTTACTTCAAACCTACTCATGTGTATGTGGGTTCTTGGAGGTATCTACTAAACAATGTGTGGATGTGTAATGTCCCTATCCAGGACCTTACTCACTTTGCTTAAAACTCCTAATTAGAATTTGGATTTCTAATGCCTGCTGTGATATTATTTAAGTTTGCCTTGCTCCTTACTGATTAATATTGTAATGAATTGGTTATCCTTCCCCTTCTCTCTCTCTCTCTCTCTCCTACTCTCTCTCTCTCTCTCTCTCTCTCAGCCCCAGCCACTTTATCACTCTCTCTCTTCCTCAATGGCTGCCCATGAATTTTTTAAATGGTTGATTGATTTCCTTTGCTTCTTTCAATGGCTATCCATGATTTTTCTACAATCTTCCAACCTTTCGTACATAGTTGTAAAATACATATTAATATATTATACATATAAAATAATTTATAATATATGATATATAATGTAACATTTAATATTAATATATATTAAATAATATTTAATGTAAAATGTATATTATATAATATTTAATATATAATTCATATTATATAATATTTAATATATAATCTAATATATATCTAATATATATTTTTTGATATATAATATATCATATGAAGGATGGAGAAATGGGAGGGAGAAAGGGGAGGGAAAAGTGAAAAATCAAAATTCTGCCAGCATTTTCAGGTACCCAAAAATATCGGGTACCCGATTAGGCTCGGTATTGCTTTGTGCACCAAACCTACATGGTCAACTATTGAAATGTCTCAAAAATGTGTTTTTCCCCTATTTCTTTGAGTTCCAGACTTCGACCATGTAGCTGACGACTTTTTTTCACCTGAATTTGATGAAATGAAAAGGGTATCTTAAGGAGATTATCAGCTTTCTATCGATATAATTGCTGTCAAATTTTGAATTCGGTAAGTAATCATTAGTTATTTTCTAATTGAGTTACCTCTAAAGTGTTGATTTACATACTGATTGAAAAATGACTATAACTTCCAGACGATATAACATTTTTGAAATCTGAAAATGTGTCACATTCTATGCTTCGCCTACTATAAGGAAAAAAAATTTATTTGAATTTTGTAAAGTTTTGAATGAGTTAAGGTGGTCAGACATGAGAGTTTTTTTATTCTGAAAATGTTGTAGCAGAAAATTTATAATTAATTATTTTTTTGGAATAAAATTACAAAAAAATATGTGTCACATCTGGGCATGAGTCTACTACTTATATATATAAAATATTATAATAAAATATTATGATTTGATTATGATTAAGGTGGTCAGACATACACCTACTTCTTATTTTTTCTAGAAATTTTTGTACTGCTGCATTGAAATCTATACTTTTCACCAATCATACTAACTTTTTTTCAAAAAAGGCCTAGTAGTTTAGAAACTAAATTCAATTTTCTACAGATTCTATTCTTACAACTTTTTAATATTAGGTTGATAGCTAGTTGAAATTTTCACGTCAAGTTTACTAACCCTGATTTGCTGATTTTCATTGCCACTTAAGGGCATAGTTTGGCCCCTCATGATCTTGCACATACCCACAAATGCATATATAATACATTCTATAAATATAACTTGAATAAAAAATATCATAAAAAATTTAAACACTTTCAAATAATTTAAAGATGTGTGCATTCCTTTTATCTCCCAAAATTTTTTGTATGGCACAGCCTGAGTCAATCCTGATGATGTGTCATTCTCATTTGGTGCAAAATGTGTCTTGCACCATTCAACCACATCATGTGCATTTTTTATATGCACTCTCTTATAAATCATTTGATACTTTCCTATAGCACGTTTGATGCAAGTTGTGGCACCATCATGTTCACCTTTTCCATGTCCACTCTCAAAGAAACTCCAAACACATGGTATGTTTTCATTACGATCTGATATCTACATAGTGCATAAAATGGTCTCGATGATTTGGATTGTGTAGCACATCCATCTGACCAAGCATAATTTTTATCAATTTTTATACCTCTTTCTTTCAAATTTGTAAAAAATATCTTGAAGCAGTGTTCTACATAATGAATGTCATGCTCTCTATTATCACTTATATAAAAATGATATTCCTTCTTGATGACCCATGCTTCAAATGTGCTCTGAATACCATCTAAATCTAATTGTCCATGTCGATAACACACATGCACCATAATAGTAATTTTCTTTGAAAAATAGTATTTTGACTGAGTTGCCTTTTGATCAACAAAATATAATTTTCTACAAAATCAACAACTGATATAATAGTTCCAAGTGGGAAATTATCTCTCATTGTTTGGAATTGTTGTGCTTGTCACTTTGCAAAAAATGCATGATGAATGAAGGGTTGAATGGATTTTTTAAATTTTTCCATAAATACTCCAACATTTATCTCCTCTTCAACATATTCTAACCTTTTGGATTCTTTCCCAAATCTCATTTCATTCTTTACATATTTGTAACTCTTGTAATTTACCATCTTTATTACATCAATATTTTCATTTTTCAAAGGAAAAAGAGACAAATCAGCACATGTTTGAAATATTCCTTTTATGTAATTTATTTGTCCAGCTACATCATCTCTTTTGTGACATAAAATGGATGAGATCAACTCCCTCCGTCTAGTAGGAGGAGCATTTTCAAAACCATAAGTGTCTTCTACAAACTTTCAAAAAACCTGATAGTGGAGATCAAATTCAATATGATAATGACAACAACAAGTTTCAAACACTTTGTTTGTCCTAATATAATATGGATTTAATCTTTCAAACAATATTTTCCCAATCTTTATATTAGGATTAGAACTACAAAATGACACATACATTTCATGTTGTGTTGTGTCCAACCACTGTTTCATATGATATTCATATTGATTAACTAAAATTCTATGTCTGATAACATCTCTAGTGATTGATGAAGGACGTGTATTATCATTCCAAAATGATGTGATGAAATTTTTTATTCCTTAATCAATCCTATCAGAACGAGGAGCTCTACACATGATTGCCCAATTGCCTTCCAAGGTGCTATCATCCAAAAGTATTCTCCTATTAACATATCATGATATTGTTTTCCTATTAAAACCAAACTGAGATGAAATTGAAGATATCTATCTTTTTCGTCCCATAGTTTTACCTACAATGGATGTCAACATAAATTTTCTTGTAATGGTATTATCTTTAGTTCAAGATTACTTCCCTAGCTGGTTCAAACCTTTCCTAAGATTTTCAATCATATCAGTTTGCATGTCAACAAATTTTCTCTTCTTTGATGATGTGTCTATACCCAATAATTTTAATGCCCCTTCCAACTTTTTGTTTATAAGTACAACTGAAAGCAATTGAGCTTGTTCAAGTGTTTCAAAATTATCAAATTTACCCAATATTTCTCTTGCTATCATATTCATTGATCTCTTCTAAGAAAGACTTAAGGGTTGAACATTAGCAAGTGATCTCATATTCTCCACATCCATTGTAAGTAAATGATCTAAATTTCTATAATTAATATTTCTCTTTACAATTTGAGCTAAATTTAAAAGTTCATCCATAGTAGTAGGAGCACGTGATCTTGACCCTTCTCCAACATCAATTGTTTGAGCTTTCGTAGGGAGTGATCCCGACCCTTCTTCAATGTGCAATTCTTCGACTTGACTTTACCCTCCTACTTCATCTTGTCTTTTAGCTTCTTTAGTTTTATGATAATATGTCAATGTAGCTTCACGATTTCTTTGTTCATTACTGGGTGGCCTTTTTAGAGAAGATTTACTTTTTCTTCCCTTCTTGTTCCCCATTTCTTTGAGCTCCAAAAAATATCTTCCACAAGATCGTCTATAAAAATTCTCTTATTCAAAAAGTACTTTAATCTAATATTTCTCCTCTCCAAAATTATATCTTTGAAAAAATGGAAATAGAAATCCTCCTCCAAAAAATGCCTTCAATAATAGAAAATGTGAATTTATTAATTTCAATTCGGTATAAAATAGAAACACAATATTTTAGTTTTATACCATTCTAAATTTTTTTTACAAAATAAAATCACTTGCCAACTTCACTCGATGTATATATTTCACATGAGTTACCTAGATGAAAAATTTGGTAGGGCATTGTTTGCTAGAATTTTCATTCAAGGGTCTTCGTGCGAAGGGTCTTCGCACAAAGCCCCTCAAGGGTGTTCGCACGAAGACCCCAAAAATGAAAATTTTCCCTCATAAAATAAGTGAACTTTAAAAAATGGTCTTTTGAGGCCTAGAACAAGGACCAAATGGCATGGGTTTTTCAACCATGCATTGTCAAATGATTTTATTCAGAACAAGCTTTCTAACGAATATAATATTAATACACATCGAGTTCATTATCACTTTTAAATATTACTTTAACTAAACATAGGTTTTTTGGTCATTCAACAATCTGTCTCTTCAAGACTTCGGGAAAAATAGTAAATTATAAAAAAAAACTATAAAAAATATGTAGGAAAGGCGTATTTGTGCTACCTTTTTATGAAAAAAATAAAAAATAAATTTTGATATACACAGATCAAGTTAGAGTGTTCCAAGTGACCTTATGTCTAAATTACAGTTACTGTCACTTTAGAATTTAATAAACTATGAAATATTGACCCAAAATGAATAAAACCAATTGCATCCTTTAGATATTGAAGTTACAAATATAATCTCAAAAGAATTACATCGTTATCATATTTTTTTAAAAAGTTATGCTGATCCAAGTGATAGTAACTCCTTAAAAACATATTTTTTTCATACAAACCACTTTTCAAAGGAGAAGGAAAAATGAATTTAAATGATTTTAAAAAAAATAAAATATTTAGAAACTAGAAAGGAAATTCTAAAAGACTCTAGTTTACATCATCTTCAAATTCCTAATAGTTTTGTGGCAACAGGAGTTCGAAAGTGAAGTTTTTTCTCAGTATGTTGATCTCTATGTCAAAGTTGGTCAAAAAGTGGGACACACTATTGTGGGACCACCCTATATTAATGTAATAGATGTATCTTATTATTCAGTTGAAATGAATATGTTAGTGTACTTTATGATTTGTGTTCTTTTTCATTATGGTTAAGTAAAGAGTTAATTCATATTTAGATTTGGGTTTAAAATAAACGTGATATTTATCACGTGATTTTGTTTCAGTAAACTTAATAACATGTTGTAGGTTAATTTCTCTTGGGTTCCATGGTGTGGCATTACACTTGGTATTAGAGATCAAGTTTCTACACTAGGAACTCTGGAGATTTCTATGCCCATTAGGTGTCTAGTTGTTTAACATGAAACAAAACATAGACACAACTCTTTTGTATTTGAGAACTATTATATTACAACTAAACACTTATGTCCTTTCATTTTCTTAAGCTTCTTTGAGATATCACTTTGTCTAATGATTTCCATAGGTGAAATACATATTGAGGCTTGATTCATGGTTAGGAACCGTGTTAAAAAATTGGGATCTTTGGATACATTATTTCTCATCAAATTGGTAATAGTCTATGTGAGTGTTTTAATGTGATTAATTTGTTAGCTTGCTTCTTGTAGCCCTTGTGTGGTTGGTGTGTGTAAATGATTGGTGATAATGGTTGGGTTTCCTCGTATGACTTAGCATGATAATTGATGAGTGATGTTGTTTAGGATTTATATTAAATCCTTCTTGGTGTTGATTTTCCTAGTTTGAGGATCTCCTTATTGATGACCCATATCTCTTTAAACATTATATGTTATTTGAGTGACCCTATTGCTCTTTCCCTAGTGACATGATATTAATGTTTATTGATGAGTAGACTTGTATGTTATTAATTGGTTCCTATTTGAGTGTTGCATACTGTATTGTGTGAGTGTTAAAAATCAGATTTGAAAATATAGGTTTGATTACGAAATTAGGAAATAATTAATAATAATTTTATTATATTGAAATGCATTGTGCATTGATTAGAAAAATATATCATCTAAGAGACTGGAAAAAGGACTGTACAGACAACTTGGTGACCCCAAACCCTAAAAATCTCTAAGAGAGTCCAAATGGGTAACATGATCAGTGACTTTTTTGGGGGTTCCTTTGGGAATTTTTGAAGTTATTAGGCTTTAGAGGCCTAATTAGGGCTAATAGGGCTATTGGCCATTAAACCAGTGAATTGTAAACTTGATGAGGAGAGTGTAAGAAGAATGGGTAAAATAACATCAAGATTGGATGAATTTGTTTGAACTAGATCCAAAATAATCCTGTAATGTGTCATAATGGAAGTTGGTGTGAAATTACCCTAGTGAGTTCAAGAAATATTTTGTGTTAACCTTGGTAGTGAGGCTCTTGAAATAGGAGTCCAAGGAACAAAGTTAGTTTTGCAAGATAAGGGTTAAGTGATAAAACCTTAGAAGGTCTAGAAAGTGACCTTCTAGAGAATCAAGCTTACTCAAGGATAGGAGCCTCCCTATCAGATTGGTATCAGAGCCTAAAAGATTTGGGCTAAGCAAGTGTATGTATGATCTTGAATCGATAATCAAAAATATTTTATTCACCAAGAATATAATTCAAAGGAATAATTTTGTGTAAAGGATTTAAATTATATCTATAACACATTTAACCATTATAGAGAATAAGTTGAGCCTATAATTATTTCTTTTAGGTTTATAACTATTCATTGTTATGATAGAAGCTTCACATTTTATTTGTAAATCTCATACACTTCCAAATTATTTTTGTTTCACGTGACATAAAGATCATCTCAAGTTCGGTAATGTGGAAAACTACAAATGTGTGTGATGGGCATGAGTAGTATTAAATGACATTTGAAAGAAGATATATTGAAAAAAGTTGTGAGAAACTACATCCCATTATTAATGTTGTTTAAATAGATATCAGATATTTATTTTTGAAAAGGTTGTCATCTAAGATAGAGTAGATGTAACAAATATAAGTCTTAGTGAAAACAATTATCCAACAAAGATATTAAAAAATGGTGTTATTTGAATATTAGTTTAAAAAAAATGAGAATAGTGAGGTCAGTGGTATGAAGGAGAACTTGTCATATACACTATTGAATAGTCATCGAGACATTAGCATTGATGTGGTTGAGAAATCCATGATTAACATGATGCAAGTGTGGAATGGTAAAAGATGACTAACATGCCTAACTATATGTTCATAATCCCCACCACACCTAATGAAGTAGTTAGATTCTATGTGAAGTAATATTGTTTGATTCATACTAGGATATATAGTGTACTAATTTGTTTGACAAAGTCTATTAATTGACTTCATAGTCATATGCTCTAGATTATCTTTTGTTCTCCTTTGGATCAAGTGGATTTGTTGAGTCTTTTGAATTAAATAGATATCATTTTTATATAATTTAAAATAAATACTTATACTAATATAGTTTAGAATATAATGGAATAAATGTTGATTTTTTTAAAATTTTCTAGATAAGATTTTGTTTTTTTACATCAACGTTCCAAATCATACCCTATGTTCTATCATGAGGATGAAAGAGGGCTCAATGAGTAGAAAAATAGTTTGATTGTAGATCCCAATGACTAAAAAGATGAGAGAAAAGAGATAGGGGAGGAGAGAAGTTGCATTCAAAATAAAGTAAAAGTTAAACAAAGAGAATAGAAATAAATAAATAATCTAATCTAAAAGAAAAATAAAAAGTCTTAAATGAGAAAAAGAAATAATAAATGAAGAAAAGTGAAGGATCAATTAATGACCAAGTACCATAAAATACATTGAAAGAAAATAAATCTAGATAACAAGTAAAACCAAGAATGATGAAAAGCTTAAAATAATAATATGACAAAAAAAAGAAAATAAATAATAAGAAGAGAAGAGAAAAGAAAAATAAAAAATAAAATGAGAAAATAAGAATTAGATTAATAAAGAAAAAGATTGAGGGAAACAAAAATAAAATGACAAAAAATAATGCAAATTTAATTTTTTTAAAAAAGAAAAGAAAAGAAAAATTAAAAGATAACATAAATATGAAAAATAAAATAAAAATTAAAGAGAGAAAAGTTGAAAAAAAAAATGAAAAAACTGAAAAGACATAAGAGAAAACATAAAGAAAAAAAATTGAATACAAACTAAAAAAAATGTTAAACAAAGAAACTTGCAAAAGGAGGACGAAACAAGAAACAAAAATAATAAATAAAAAAACTAGCCGTTGAGAAAATGATAACGGGAAAGAAAATTCAAAAAACTATTGATGCAGAGCGGTAAAAAGCATTTGAAATTAAGATAAATGTAATCAATTCAGTTTCATTCGGTTACAACATTTTTTCTTTCTCTGATTGCCCCTTTCTGTCAATGTTTTGTTCTTCCTCATTGTTTTGTTCAATTTTTTTCAAGTGCTTGCTTTATTTTGATTTTTCTGATTGATTTTTTCGTACAGGAAAGGATTCAATTCCTCAGGTAGAGGAGAGGAAGAGGCAGAGAAATCGAGAGTGAAATCTTCATCCAGGTAATTCTTATAGACTCATTTAAATGGATTCAATTCCCTCATCGTTACTACATTTTCACCCTCCATTTGAATGGTTTCAATCCCAATATCAGGAGAGAGGAAATGATGAAGCAACCGCCATAAACAGAGTAATACAGATTATCTTTAATTGGTCTTTTCATGTCCATTTTGTGCATTTAGAGACCACATTTCCTTGAGGAATTATGTCAAACAAGTTACACGCAGTGGCTATCTGTGGTTTCAGATTCGTTTAGAGGAATTCTGTCAATCAATTCACGCACTAAACCTACAGTTCCATATTCCTTTGCATACATATCTGCCGGAGCATTTTGAACAATACCATCTGACACAATAATATTCACTTAAAACAATTAAATAAGTTTAATGCACTCTTAGTATTATTACCGTCTACCCTTGGAGTTGTAAGCCCTGGTTATTTACCCTTAGTATTATTATCCTTGAAGCTTTTGCTGTTGCTTGCATTACGATAACAGTAGTTGGCATGACATGTTTTCTTTTGGAGATAATTTATTTCTTTAATGCAATTTCATCTAATACCTATTAGTTAAGGCCATTTTTCTCATAATCTTTCGGTTTTCACACTGTGTTTTGATATTCACACTCATGCTTATTTTTAATCCTTTTGGCTTGAGTAAAGGACTGATGAAGTGAGATTGCATGTAGGCGTGAGATGCAGTACCCAAAAAAAGTGCATATAATCAATGCAGAGAAGAAGAGATGGAAGATTCCTTATGACCTACTTCCTAGATCACAAGTAGCTGCTCTAGAAAGAAACCATACCTTCAAAACAGCTAATCCAGTGTTTGAATTGTCCGTGTTCTCAGGAAATGAGTTGATCTTCTCCTACACAGCTAATCTATTTGGATTTGCTATCAAGCACATATCCCATGTAGTTATTCTGTTCAACTCCTCTCATGGAAACTTGGTTTCCAGTATCTAGTAATCTGCATAAGCCTCACCACATCAGCTTCACTGTTACTACTGTATAAATTGATTAATAATAAGAATAGTGATTTTGGATGGGTGAGCAGATATGAAATTGTTGAGGGAATGGCTGTGCTTCTGCACAATGACTGTAATCCTGTGGTTGTGCATGAAGATGTGCACCAATGTACTAATGGACAGTCATATGGAGGCTCAGATAGCTAATTTTGGTTTAGCCAGACTCATGCAGAGAAAAGACGCCATGTACTCCAGCCCGTACATTGCACCAGGTATTTACTTGTCATTGTCATTTTAGTCCTACATTTGAATTAAGAAAATTTATGTGCATATTTTGATGAAGTGAGTTCTGATTCTGACTGTTATTGTATTTGAATTTGATTATGCAATATTTTTTTTTATGTTTCAGATATATATATTCTGAGATCTATCATTTGGACGATAAGAGTGCATAAGGAGGAAAAAATTATAGATCACAGAGTGTGATTCAAAACATTGATAAAAAAGCTATCACACAATAAAATCCAGAAATAACGACAATCAACAATATAGATTGTGAAAATCTATAATGATTAAACAGACATTTTTCATTTTGGCAGGCCAGTGATGGATGTTAGTGATGTGGATATAGCAGTTGATGGGTATCATCATTTCAAGGTAGGATGATCATCTCCACTACTTGACATATAGTTCCAACTTCAAACAACACATTCGTAGAAGGTGAATTGTCAATTTAGCTTGAAAATACACAAGTATTCAAGTTTTATATACCGGGGGACATTGATCTTCTGGTTGATTTCGATAAGGATGCCTATAGATTTTCAAAATCTTGGTGACGATTGTATCCTAGTAAGGACTCAAAACAATCCTTGTGTTATAATTTCAGGGCTGGTTTTCTTTTGTTTTATAGAGTTCTGAGTTATGTTGTGGTTAATTCGAAGTAGAGAAATCAACAAAGCAGGTTGGATTATTACAACACTTTCATAGATGCTCTTGTTGAAAAATGTGAATTCTAACATATGATCTTGTTGAAAAATATGAATTCTAACATATGACATCCTGTCATACTAATCTTTAAAGCCACCTAAGATGAAAATTGATTGAGGGTTCTTTTTTTCTTGTAGGAATTGAGCCTTATATTACATTATACCATTAAGAATTTCCTCACGTTCTTCAAGATAGTTATGGTGGGTGATTGAGTCCTCGGATTGTGTAAGAACCACACTTCAATTTATAATGATTGCATATGATCTTTACCCATGATAATTCATTCATACAGCCATTTCATTATAGCTATATGCTACATTTTGCAGTGATGATCTTTCGAAGTATGTGAAGGCTTACTTTGGAGCTTTTGGAGACTGAATGGAAGCATTGGATCACTTTTAACGAGCCTAGGGGATTTTCTATAAACATGGCTTGCAAGCTCCAAGAAGATGTTCCATACTTTCTCACCTTCTTTGTACTGCAAGGAACTCCTCGACAGAGTCTTACAAAGTTGCTCACAACATAATTTTGTCACGTTCTGTTGCATTCAATATCTACAGGCAACATTTCAAGGTCTGAACCTACTTTTTCAAATTTCTGTAGACGAATTTTTTATTTTGACCATGGTCTAATGGATGAAGGTTACCTCATTTATCTCACAAACAGGTTCTGGCCTTTCAAAAAACTTGAGAATGAGAGTTACAACTTCCTCCATGTTGACTTTTTCATAAATCGACTAGGAAATCAGTATGAACTTCAGACCATGTTACTAAATGACATTTTTTGGATGCAGGAGAAACAAATAGGGTGCAGTGATATCTCTCTGGACGCCAAGTGATTGGAACCAATGTCTGATTATCATGAAGTTCAAGATGTTCCTCAGAAAGTACTATATTTTGAACTTGGGTGGTAAACACATTAAAAGAAAAATGACTCATGATTTGCTTTACAATAATTTTTGGTAGTAGTTTGGTTTTGGTTGTAAGTGTGTATATTTTTTAATCAATGTTTTAGATTACATTCAATGATCCATCATCAAAATGAAAAAACAATCTGAAATATTAATTGAAAAACATATACAGTTAAAACAAAAAACAACCAATCATACACTAATATATTATCTAACAACCAATCATACACTAATATATTATCTTATAAGGAAACTTGATATAAACTGCCTGTCTTCTCATTCCCTGCGGTTTCATGGATTCCACCTAAAGGGGGATTACCAGGCATGTATGAGGCAGATAGCTCAAATTCTCTAAAGAGCGATCCAAGTTGCTCAGAGGTTCTCTTGATTTTGTTGGCATTAATCACTACACACTATATGCACGACACACTGGAAGTCAAATTCATAAAAGAATTCTAAATGACAAGTTGTACATTTTTTTTATGAACGCGTTTATAACAGTTCTGTCTTTCTCTGATTGCCCCTTTCTGTCAATGTTCTGTTCTTTTCTGTCAACGTTCTGTTCTTTCTATCAATGTTCTGCTCTTTCTCTCTGTTTTGTTCAATTTTTTTCCAAGTGCTTGCTTTGTTTTTATTTTTCATTCTTCTTGTGTACAGTGTGTTTGTCTATTTTGTTTTTCTGGTGTTAGTTTTTTGTGGCAGAGCAGAGGAAGAAGCAGAGGAACGGAGGGAAACATCCTGGTAATTCTTCATAGACTCAGGTTATAGTTTGAGGCAGAGGAACGGAGGGAAGCATCTTGGTAATTCTTCTTAGACTCAGGTTATAGTTTCAAGCAGAGGAACGGAGAGAAAAATCTTCTTCTAGGTAATTATTCATAGACTCTTCCTTATCATATTCATTTCCTTCCTCTTTACCACATTTGTACCCTCCATTTGAATGGATTTAGTCCCAATATCGGGAGGAAATGGTGAAACAACCATCATAACAATAGTAATATAGAGAAACTTTAATTGGTCTTTTCATATATCTATCTTGTGCATTTAGATCATGGAATTTCTTTGAGGAATTATGTCAAACAGTTCACACGCAGTGTCTATGGTTCCGCATTCCTTTAGAGGAATTCTATCAGTGTAATGTAATCAATACAATTTCGCCTAATAGCCATTAGTTATTTTTGCCCCTTTAGGATGAAGATCTGTAGATAAAACACTTCAGATTTGGATGGCCATTTTTTTCTTAATCTTTTGGTTTCCACACTATGTTTTGATTTTCTTTGGAATGCGTGAAATGGTTAATTTTCACTCGTGCTCATTCTTAATCCTTTTGTCTTGAGTCAACTTCAATGATGAACTGAGATTCCAATGATGAAGTGATGGGAGGTTCCTTGAAAACAGCTAACCCAGTGTTTCAACTCCTCGTATCACAGCTTGGCTTTCAATAACTGATAATCAGCACAAGCCTTCTCACATCAGCTTCACTATTACTTCTGTATGAATTTATTAATAATAGGAAGAGTGATTTAGGCTGAGTGAGCAGATAGGAAATTGTTGAGGGAATGGTTGTGCTGTCTGCACCATGACTGTAATCCAACTCAACGGGTATATTTTGATACAGGAAATAAAATCTGAGCTCAAATATTTCTTTATAAAAGATGGTTTCTTTAAAGATGAATAAAATGATTATAGATTAAAAACATTGTATATGTTAAAAACATGAATCACAAATTAATGTCTCAAAGGTTGTTGCTTAAAATTATTCTGTGATAAAAAAAGAAAACATTCATTTGATTTTTATTTTTTTGTAGCATTGCATTGTTTATTGGTTTTCAAATATTATGGAACCTGCAAATCATCTACACTAGTAAGGCCAAAGTATCAACTAACTGATCTTTATTGTTTATGTATTTTACCGAGTACTGAAGTTTGTTTACCATATGTAATTTAGTAATTTTGGTTCAAGGTGTAATATTATTTTGGATTCCTTGTTTCGGGAACTCTCACAAGTTTGTTGGTTTTATTCATTTTCTTTAATATTTAAAATGGAGTAGAGGGATACAATTTTTCTTGGCATTGGGTTAGTAGGTTTCGTAGAATTTATAGTATTAAAATTTTATTGAGTTATTGTTTTACATAGAAAAAAGTGTAAGGATTATTGAAGTTGAAGTTGAAGTGCTTGATGAGTTGACATGAATGATTTAAAATGGGGCACATTACATATATGTGCCTAACATTTTAAATTGTTTTCACCACCATTTTGTGTTGCTTATTGTCTTTGTTTTGATTGTTTCCTGTGTATACCTTTTCTTAAGACTTGACTAGAATCTATTATAGTGCCAGAGTGAACCAAAAGATATTAACAGTCGGTTATAATTCTTAGTAAGAATAATATGAAATGACATTTTAGTTCATCTTTTAAGTTGTTTCCAATTCAAGAATTATATCCAGTAGAGATATAACTAGGATTATGAATTTATTTTCACTAGATTAGTAACCTTCCTACAATGCCATGGATGTTGTCAAGACATGAAACCCCATGTAATACAATTCTTCCCTAGAGATGCTATTCACATGTAAAATAGCAACTACATATGTTTAAACAAAAAAATGTTTCAAGCATTATGAGATCATCTTATTCAGTTACAAATGATTAGAGCATAGTTATGAACGAGAAGAGCCAAATCATGTCTAAGATACAGAGATAAACTCCTGTCCTGATACAGATCCAAATTTTGATGACATGCAGTAGTTGAAACTGCTAAATACAAGAAAGTTTGTATGGACTGCTTTTTGCTAGTTTTTTCAATGTTTTAAAAAGGGAAAATTCACAATTGGGGAAATTTACCCGATATTGTTTGGCAGTGCACCTATATTGGCGGCTACCATAAAATCTCATGTATGCTGCAGTTTTGCAAAATGAATCCATCTATTCAAATTTTAGCATAAAAATGCGAAATCCTAAACTCATAAACAGTTCTAACGATTTTATCTCTGATTCCACTGACACTTGTCATCTTTATATGATAAAAGAAAGAGCTTGAAGTCTTGCAAAAGCATTACTAAATTCAGAGGCAGCAAGAAACTCAATGACAGAGGTAGCATGTGTTCAGTTAGGTATTCAATCAAGTCACTCAATCAATTCACTCCCAATAGGCCTACTACTAAGAAATATGTAATTCAGCAGCAAATAAGCTAACCAAATAGGACCACATTAATAACATCTTAAATTCATTTATGTTGTCTATAAACACTTAAATTTTAATTGAATTGACGCGCTTTATCAAATTTATTTTTTACTCTTAACTAATCAAAGATTAGCATTCATAAAGATTGATAAATAGTTAGTCTTTTTTTTTTTTTTGATCAATAAAGGACTGAGGCTGAATATTATATTAAAATAGTAAAATATACCAGAGCATAGATCAAACTATTGAGATTCAAAATACACACGACATTCCCTTGATGGTTGTCGCATGATCGCATAGTTTGAAAATGACTTATGCAAACATGCGACATCCCATAAACCTTCACCACTGTTACCTGCCCTTGGCTATGGGACCCATGATGCATATCCATCTCAGCGCTTGTTGGTCAATTAGAAAGGGACACGTCAGCAAGACCCGACACATTGACCCACCTTTAATTCCGCAACATCATCTTTCATCAGTTGTCGCATGATCGCATAGCCACGAAAAGGGCTATGCGATCATGTGACACACCGTAGCCCTTTACCACTGTTAACCGCCACCGCATAAAGTTTCCACAAAGGGCTTGTCACATGATCGCATATCTCAAGACTGGCTCATGCGAACATGCAACAAGCCTCCAGCCCTCACCACAACCTTAGTGCCCACTTTATCCGTGAACTGGTGAGAACTTTGACTGGGCCCACATCTAGAAGATCGACGGTTGTCGCATCTTTGCGTATACCTTCAAGACTCAACCAGAACATGCACCCATCATTAGATCATCCATGCTGTGACCCCACTGAAAAGTCTGGGCCCCCCGATGTGTCAACATTCCCTTACTAGCTTAGCCAATCCCAACCTGACACCTCGACGGTGAATCATCACATGGTCCCATTGCAGACAAACCAATGGCATCTAATCAGACGGTGGGCGCATGATCGCATGGGGAGAGAATATTCCATGTGATCACATGTCGGTCGTCGATCAAAATCTCTAACCCCAACTCCACTGACAACACTCCACCTCATATTTTCCTTATTGGACGGTGGACACGACAATCCCATACCAGCTCAGCCAATCCCCACCTGACAGCTCAACGATGAATCATCACATGGTCCCACTGCAGACAAACCAACGACATCTAATCAGATGGTGGGTGCATGATCGCATGGGGAGAGGATATTCCATACGATCACACGCCAGCCGTCAATCAAAATCTCTAACACAAGCCCCGCTCACAACACTCCACCTCTTAATTTCCTTCGGCCAATAGGGGTGCTCCATTTATGCATACATGTCACCATGGACCCATAGTTTGAAACCCTACACCTCAAAGAAGAATCAATGGCCGACCTGATTTCGCACAGCTCTGAAAAATCCCTTGCGCTTTAGCGACCACCGTTGGTGCTCTGACATGTGAAGACCGTCTGACTTATCCGGAAACCAGGCCCCACCCTTGAGCTTTGGCAGTAAAGGAAAACTCTCATTCACTGGATAGACTTTCTTCATTCCCTGACCTAGCGATGACTAACATGATAAAAAATTGGGCCCCACACAATCGCAGCAGCGCACATAGGATTTGCTAGTGTCAGAGATTTAACTGCGCAGAGGTGAACAACCAAAAACAACCAAGGTTGTCGATAGAAGATAACTCCAATGGCATCTAATCGGATGGTGGGCGCATGATCGCATGGGGAGAGAATATTCCATGCGATCACATGCCAGCCATCAATCAAAATCTCTAACGCAAGCCCCGCTGACAACACTTCACCTCTTTATTTCCTTTGACCAATAGGGGTGCGCCATTTATGCATACATGTCACCATGGACCCACAATTTGAAACCCTACACTGTAAAGAAGAATCAATGGCCGGCGTGATTTTGCATAGCTCTGACAAATCCCTTGCGCTTTAGCGACCACCATTGATGCTCTGACATGTGAAGATCGTCTGACTTATCCGGAAACTAGGCCCCACCCTTGAAATTTGGCAGTAAAGGCAAACTCCCATTCGCTGGATAGACTTTCTTCATTCCCTAACCTAGCGATGACTAACATGATAAAAAATTGGGCCCCACACAATCGCAGTAGCGCACATAGGAATTACTGGTGTTAGAGATTTAACTGCGTAGAGGTGAACGACCGAAAACAACCAAGGTTTTCGATGCTAGAAGATAACTCCAACGGCATCTAATCGGATGATGGGCGCATGATCGCATGGGGAAAGAATATTCCATGCGATCACACGCCAGCCGTCGATCAAAATCTCTAACACAAGCCCCACTGACAATACTCCACCTCTTTATTTCCTTCGGCCAATAGGGGTGTGCCATTTATGCATACATGTCACCATGGACCCACAGTTTGAAACCCTACACCGCAAAGAAGAATCAATGGCTGGCATGATTTCACATAGCTCTGACAAATCCCTTGCGCTTTAGTGACCACCGTTGATGCTCTGACATGTGAAGACCCTCTGATTTATCTGAAAACCAGGCCCCACCCTTGAGCTTTGGCAGTAAAGGCAAACTCCCATTCGCTGGATAGACTTTCTTCATTCCCTGACCTAGCGACAACTAACATGATAAAAATTGGGCCCCACACAATCACATTAGTGCACATAGGATTTGCTAGTGTCAAAGATTTAACTGCACAGAGGTGAATGACCGAAAACAACCAAGGTTTTTGATGCTAGAAGATAACTCATGTCCGGATGCCGACACTCTTCAATGTACAATAGGTATTTGCTCTTCTTGTCCTAATCCAACTCCTCATTTAATGTTCTAAACTCCTACACTCGCTATGCGCTATGAGAAAAGACATTTGTCTTATCACCACAAGGAGCCATTCTATCAACTTCTGAGGCAAAAATATATCAGGACCTGATTTGACCATTTTGATTTAGTGGTTAGATTCAATGAGCTCCGTTGAAACTCCACTGACGTTGCATAGAATTTTCAAATTTGTTCCTCTAGCTACTAGGTCAGCCAGCTCATCCGCTTCAGTGTTTCCTTCTCTGAAAGTGTGGTTAATGGTTTTCGATTCAAAATTATCCATTAACTGTAAGATTACCTCTAAAACTGCCATAAGACGCCAATTTGGGGTTGATGTGACTTTGATTGCATTGATGGTAATCAGCGAGTCTCCCTCAATTTCAAGCTTTGAGATCCCTACTTCCTGAGCTAGTACCAGTCCAGACAATAGTGCTTTAAATTCTGCCATATTGTTAGTATCTTTGGGTAATGGTATGGCTTGTTTGGCAATCACATTCCCAATTGTAGAGCGTATGATGCATCCCCCTCCTGAGGGGCCTGGGTTACCTTTAGAAGCTCCATCAAAATTTAATTTGTACCATTCAATTGGGGGGGGTTTCCAGACACATGCCTTCCTTAGTTCTTGATTTCTTCTATTTCCTCTACCTATGGTGATTGGAGTTTTTAACCCAAACCAATTTTTTGTCATCTGATCATCCCAACTGGTAAAGAATTTGTGTTGTGTTGATTGAGTTTGGATCCAAGAATTCATTACCTCAACTATGGCTGCCTCCAATTTGTTAATTATAGTTTCAAATTTCAAAAATTTATCCTGGAATAATCTTCTATTCCTTTCTTTCCAAATCTCCCAAATCAGAATTGATGGAGAGATCATCTGTAGATTACTGAATAAACTTCCTCCCATGATTTGTGGCAATGATATCAAAAGTTGGAGTAAATTATTTGGGGGGGCTGATGACCATCCTAATCTTGAATAAATTTAGTACCAACAATCTTTAGCAAAGGGACAGGATAATAATAGATGATTTACGTCCTCTTCATTCTTGAAACACATAATGCATTTGGATGGACCCTGATATCCCATCTTAATAAATTTATCTACAGTTAAAATTCTACCCTGGGATGCCGCCCACATCAATAACCCAGCTTTTGGGAGTCCAACCTTGTTCCAACATAATTGTGCTGGGATCTCTTCTATTTTGGATGTGAATGATTTGGCTATTAGATTGTAACCCTCTTTGACACTGTAGGATCCTGATTTTGCCCCATTCCAAATGATTTCATCTTTTCCTTGTTTGAGAATAAAGGGCCTATCTTTGATCAATGCTTTGAGCTTATCTACCTCTCTTATATCTAATTGAAGTGATGAGAAGTCTTTCCACTCCCAAGAACCATCTATAGCAGCAGAGGACAAAGGGATGATATAGTCACTGAGATATGGTCCCCGGGATGAAGTACAAATATGACTAATCTAATTGGGGCCTAACTATGAATTGATGGTTGGATGTCCATCCCAAGAGTCTTCCCAGAATCTCACTTCCTTTCCATCTTTGATATTCCAAGATATGTTATTGTCAATAATATGTCTTGACTTAGCTATGAAGTTCCATATTCTCGAGCCTTTTGGGAACTCTTTAATTCTGACTATATCTTCCTTATTAAAGTTGCCTAAATATTTAGCTCTGAGAATTCTAGTCCATTTGAGATCCTGATTATTCACTATTTTCCAATAAAGCTTTGCACCTAGAGCTTGGTTCTACCATAATTGATTTTTAATGCCAGTGCCACCTGAAGATTTCAGTTTACATATTTTATCCCATGAGATTAATGCAAATTTCCTCTTAGTATCTGTACCCTGCCAAAAAAATTTCCTAAGTTTCTTCACCATATCCATATATCCCTCTGTGGTAAGTGAAAGGCAAAACATTAGGTATATTGGTATTGCTGATAATGTTTCTTTGATCATGACTAATCTCCCAGCCCAAGATAGCCATCTGGTTTTCCAATTATCCATCTTCCTGTCCATCTTTTCATTGAGAGATTTCCAAACTGACGTTGTTCTGAGGGATTTGTCAATCAGGATGCCTAGGTATGGACATGGGAGAGAGCCTGATTTACATTCTAGAATTTTTACAATTTTCTATTGGATTTTCTTTTTTGTGTGGAATAAGAAGACCACTGATTTCTCTTTATTGACTAGCTGCCCTGAAGCTTGTCCATAATGATCTAGTATCTTGGAAATCTGCTTAGCTTCCTGGATAGTCCCCTAACCCATGAGAATAATGTCATCTACAAATTTTTGATGAGTAACTGGTCGAATGGATGAGGATATTGTAATGCCATTGATTACGTTTTGATCCTGCAAACTGATCATACTTCTCCCTAATGCCTCAGCCATAATTATGTATAAAAATGGTGATAATGGATCTCCTTATCTGATGCCATTAGAGCCTTCAAAGAAGCCTTGTGGTAATCCATTCACCAAGACAAAGAATTTAGGAGTTGAAATACAATAAAATATCAAATTGATCCATGCTTTAGAAAACCCAAATCGCTCCATACATTTAATCAAGAATCCCCAATTGACCTTGTCATAGGCTTTCTTGATATCCAATTTTATAATCATGCTGGATTGCTTATTATGTTGAATAGAATGTATCGCTTCTTGGGCTATGATTATCCCATCTAGAATTGATCTACCCGGGACAAAACCAGTCTGTTCCTCCCCAATTAGTTTGACTAAGACCTTTTTTAGTATATTTGCTAGAGCTTTAGAGAGAATTTTGTAAATTGTGTTACAGAGAGCAATTGGTGTGAATTCATCCAAATTAATGACTTGTTCTTTTTTAGGTATTAACACTATGAAAGTATTGTTGATTTCAGTTAGAAATCTACCTGAAGCTCTTGCAGCCTCCAAAGCATCAGTGAGGTCTTTGCCCAAAATGCTCCAGCAATGAAGGAAGAAGCTTGGAGGAAAGCCATCCAGTCCTGGAGCTTTGTCTGGAGCCATTTGGGAGATAGTATGATAGATTTCTTCTTCCTGAAAGGGTCTAGAAGCATCTGATTATCTACATCAGTAATGATATTTGGGATGTTTTCTAATAACCCTTGTTGAATCCTCAAGGGAGATGAGATAGAACAATTGAGAAGCTGAGAGTGATATCTGATGATTTCTTTGATGATCTCCTTCTGATCCTCCAATATAGAGCCAGCAGCATCCTTGAGTTGAGAAATCCTATTAATGCCTCTCCTCTGTTTTGTACTTGAGTGAAATTTTTTTGTAATCTTGTCTCCTTTAGCTAGCCAAGACTCTCTAGATTTTTGTTTCTAGTATATTTCTTCTTTAGCTAGGATATCTTCCCAATCCCTTAAGAGAGATTTTTCTTCTAAGTAACTGTCATGGTCCAATCCCAATTGCATTATTTTTAGATTCAGATTCTCCAATTTTTGTTCAATCTCCAATTTTGATGCAAAGATGTCATTAAAATGAGTTCTATTCCATATGAGAAGGTTTTGCTTGATGTATTTTAGTTTGGAGACAAAGCAGAATAACTTAGAACCTTCAACTTTGAAATCCGTCCACCATTCATCTATGAGCTCCAAGAAATTCTCCTCTTTAAGCCACATATTTTCAAATTTGAAAGGACATCCCAAGGGTCTATTGGCCTCGAGAATGTTAAACTAAATAGGGAAGTGATCAGATCCTAAAATTGGAGTGATACAGGCTTTTAAGTCAAAAGGGAATTCTGTAAGGTCTCCTTTAAATAGAAAATGATCCAATTTTTCTGAGATGTTGCATATGCCCATTCTTCGGTTTGACCATGTGAAGGAGCCATTTTGTAGGTCCACCTCCTTAAGACTCTCTTTTTGTAACCAATCCTTGAAATCATTCTGTGACTGAGAGGTTCTTAGAGATCGCCCTAATTTATCTGATGCATGAACTATAGCATTGAAATCACCCCCCACTATAAAGTTGTCCTCTGGCCATTAAGCAAAGCAATTAGAGATTTCTGTCCATAATTTTGCCTTCTTCTTGTGTGAGATGGGGCCATATACATTCACTGTATGAATATTTAAATTGGATTTGGTACTAATTAGGTTCCCAGCTATCCAATTTGGTCCATGATCCATTGGAATGAAAGAAGAAAACCTGGGATTCCATAGAACCGATAAGCCACCTGAGGATCCTATTGCATCAACACTATGAACCTTCCAATCTCCTAAATTCTTGGTGAAGATTTCCAATTTCTCTTTATCCATCTTTGTTTCCTATAGTAGAACTAATTTTGCTTTAGATGTTATGATACAGCATTTGACCAAACGTTGTTTGTTAGGGGCATTAAGTCCCCTAACATTCTAGGAGATGATTCTCATTGCAACTTGGGAAGGAACTTCCCCTTCCCTACATTAATGTATGATGTTATTTTGGTTTGATCTGATTCCTCACCAACTTCCTTCCTGAGTGATGCATTAGATTTCCTTCCTCTCCCCTACTTTTTGATCTTTCCACAATCCATGTGACAATCTAGAATAGATTGTGCTAGTCCTAGGCTGTTGCATTTTGGTGAAAAATCTTGTTGGTGATCTTCCTTTGATTCTTCTTGGGTGAGCACTGAGATGTCTATTAGTCTTTCTTCATCCTTAATAAAATCCTCATCTAGAAGCCTTTCCACATATGCTAACTTCTGAGAATCCCCGATTAGTTGTTCTAATGTTGTATCACCAAAAAGATCATAAACTGCCTGAAGTTTTGGGGGGATCTATGATTCCTCATACTCTTGAGAAAGTATGCCTCTGTCTGATTGTAGATTATTAATACTGAGGTGATCCATATTTGCTTCTAATGGTTTGAGATTAATTAACCCTCCTTTGACTCTAAATGTGGATGAGGTTTTCTCCATTTGAGGGACTAGCAACTTAGTCATCTCTTTTTGTTCTTTGAGTCTCATTCTGTAAGATGTTCTCCGTCCTGAGTAAGAAGAAGATGGTGAATTAGGAGTTTGAAGGTTAACCCCTTGAAAGGTTGGTGAAGAAGATGTTGTGGCCAGACTTTTTCTTTTGGTTGAGGCTTTGAGGTCACATAACTTAATCTTAAGAATGTCATCTTCTTCTGTTGCTTCTTCTGCATTTAAGTTTTCCTTTTCCAAATCATTTGAGGACACCGGCTTCTCCAACAACATCTCCAATGGCTGCAGGGGTCAATCTGAAGATTCCTCCTTGCTCATTACTTGATCTACTATTTCCTCTATCAAATCCAATTGGACTTCCGATACCCATTGAAGAATGATTTTCTGTAAAGTTAAAGGATTGAACCTAAAAGGCTTCAAGAAGATGGTCTTATGCAAGGGAAAAAGTGAAGATGCTTCGGGAAAACATCAAAAACCTAGAATCAAGGGAGAAATATGAGGCAACGCTAAGTCCTAAAGACTCTTGAACAAAAGAGTATCTTGGAAACTATTGGAAGCCTTGTCTGGGTAAGTTATTGCAAGATCATGTTGATGGGGTTGTTTTGCAAACCTGTGCATGACCCAGCCTAACACTCGGATAAAAGACTCCAAGACCGTTGACTCTTCCCAGCTTGAATGGTCTCCTTGAACATTGTGGTTCTGCGACAGTTCTAAAACTTCTGTAACTTTTGAATGTAAGTCTCCGGCCATCTCCATTCCTTGATGTGAAAATGAGAGATTGGTATAAGCTTCTTGATCTCTTGCCAAACCTGAATGGAGCTCCCTGATTATTTTATCCACCTCCATCTCCTAGTGTCTTTCCTCAGATATGGGAAGATTCTCAATCCCTTGGGTAATGAGTTGAATCCAATTGCCTTGTTTTTAAATAATTTTAATTGAAGCAGGGAATTCCCGTTCTAGACTTGCAAGCAAACATATCTTCACAGAAGCAGAAGAGCAGTCTATGTGATGGTCGAGATAAATTCCTATTTTATTAGCTAGGATATGAATGATCTCTTTTCCTCTATATTCCATAGGTAAGTTTTGTAGTGTGATCCACTTGGGTATGAACCTGATGACATTATCCTTGTTGTTGGAGTTGGGCATCCAGTATTGCATATGTAGACCCTGCGATTTGATTCAGGTACTTATAATATTAACATAAACTAACTCACAGTTAACCTAAAGGAACAAGTCTATGTCATCTGAATTTCACAAATTGAACAAATGGTAAATCTAACATGATGCATTAGTATACTCTCCATAATTAGATTCGATACAGTAGCTTATGAGACTCAAATTTTTTTCTTCTATAATGCCACAATTGATGGCGCAAATCCAAAATGCTCTGTTCTGTGATGCCAATGATTTCACATAGTTTTAGACATGGCAGTAGAATAGATGGCAATTGATCCAAATATACTTGTCCAAAGAAAAAGGAATAAATTGCAATTGGCCACCGATTAAGTACAATAAACACCATTATAAGTTCTGGATGAATGAAATAGAATCTATGAACCTGGGCATTATAGAATTATATGTACATCAATAAAACAAAGAATGTAGAAGCATTTATCAATTACATAGAATTATCTGCTTGAGACTTTCATATCTTCTACCCCGCCAAAGTCAATTTGCCTTCCGAGCTTACTGTCTTATTCATCTTCTATAGATAACAGAGCATGATTATTGTACAAGAAATACCTTTGTTTTGGGTAGGTTCCTATCCGTCAAGACTAGAAACTACATGTAGGCTTATTTTGTTGTTAGTTTCAGCAGTGGAACGGTAGTGAGAATATTTAATATTCACTACTAAAACATTAAGTTGTCTAGCTTGAGAGTTGCCATCCAGTGAATCAGAGTCATTTTGCATCACTACACTGGGAGTGGGAGATTGGTTGATTTGTCTAATTTCACTGGCGTCTATGTTGATTGATATCATTTAGATCATATCTTGGTTAATATATGCATTATCCACCATCGTGCACCAAATATATATTAAAATATTTTAATTTAAACAGTTCTCTTGTCTTGGCTATGAAACAAAAGTCAAATCTTAGGGAAACTAAGTGTGATATTAAGTTGAATTCTTTGTAACATTGTCCTTTGTGTGAGAAACCCTTCTCAAACCTCTTTGGAATTGTCTTTGCCTAATAATCTTGAAGTCTATTCATTAGAAGGATTTTTGTGGTCTTTGAAAAAGTATGTGTCCAATACAACGCATACCAAGTTTGGATATTTAATTAAGTACATCTCATTTTATTTCCACTCTTGTCAATAGGAAAATTAGCCGCATTACTAGTTTGTTATCTGCAAAATTGAAGCTACAAATCTAAGTGGATTGATATAACTAAATGACACTACAGAGTACTACGGGAAGAGATTTAATAGCAAGATGGCCTCTTCTACTTCTTACCACTAAATTGTTAATAAATGGTATTATCCACAATACTCAAGGAATGCCTATAGCTTAGACCACTTCATATATGTTGGACATAATCTTTTAATGTTAATTGTGATTCAATGGTTACATAACAAAGTACAAATAGTACAAACTGCTGCCTTCACAATATTTTGGTCATTATTGGACAAGCCACCTCAATAAACATTCTATTGAAACATTCTAGCAAATAGTTTTATGTGCTGTTAGTATTTTACCCTCTACCCTTGAAGCTTTTGTCATTGCTTGCATGACGATGACCGTTGTGGGCACTACATGTTTGATTTTGGAAATAATTTAATGTTTTAATGTAATTAATTGGATTTTCTTGGGAATGAATGTTTTGGTTTCTTTTCATTCATTTTTATTATATCAAGAAGCGTACCTATACAATGGGAGCACAAATGGGAATACCAACACGAGAATATGTCAAAAAAGATTTTTTTGTAAATAAAAATTATTAGAATAAAAAATAATTTATAAAACTATTAATAGCTGGCCGAAATAATAGGGCCCGAAATAATAGGACGGAAAAATATAGAAGTACATGGATGAAGAATAAATTAAAAAATATTAAAAAAATAAGAAAAAAATAAGGTGTTTTAGGTTTCTTTGGAATTTAGAGAGGCAAAGGAATTGGGAAATGAACTTTTTGGGAAATATGTCATTTCATTTGTATTTAATAATTTGTTATTTTTTATATAGTTTTAGTTTTAGATTTAAATTTAATTTTAGTTTTACTTTTAGATTTATAATTAGAATTAGAATTAGATTTAGATTTAGTTTTAGTTTTAGTTTTAGTTTTAGTTTTAGTTTTAGTTAGACTTAGATTTATATTTCTCTTAGATTTAGATTTTGATCATTATATCATTTAATATTTAAATTTAAATTTAAATTTAAATATGGAAGGCAATGTCGCATATTGGTTTAGATTTAGATTATTTAAATTATTCATTTATAATGGTTTAAAATTAGTGAAAAAAAAATCTTCTTCCTTAATTAAAATTGAAAAATCTTTAAAATTTAGTTTTAGTTTGAGTTAGATTTAGATTTATATTTCTTTTACATTTCGATTTTGATCATTATTTCATTTAATATTTAGATTTCAATTTAAATATGGAAGGCAATGTCGCCATATTAGTTTAGATTTAGATTGTTTAATTTATAATGGTTTAAAATGGTGAAAAATATTTGTTCTTCCTTAATTAAAATTGAAAAATCTTTAAGATTTAGATTTAGTTTTACTTTTAGAGTTAGATTTAGATTTATATTTCTCTTAGATTTAGATTTTGATCATTATTATATTTAATGTTTAGATTTAGATTATTTAAATTATTCATTTGGAATGGTTTAAAATGGTAAAAAATCTTTCTTCTTCCTTATTTAAAATTGGAATTCTTTAAAATTTAGTTTTAATATTTTAGTTTTTATATTTAATATTTAATTTCTACAATAAAAATTATTATATTAAATAAATAGCTTGAAAAACTATAAATTTAAATCAATCATAAATTCTATTGCCAAGTCAAAAAATAATAGTTGGCCGAAATAATAGGAAGTCAAATGAAGGCTGAAATAATGGGGCTCAAAATAATATGACCCAAAAAAATAGGCGTGTCACATGGATGAAGAATAAGTTAAAAATTTAAGAAATTTGGAGTGTATTGTATTTTTTGTCGAATTTGAAGAGCTAAAGGAATTAGAAAAGGCACCTTTTGTGGAACATGAAGAGACTTTTCTTAATTATAAAAGAGTGTCTCCTCATTTTATTTTATTTGTAGGAAGCCCATTTTAAAAGAAAGCAACCAACCAAATATCAAGGTGATATTTTTATTTTATATTTAATAAAAAAAATTATATAGTAAATTAGTTTTAGTTTTAGATTTAGTCTTATATTTAAAATTAGATTTAACTTTAGTTTTAGTTTTACATTTAGATTTAGTTTGAGTTTGAGTTAGATTTAGATTTAAATATAAATTTCTCTTAAATTTACATTTTGATAATTATTTCATTTAATATTTAAATTTAAATTTAAATATGGAGGGCAATGTCGTCGTATTGGTTTATATTTAGATTATTTAAATTATTCTTTTAGAATGATGAAAAATGGTGAAAAATCTTTCTTCTTCCTTAATTAAAATTTAAAAATCTTTAAGATTTAGTTTTAATACTTTAAGATTTAGATTTAGTTTTACTTTTAGAGTTAGATTTAGATTTATCTTTCTCTTAGATTTAGATTTTGATCATTATTTCATTTAATATTTGAATTTAAATTTAAATATGGAGGGAAAAGACACCATATTTCTTTAGATTTAGATTATTTAGATTATTCATTTGGAATGGTTTAAAATGGTTAAAAATATTTATTCTTACTTATTTAAAATTAGAAAATATTTAAGATTTAGTTTTAATACTTTAGTTTATATAGTTCTTATATTTAATATTTAATTTCTACTATTATATTTGGTTTCGAATGTTTGATGAAAACTATGAAGGGCTATGTTGTCATATTATTTAATTTATTAAATTTGATAATTAGTTTCAAAATCTTATATATATTTGGACTGTTCTATGTTTCTTTTGTGAAATTTAAAGAGGCAAAGAAATTAGAAAAGACACCTTTTAGGGAATATGAAGAGACACTCTTTGATTATAAAAGAGTGTCTCCTCATTTCATTTGTGGGAAGCCCATTTTAAGAGAAAGCAACCAACCAAATATCAAGGTGATGTTTATATATATATATATATATATATATATATATATATATATATATATATATATATATATATATATATATATATATATATATATATATATATATATATATATATATATATATATATATATATATATATATAGTTTTAGATTTACATTTACATTTAGATTTAGTTTTAGTTTTAGAATTAGATTTACATTTAGATTTAGTTTGAGTTTGAGTTAGATTTATATTTATATTTCTCTTAGATGTATATTTTGATCATTATTTTATTTAATATTTAGATTTAAATTGAATATGGAGGGAAATTCCACCATATTGGTTTAAATTTAGATTATTTAAATTATTCATTTAGAATGGTTTGAAATGTTGAAAAATATTTCTTCTTCCTTAATTAAAATTGGAAAATCTTTAAGATTTACTTTTAATACTTTAAGATATACATATAGTTTTACTTTTAGAGTTAGATTTAGATTTATCTTTCTCTTAGATTTAAATTTTGATCATTATTTCTTTTGATATTTAGATTTAAATTTAAATATGGAGGGCAATGTCACCATATTGCTTTAGATTTAGATTATTCATTTGCAATGATTTAAAATGGTGAAAAATCTTTCTTCTTCCTTATTTAAAATTGAAAAATATTTAAGATTTAGTTTTAATACTTTAATTTATATAGTTTTTATATTGAACATTTAATTTTTACTATTATATTTGGTTTTGAATGTTTGATGAAAAATATGGAGGGTTGTGTTGTCATATTATTTAATTTATTAAATTATATATATATATATATATATATATATATTATGTAGAGAGTATTTACGATTTAATCTATAATTCATTTATTTGGATCACCAAGAGAAGGGGTTGCATGCTTGTATTTAGCAAATGCAAGGAGGATGCTGACAAAGGTTGTTGAGCAAGGCTTTATGCTTGCTTGCATTAGCTTTAAAGTTTGTAAATCCTCTCCAGTTGTTATGTCTATGATTTGACAATCATTTTGTAATGTGGAGAACATCTTGGTGGAAGTAGGGAGAACGACACCAAAGAATTTGGTTTAAAATCTACTAATGGCATTTTCAACAAATCTATTTTATACAAAACTTGTAATCATTATATGTCATTTGAGGTCATATTTTTTAATCAGTGGAAAGCTTAGAAATTTTAATGTAACCAATAAACTAGGTTGAGGTGATCATTGTAAAAATAGAATTGTGAGACCTGGGGGTGAGATAAATTCAGTCTAATGGATATGATTGAATTCTAGATGTTTCCATAAAGATTATGAAAAAAGATGAGAAATTTTGGGATGGACCATATTAGAAAAATATTATTTCTATTTATTTGTTGTGTTTGCATTCAATTATCAGTATTATGATGTTTCTATTATTTAATTAATTAAGATAATATGATTAGCATATAAAGGGGACAATATATCTCTATCATTGCACAAATAATAAATTTTCTAGAGAAATACTTCAAATTTAAATATGTGATAATTTTTTGAATTAATGACCTATAAGGAAGAAATAAAAAATGACCAAGAGATCTCTTGAAATATAACCATAAACAAAATTGAGACTTTACTCCAACACTTAGAAACCAAATTAAACACTAACCTTTAAAAAAAATTACAATCCTAACCCTAACCTTAATTAAATTTTAAGTCAAATTAAACTTTATACCTAAACTCTTAGTTGAGGAGAAACCTATTGAATAAATAGAAACAATAAACCTTGAAAAACTAGATTGAATCCCAACCTTAACTCTTTATCATATTACACTGTATACACCTAAAAATGGCTTCATTAATTAATTAAATATTTATTATTTAATTACTATTGACTTGATAAATTAATTAAATATTTATTATTTAATTAATAATTATTCCTCTATTTATTAAATAAATTATTCAATTTATTTAGTGAATTCACTATAGTCTATTCTTCTATCCCAAGTCTTCTAATTAATCTTATTAAAGTGATTTAATTAAATACACAATCACCTAAATATGACTAAGTTTCCTAGTCCACCTCACCTACCTAGTCATCTAACACATCACTTTGGCTAAGATAAATAATTATTATTAATTATTTATTTACAATTATCCTCACCCACACATGTCGTATTATTAAGGGCTATGTGGCCTCATAGGACTTAGTCTCATGACCACATGTCCTCTCAACAACCAAGTCAAGAGACATTCCCTATTCCTAAGGGGCTTCTCAAGCCACCTCTAAAGGTCAAAGGTGACTCATAGGACACTTGTACAAAGAGTCCTCATGAGGAAAAGGTCTCTCCCTCTTTCTCTCTTTGGTCTTTGTGAGACACTTGACATGTGTCTTTCCCTTCCACCTTCTTCTCCTCCATGTCAATGTGAGAGGAACATCATCCCTATTCTTCCTCTCACATTCCAACTACATCCCCCTTTCTCTCAACTCCTTCAATCAAGTCAATCATAGCCCTAGGATCTTCCACCTTTCATTCTCAACTGTAGGATTGTGCCACCTAGGCCTAGATCCTCTAAAACTCTATAAAAGGAGCCACATTTCCCATTTGAGAGCTAATAGGTATTTTTAATAGGCATTCAAGCATTCAAGAAATGAAGCATCCAAGCATTCTAAGAGCAATCAAGCATCCATACTATCACCATTTCATTTGCATTCCATCCATTAGTTTGCATAAACTATTGTGCACTCATTTCATTCAATCTCCACACTTTGGTAGCATCTTGGGAGAAGGCTTCATTTGGAAATCTGAGAGCTCAACATCTTCAAGAAATCAAAGCTAGGAGGACAATGGAGACAAGCTGCATGGTAGGTGAAGGTAATTAAATTAGTTTCATCATTTCATAGTTACTTTGCATTCTTCATTGTGTTTGCATTAGATAGATTCATTGGCTTTAATAGTTAATTTATCATTTCTAGTTGTTAGACATCTAATTTGCATACATTTTTGGTGCTAGAAGGAGGGCCAGCCTCCATTTTTAACATTTTGTTTTCTTAGTTTTTCCATGTGCAGACGTTTCGAAGTTATTTCTACGCATTCATTTGTGATTCCTGCGCATTCATTTTTTGATCACATCAGTCATTTTCTATCTTTCCATTTTCATTTCGATAAAAATTTGCGCATACATTCCACTTTGCTACTCATACATTCAAATTTCCTGTGCTTACATTGCATTTTTCTGTGCATCAATCATTCTATTCTGTGCATCTGTTTAATAATTCTGCGCATTGATTCACTGTTATTGCACATTTGTTATTGACAGTATTTAGGTTAAAAAATTTTATTTATTTGGATTTTAGCTAACCTTTAACAAGTTTCTATTTTCTCTGGTAGCTTTTAAGTTGTTTTGCAGGACGTTTAGTAGAAGACCCTATTGCTAAAATTTCTAACATATTTCTTTGCAGGGATTCCTAAAGGGTTTGCAAAATAAACCATAACCTCGTTTGGGCTCTAAAATAAGACATGCATTTTCTTTGTGTGTATTCTTTAGTATAGCTCAAGTGTCTATTGTGTTTTGCTTAAAAGCATATCTATAATCCCAAAATTATAACAACGTATCCTCTCCCCTCGCCATTCGTGGACCTTGGGTGTAAGAGAAACTATTATAATTTTTAGAGGGCAGTCTTTGGTGGGAAAAGAGGTACTCACCCCAAGGAACGACCCAACGGATAACAAGCTAAAGCCAAGCCCTTCCAAACTGGTATATAAAAAAGTTAGTGTGATTAGTCTCACATTAGACAGGTGTGAATTCATTGTGGCAACCAAAATCTCCTCCAGTACCCTAGTGGTGCGTTAAAGTCCTACTTAGTAGAGGTGAAAGCCTTGCTTTGAAAGGATTGGGAGAGCCCCCTTAATTGGGAAAATGACTTGATCACAACCACCTGAACGAATGTCCTTACTAAAAAATTTTGTTTAGTGGCCAAAAACCTTCTATCTACTAGCTCAAGGAGTCACCCAAGCTCGTGAAGACACCCCACATTACTCACGGTTCATAGTAGAGATAGCAGTTCTTTGGGAAGTAATGACCCATTGAATTTGGAACTTGGTGTGCCTGAGAAGTGAGTGCACTGTAAGGAGGAGCCCCTACCTCCAAGTTCCTAGGCTATCCGCTATGAATTTGCATGGCTGGATTTTATTATCCTAGTGGGGATTCAGCAGATATCATCCTTGCCAACCATAGGATTGTAAGCGTGTTTGTGCATTCATATTAGCATAGTTAGATTAACATCATTTCTATCTTGTGTGCATGTTTTTATGCATTTTTCACTTTTCCAAAATAAAAAAATACTAGAAAACACTAGGAAAATCCAAAACATTTCAATTCAGATCAAAACTTCAAAACCTGCGCATATATCACATATTTCTGTACATTTGATCAAAAATGCTGTGCATTTATCAAAATTTGTTGCACATATATTCAGACTGTCTGCGCTTTTAAGTATTAGTAGTTCACATTTGTTACATCTTGCTACGCATATATTTCATTTTGTTGCACATTCATCAATCTGTCCTGGACATTTGTTTTTGCACATTTACAACAGTGAGCATTTCCACAAACTTTGCAATTTTCAAAATCACTTTTTCAGATACCCATTTTCATCCTTAGTAAAATTATGGAGAAACAGTCAAGTTACACAGACCTCTGATTTTTAGTTTGACCATTTTCATCATTTTTCATCATTCCTTCATCAAATCATTTTCTTCCAAATCTTTGAAATTCTCAATTTTGTGTTGAAACATTATCTTATCTATTAGATCTTGATCTTTGTGAGTTTACCATATTAGGATATATCATCCTTAACCACCAAACTTACTTAGGTTATTATCTCTTGATTTCTCTTTGTCATATCATAGTGAGATCTATACCTCCTATTGACTTAGAGTTTATCAAGTTGTCTTGTCACTTTTCAACACATTTCAATATCTTTTTTATCAGTCACTTTCCATTTCTTCTTATCCAAAATCTTTCATCTCACAATCAATTCTTTCAATTTTATGGCTCAAAATCAATCTTAGAAACTCAAACAAGCCATTCATCCAGAATCCCTAGACAAGATGGAAGGAAATACCAGCAACGAAGAAAATCCTTAGCCCGAAGCTCCTAAGAAAACTTCACTTTTTACATCCACTGACGAACTCACCGATGACGAACTTAGGGAAGCTTCACAAGATCCTCAATTTTATCATGTCATGGAAAGAATCTTAGGCTTGGATAAAGAGGTGTATTTCCTCATGCTTGCTCAACAAGGAGCTAAGTTACCAAGCGATTTTGATGTTTCTTATCTTAGAGAATCGGCTCACACAAACAATCAAAAAATTCCTAAAGGTTCTCAAGATACTCATGGAGCAAAGGAAACCAATCAGCAATCCAATGCTTCTCATAGTCATGAGCAACACACTATTTCTCAAAATGATTAGCATAATCATGCTTTTCAAAACAATGCTTCTCACAACAATGTTTCCCAAAATTCTCAAGGAAACACACCATCTTTGGATCCCATCCTACAAAAAATCCAAATGCTTCAACAACAAATTCGTGACATCCAAACTAGATCATCAACAAAGAAGTATTCCTTGGATGATATATGTCCTTATCCTTTTGATAAGAACTTAGCAATGATTCCATTCCCTCCTCATTTTGAGGTACCAAAATTTGACAAATACAAAGGGAATTCGGATCCACAAGACCACATTCGTGAGTTTTGTGCTACTTGTATTGAAGTCGCTCACAATGACACTTATCTTATGCGACTATTTCCATGAAGTTTAGGAGGACACGCCATGGACTGGTTCTCTAAACTACCCCCCGACATCAAATCTTTCAATGAGCTTCTTGACAAATTTATGACTCATTATTCATATAACATCAAACATGAAGTCACTATGCTTGATCTTTGTAATGCACATCAAAAGAATGGAGAACCCTTCCTTACTTTTTTGCAAAGATGGCGTCAATTGTTTTCTAAATATCCATGAATGATTCCTGAACAAGAAAAGATGGATATTTTTGTGCATAACCTTACACCAGAAATGAGTTATAGGTTACAATTGCAATGTCCACCAAATTTCAATAAGCTCATAGAAAATGGTATCAAGATTGAGGAAGCCATGGTCCGAAAAGGTGAGATCAAACTTTATTCTAAGGACAATGCTAGATCTTCAAATTCCAATTCCAACAACTACAACAATGACAAATTAAAATTTTGGAATAAAAACAAAAACATTGTCAATGATGGGATTGTCGATAATCGTAATGTCAAACCAACACAACCCCTTCTTAATCTTACTAGTCAGGCCAATGCTACTCAATGAACCTACAACAATCAGTCATCAAATCAAAATACCAACAAAGATTCATCCAAACCATGATTTCCTTTTATGTCACCTCGAAGAAAATTTACTCCTTTGGGGGAATCTCTCGAATCAGCATTATGGAAGTTAATCACAAAGAAAATCATTACGCTTCCTAAAATGAAATATTTTGAACCTAGGGTGAAGCCTTCTTGGTGGAATGAGAATGATTATTGTGAATTTCATAGAGGTAGAGGACATCAAACAAATGATTGCAAATGACTCAAAAATTTAATTCAAGACTTAATCGAAAGTGGTGAAATTGGTGTTGATGGACATGTCTCGAATGAATCACATACAACTTTCAAAGATCCACTTCCTGAGCATGAAAAAGGGGATTCTTCCAACAATAAGAGTGACAATCAAGCCAATTATAATTCCACTCCCTATCGATATGTTGGTAACATTTTTGAATGTCATCCTTCTATGTATTATGCCAATGTCATTACCATCAAAGGAAAATCAGAGAGTCAACTAGTCCAAGCTACTACTCGTGCTCAAGCCAAAGTTACTCTCCAAGGAGTCCAGTCTAAACCAAGCACTACACAAAATAAATCTATTTATGTCCCAAAGTCTATCCCAAATACTTCTAACTAGTATAATCTTTTGGAACAACTTAAGAAAACACCTACCTAGATATCCATCTTAGAGCTTTTGTGTCTTTCCCCATCTCACAAAGATATCCTTGAAAAAGCTCTCTTAGAGACCCAGGTTCCCACAACTCTAGATCATGATCAATTTCAAGCTATGGTGGGCCATTTAACAACCCCATACTATTTTTCCTTCACTAAAAATGATGATTTAGATATTACCCAACCTCATAGTGCTTCCTTACATATCGAAGTCCTTGTCCAAAATCACAAGATTAAAAGGGTACTAATAGATGGGGGAGCTGGCTTGAATATCTGCATGTTAAAGTTAGTCCTTGCATTGGGATTTTCTGAGAATGTCATTGATCCAAAAAAGAAAATCACAATAAAAGCCTATGATGAGGAAGAGAGATCATCCAAGGGGTCTGTTTTTCTTCCAATTAGAATTGGTCCTATTGTCAAAGATGTATCTTGTCAAGTTTTGGACATGGATCTTGCTTATAATATCCTTTTGGGAAGACCATGGATTCATTCCATGCAAGTTGTTCCATCAACTTATCACCAATGTATAAAATTCCCTCATAATGGTCAAGAGATCACTATCAAAGGAGATTCTAATCCTTTTCAATATTGTAGCAATGTGAAGACTTATGATTCTTTGGTTCCCTATAATCGTACTGGATCTTCTGCAACTACACCTAGTGATCTTAGTAATATAGCATCAACTTCTAAATTAGATGGGATCAAGATAGACATCAAAGAAAGTAGTATGGGAGAATATACTCTAGGTCAAGCTCTTTGCATCATCGAGTTACCTTTGTCTCCCAAATCATATGGTAGTTCTTTGATCACTAAAAAACTATCAGAACCTCCTTCCACACTTGTTTATAACACATTTATAAGTGGGGCACAATATCCAAAGAGGCAACTGAGCGTAATGCAAATTATTGGCTTAAGACATAGAAGATTGAAGAGGATACTAAACATGAATGTATATCACCTGATGTCTATGGAAAAGGGTATACTTTGCTACAAAAGATGGGATATCAAGGTGCTGGACCTCTAGGGTTACAAAAAGAAGGTGTTATAAAACCAATTTTGCAAAATCCCAATTATCAAAGAGACACTACAGGATTAGGATATAAAGGTGAAGGACCACAAGAAACAAAAGGAAAAGAAAAAATCCCACCTTTTCATGAGACATCTAAAGCTCCTCCCTTACAATTCAGAAAGCATGGTATGTATGTAGATCCAGAGAAACAAAGGATAACTCAAAGAATCATTGATAGACTTGAAGATAATGATGATTCTAATTCTAATGATTATGAATGGGATTCCTTATCTAATTATACTAAAGAAATAGGAGTCGATGTTGTCCATCAATATAGTAATGATTACCATGAGGATGAGAGTTCAATGAGTGACTCACTAGGATTGGTCTCACGTAATACTAATCATGTCGATCGTGAGCAAAGTGAGAATTATCTTGTGACAGATGATTCGGATGAGAGTATGGAAATAGACCTCGCTGATACCATTATAAACCTTGACAACTTTTCAATCAATACTATCTCTGCTTTTGAAACCAACCCAAATGATCCAATGCCCCTTGTCCGTCCTGACCTTATCGATTGGGATTTTCCTCATCACCCAAAACTTGATGTCTTCCATAATGATGATGTGATCATTGACTATCTTGGTATCAAGGATCATTTACCACCAGGGGATCACAAGTCAGGATTTCTGATAGAACTCAATGACATGGCCTATTTTGGAGAGAGTGCCAATCCTTTCAGTCATAAAAATATAAAAATAATCAATAGATCTAATGGTGAAAACCACTCAGTGGCAGTATTAGGTCCAAAAATAGTAAAAAGAAAAGATGCATTTGATGGTGAAAACCTCTCTGAGGCACCTGACGATGGAAGGATTGACACTCTTCCCAACTATCTATATCGAGAGCAATTTGCCATTCTTATAGAACCAACCATACCACTTAACATTGGAACAGAGGAGTCTCCACACATCCTCAAAGTAGCAACATCCTTGATAGAATCAGAGAAAAAAGAAGTTTTTGCAAAAATTTTTAGAGAAAGACAAATCAACTTTGCTTGGTCCTATGCTGATATGCCTGGTCTGGACCCCAATCTCATTATGCATCATTTATCTATTAAACCAGGTGTAAAACCAGTTAAGCAAAAGCTTCGCAAAATGCATCCTCACATTGCTCTAATGGTGAAAGTAGAATTGAAGAAGTTCCTAGATGTTGGGTTCATTCATGCTATTGATTATGCTGAGTGGATTTCCAATATTGTTCTTGTCTCAAAACCAGACAAGTCTATCCAGATTTGTATTGATTTTCAAGATCTTAATAAAGCTTGTCTGAAAGATGACTTCCCTTTGCCAAATATTGACATGATTGTTGACCTAACAGCTGGGCATGAGATGTTATCATTAATGGATGGATTTTCTGGTTATAACCAAATCAAGATTGTACCGAAAGACGAGGAAAAAATTGCTTTTACTTGTCCATGGGGTACATACTACTGGAATGTGATGTCATTTGGCCTAAAAAATGCTAGAGCAAATTATCAAAGAGCCATGACCACAATCTTTCATGACATGATGCATACCATCATGTAAGATTATGTTGATGATATTCTAGCAAAATCTAAAGAAAGAGCTGGTCATTTGAGAGTGTTGGATAGAATATTCACTTGGATGGAAAAATATCAGATTCAACTCAATCCAAAGAAATGTGCATTTGGGGTCACATCTGGCAAACTGTTAGGGTACATTGTCTCAACTAAAGGAATCAAAGTAGATCCAGAAAAGGTTAAAGCAATATTGGAGATGGCTTCCCTCACTAACATTAGTCAGCTAAGATCTTTACAGGGGTGTCTACAATCCATCTGAAGATTTGTTTCTCAACTAGTCGATCGTAGTCATCCCTTTCAACATTTGCTACATAAAAATATCTTATTCCAATGGGATGATAAGTGTGAGGAAGCTTTCAAAAAAATCAAGCAGTATCTAGTGAATCCTCCAACTTTGATGTCACCAATTTTGGGCAAGCCACTCTTGCTCTACATTTCAGCCATGACAGCTTCACTAGTTGCTCTTCTAGCTCAGCAAGATCATGAAGGAAAAGAAAAAGCCATCTACTACATCAGTCGCACTCTAGTGGGATATGAGTTAAACTATTCCCCTATTGAAAGAGCATGTATGGCTATTGTCTTTGCTTCATAGAAGTGGTGACATTACATGTTGTCACATTCTACCCAGCTTATTGCAAAGATTGATCCTTTAAAGTATTTGTTAAGCAAGACAACATTGATAGGCAGGTTGGCTAAGTGGGTCATGTTACCTAGTGAGTTTGATATTGAATATGTAGACAGGAAGGCTATCAAAGGTCAAGTGATCACAGATCAACTAGCTAATGCTCCATTAATAGATGACCAATCTATAAACATAGAGTTTCCTGATGCTCATATCTTAGCTTTGTCTACACAAACATGGAAATTATACTTTGATGGCTCATACACTCAGTAGGGTTCAGGAGCTGGTATTCTTTTTATCATGCCACAAGGATACACTATTTTGAAATCTTTCAAGTTGTTATTTCCTTGCACCAATAATGTAGTAGAATATGAGGCTTTGCTGATTGGGTTAAAAATGGCTTTATAATGGAACATATCTGAAATAAATGTCTATGGAGATTCTCAGCTGATTGTCAACCAGGTTAATGATGATTATCAGACCAAGTTATTTCCATATAAACGTATGGTTGATGACTTTAAAAAGTATTTCTCTATCATCACTTTTGAGCAGATTCCTTGGCATGAAAACAAGGCTGTCGATGCCATGGCAATGATTGCTTCTTTATTTGATATAGACGATACCAAGGCCCATTTTGAGTTCTTGGTGGAATCCCTGACTTGTCCTGCATATGATGAGCCTAATATGAGTATTATATGTCATCTGATTGGACATGACTCCCCAACCTATGGAAAAATCTATTCTTACCTCAAAGATAACACCTTACCTCCTGACCTATCCCGAAATCAAAAATGAACTTTTCTCCGCCAAACCTCCTGCTATGTCCTAATATCCGACACCCTTTATCGGTGAGGTTTTATGGTACTCTCCTATGATGTCTCAAACATGATGAAGCTCAACTTTCCTTACGTGATGTACATGAGGGTATTTGTGGGACACATTTGAGTGGTCCCTCTTTGGCTAAGAAAATCATGCGTATGGGTTATTATTGGCCTACCATGGAAGCAGACTCCTTTCATTTTGCTAGGGCATGTAAGAAATGTCAGATACATGGAAACCTTATCCATGCTCCAACTCAAGAGTTACATCCTTTTACAACTACTTTACCATTCAGTCAGTGGGGGCTCAACCTTGTGGGTGCTATCAACCCTCCATCTTCTAACAGTCACAAATGGATTCTCACTACCACAGAATACTTTACTAAATGGATTGAGGCAGTTCCATTAATCACCACCACAGGGAAACAAATATCCATGTTTATCTTAAACTATATCATTTGCAGATATGGTATACCTATGTATCTTATCACTGATCATGGGAAATAGTTTCAAAACTAGGACATGGATGACTTGTGCACCAAATTCCACATCACCCACAACTATTCCACCATCTACTATCCCCAAGGAAATGGCCAAGCTCAGGCGTCAAACAAAACAATTGTTAAAACCCTACAAAAGACTATCAATGACGCTGGCCATGACTGGCATCTCCAACTTAATCCAGCCTTATGGGCTTACCACACCTCCATCCATACTCCTACTAGAGCCACTCCATATTCCCTTGTCTATGGATCTGAAGCAGTCCTACCCCTCGAGGTCGAGTTGCCTTCACTTCGTGTTACTCTTAAAGATTTAATTCCTGATGAAGAGTATAGAGTTGCATGCCTGATTGAATTGGAACTCCTAGATGAATGTCATCAGCAAGCCTATGATCATTTGAAAGTTTATCAGCAGCATCTGTCCCATCAGTACAACAACAAGGTAAAGATAAGAGACTTTCAGTTGGGTGACTTAGTCCTTCGAGAAAATCCAAAGAATCAACAACACCGTGAAAAGAAGGGCAAGTTCAAACCAAATTGGTTAGGACCTTTTGTGATTACAACAGTCTATGGTTTTGGGGCTTATTAGTTGTCTACACCTAAAGGGGATCCCTTGGATGAACCTCTTAACAATATCCACCTCAAGAAGTTCTATCCCTAAAATCCCAATGCAAGGGGCATGTATATAGTCTATATATATATTTTGTAAATAAAAAAAAAACTAAAAAAAATTTTTTAAAAAAAAATGAAGTAAAAAATACAAAAAAATCACAAAATCAAAAGAAAACTGCAATAAAAGCATATGGTGAAAACCTGGAAATAGGTGCTATGTGTGACAAGTTAGCTCTTCTATCTATTAGGATTCTTCTAGTGTGTCCATTCATTATATATATCCACAATAAAATGGTTACTCAATTATTGTCCCCACCATGTATATATCATAATAAAATGGCCAGTTCATACACCATCCATTGTATCTACCCATAATAAAACCCCATCATAGCTTGATCTTTTGTCATGGTCTTCATCCTCATCTTGTTGCATCTTTCTTCATCCATAATAAGTCAGTCCATCACCTAGCTGGGGGCATGTCCTTGACCTAGTTTGGGACATGGATCTATGATAGTCGTGACTCTTAGAGGACAAAATGGAGTTATTTTCACTAGGCAAGGTGAATGCAAATGCTCTTTCACAATGGTATCTTTATGCTAAATTAGAATCTATGATCTATCCTTTGAATTGTGACTGCTTATCTATACATCTTGACTATACATCATCACTCGAATTGATCAACATATCCTAGATCTATCTTTTTGGAAAAATAAATGTATATTCATGATAGGCATGTTAGAATGATTTGTTATAAATTATGCATTCATATCTAGATTTCATTGTTATCATGTTTCCTATGCTATTCTAGGATATCTTTGACATGAGTTTGAAACTCCCATATGTCATTGATTAGAATAGTCAGGATGGGGCATGATATTTTCTTTGATTGCTATTTGTGGGGTATTTTCTGATGAAATCAAAGGAACAAGTAATTGGGGTGTCTATGTATAAGTGCCTTCATCCATTTCATAGTATGGACAACATACAAATCATGTTGTTCTAACAAATTCTATTTATGGTGATACGCCATCGCATACCTTGACTCCAAATATTTGTTCCCCAATGGAGGGGGAAAATATTCCTTGTCTATTATGCAAACAAAACTCAAGTCATCTCGGTTCAATTATACCTAGATGCTTGTCAAGTTTTCAATATTAAACTCCATACAAGAAGTGCTTAGGTCATCCTGGTTTAATTATACCATGATGCTTGCATTTTCTTGCAACATAACGAGCTCAATGATGAAAATCAAATTCCAGTTATTATGAAGTTCTAAGATGTTACCTAAAGTTGTGGACATACATTCATTTCATTTTACATTTGCATTTTACCATCTCATGAATTGCATCGCAGTGCTCCTTTTATAAGGTTTTGTGGGTTATCTTTCTAATTAGGTTATCTATTTTTCCTAAGTCCATTCTTCTTGTGTCACAAAACATTGTTATTTCAGTTGAGGACATTTGGACAACCAAAAATACTTTGCACATAATCATTTTCAGACAGGCATAATTATTATTAGGTATGTTCATTGGATATTTGTTATAGTTATCATTTCATCTCAATTTATTTTATTATGTTATCCATCATCTTAGGTACATTTTCATTTATTACTTTAGATATCATTTGCATTACAATAACACTTATTGTTCATTACATGTATTTAGTATCATCATGCATTTAGTATCCATTCATTTTACATTATTCACATTGTTTTTACATCATTGCATTTATCATCACATAGCATTAGTGAATATCATTTAGAACATGTATTTACATCATCATATATATTAGATTGTTTATCCATTAGCATCATATAGAAAATTAATCATTTTTCATTTTACGACATCCATTCCATGCATATAAAAATAAATCATCACATCCTGCATATGTCAGTATGCACATGTATATAAACATCATATCAAATCATGATAGAACTGCATCAATCATATAGAGTCAAAATCATATAAAGTCCATAAATGTAACCAAACTGTCCAAATGTCCCATGATATATAATCAATAACAATGTGTCTATAGTCAGTGTCTATCAGGTCAATATATAATGATACAATGATAATATGATACAAAAAGTTTATACAAGTGGTATTTATGACCCACTGCCTCCTGAATCTATTTGTCGCTATTTGTGAGCTACAATAAGGCTTTGTGCTACTGACCCACCTACTCCTGAGGATCCACCCTAGTCTCCTAAACTAGTGGGTGCTCTAGGAGGACGTGATGATACAGCTCCACTACGAGCTGGTGCCTGTCTCTCATGTACTGTTGTCCTCACTACCACTAAGCTCTCTCTGAAGATCCCAATCCACTGATCCCTAGGTACTACCTATTTGTATGCCTCTCGCCAATAGGATATCTCCTTCCCAGCTTGTATCATGGCTCTCACGCTATCTCCATGAGGACCTAGGTCCTCTATCCTTTGTAGCTCATCTAATAGCATCTCAGACTCCCCGAGTCTCTCAATCACTGCATCTCACTCATGTCTAAGGACATCCATCTGGCACTCTAGCCTCTCAATCCATCTCTCTAGACCTAGCACCTTGTCTTCCTGTACCTATGTAACTGCTAGTTTGACAAGCAGTGTCTCAATATCTGGCTCCTCCTCCTCCGCAATGTCTCTTTGTAAGTAGGGATCCTATTCCTCGATGTCCATATCAGCTGGCTCATCCCGTGCCTATACATTTGGCATCTCAGTGTCAGGCTCATCTTATATATCATCTTGAACCTGACCACCCTGTACCACACCACCCTAGGCTAGTAAAACATTTGCCTCATCCTATCCCTACACTTGTACCTATGGCACCTATACCTATGTAGCTAGTCCCTATACTATGGAAATCAGTATCTGTGCCAGAGGGATTGGTACCTATAGTGGAGCTCCTATTGCTGGCTGTGCCAGAGGCTATCTCCATCCCTATCTCACTAGAGGTGGCATCAGTCCTCTCTAGCTCACACCACCTCCTCTCATCTGAGGTCCTACTCTATCCCCTCTCCCTCCATCTCTGCCATCATCTCCTCCTCCATCACCTCCACCATCACTGCCACCTCATCTCCCTTGCCCCCATCTATCTCTCCCTTAGAGTCTCCCCCATCGTCTCTCTACATGATCTCTCTCTAGAGGTCTCACTGCTAGATCTGTAATCCGTGGAATGGGAAAATCCCTCAAAAATTGCTCCAAATCAGCAGTCATCCCTGGGTCTACCATCGTCAATCTCATCAACCATGCCTAAAATGGGGTATCCAAAAAATCCTACCAAGCAACATTGAATGATGCCATGGGTCCCCAGTCTCATCTCTCCTGATGCCTATGAGCATGCTTTGTCACTCCTTGTGACATGCCCTCTATCCTGCCAAACTGTCTCAGGACCTGAGTAACCAGCTGTTGCTCAATGATAAATGGTGTCTGACCTATCAACCACCATGACTCAAAAAAAAAACCAAGCTACTTCTCATCATCCCATGGCTCACACCCTAGGTAGGGTCTCCATGTCACTATGTCTAGTGTATCAAAGGTATATCACCAAAACTCTAAATGGCCTAGTTTTGCCTGAGACAAAACCGAGGAGTATAAATGAGTATAGGGCTACCCTGTGCCCCGAAATCTAATAGCCATAAGTTGAGTAACTGCAATATGCTCCCATGCCCAAACATGGAGTAGTGTCACACTTGCTGATAATGATGCACCCCTATGGTACACCACCTGATGCATGTCATGATAAAGATGTGCTAATAGACACACACCCCAAGCATATCAGGTCCCCTCCATCATCCACTATAATGTGTGGCCCCATCCAGCTACAAATCCATGTGATCTACGATCAGGGCATACGAATCCCCCAATCGCTCCTGCTAGCGCTACTAGTAGAGGATCATACAAATCCACCATGTCCTCCCAGCTGATCTCTCCATCCTCTATATCATCATCACTGAAGATGGCTTTGCACTCTGTGACTCTATCATGCCGATCATACTGTACTAGCTCACCTGTGATGGGAAGATGAAGGATGTGATATACATCCTCTAATGTAACTATCATCTCCCCTGTCGGAAGATGGAAGTTACTCATCTCTGAGTGCCATCGCTATACTAAAGCTATCATCATACTTAGATTCACCTGAATCTCAGGCATATAAATCACATACTATAGTCCAGATGCTCCAATCAACAGTCTATCTATCTCTGATAGTGTCGGTCTCAAATTCTGAGTCACGGGATATCTCTCCCATGACATCAGACTATCTGTAATATCCTCCTATTCAAGTCAACAACAATCAACCTATCAAGTTTCAATAAAATGATCTATCAATCTATCTATCCTATCATATCAAATTCAAACATGTTATTATCACGTGTTTTAATAGATGATTCTATCAATTATCTATGTTCAAGACTGGTTAACTAGCGAACATGCTACAATGTTTCCTATCTTGATCAAATCGATCAAAATCAATCACCGACAGATCCAATTGGCTTATCAACATCAAGTTTGACCTAATTGACTATCTAGTGTGACCACATTCTATCACTTCAAACACATGCACAACATTGAAACATGTATGCATAGCATTCTTTAACATTTGCACAGGTTTTCACCTATGCACAGTTTTTCTTCACATTTGCACAATAATTCTGCACAAATGTGTAGGTTTTGACAATAGCACATTTTTGTTGAACATTTGCGCCACAAATATGCACAAATGCACCAATTTTTCAAATGTGCATTTTTATTTAACACTTGCACAACTCTAACATTCCTCTACTATGAATGCGTAGTTTCCCTAAATGTATGCGCAGAAAGTTTTATTTTTCTATGCAAACGTTCCTAGTTTCTGCGCATTGGTGTGTCGAAACTGCGCATTCATTCCATGCCTCAAAACAAAAAATTCCTAATCTAATCTACCATTAAATCTATCCTAAACATGCTAAAATTATACTCTAACATGCATCAAATCATGAAATTACCAAGGAGGATCGAGTCACCTATCGGTTCACCCGAATTGGGTGGTTGCTAGAAGCATCTGACTCTCTCGAAGTAGTGATCTGACAATGGGAATGACATCCTAGTGGCTCTACTCTTCTCTCTCTCACGCTCTGATCTCCAAATGACAAGTGTGCAAAATGAGCCTATTGTGGACCCCTAAGCCCTATTTATAGCCTGTGGACCCCATGTGCATGGTGTGTGGATCCTATCTCTCATTTTTCTTCCATTTCACCCCATTTTCACCCACCTTTTCTTTTGTTTCTTTCGTGAGATTGATTAATCAAAATAAATAAAATAAAATAAAATAAATTAGATAAAAAAAAACATCAAACACAAATTATTAATCAATCTCTTGAGGGGGCATGCTTACATCATTTTAGACATTATCTGGGGCAGGGGCAAAATACTTGAAATTTTCTTTGAAACAATGTGACACACACATTGTTTCAAAGAGGGGCAAACTGTATACACCTAAAAATGGCTTCATTAATTAATTAATTATTTATTATTTAATTACTATAGACTTGATAAATTAATTAAATATTTATTATTTAATTAATAATTATTCCTCTATTTATTAAATTAATTATTCAATTTATTTAGTGAATTCACTATAGTCTATTCTTCTATCCTAAGTCTTCTAATTAGTCTTATTAAAGTGATTTAATTAAATACACAATCACCTAAATATGACTAAGTTTCCTAGTCCACCTCACCTACCTAGTCACTTTGGCTAAGATAAATAATTATTATGAATTATTTATTTACAATTATCCTCACCCACACCTGTCCTATTCTTAAGGGCTATGTGGCCTCATAGTCCTTAGTCTCATGACCACATGTCCTCTCAACAACCAAGTCAAGAGACATTCCCTATTCCTAAGGGGCTTCTCAAGCCACCTCTAAGGGTCAAAGGTGACTCATAGGACACTTGTGCAAAGAGTCCTCATGAGGAAAAGGTCTCTCCCTCTTTCTCTCTTTGGTCTTTGTGAGACACTTGACATGTGTTTTTCCCTTCCACCTTCTTCTCCTCCATGTCAATGTGAGAGGAACATCATCCCTATTCTTCCTCTCACATTCCAACTACATCCCCCTTTCTCTCAACTCCTTCAATCAAGTCAATCCTAGCCCTAGGATCTTCCACCTTTCATTCTCAACCATAGGATTGTGCCACCTAGGCCTAGATCCTCCAAAACTCTATAAAAGGAGCCACATTTCCCATTTGAGAGCTAATAGGTATTTTTAATAGGCATTCAAGCATTCAAGCAATGAAGCATCCAAGCATTCTAAGAGCAATCAAGCATGCATACTATCACCATTTCATTTGCATTCCATCCATTAGTTTGAATAAACTATTGTGCACTCATTTTATTCAATCTCCACACTTTGGTAGCATCTTGGGAGAAGGCTTCATTTGGAAATCTGAGAGCTCAACATCTTCAAGAAATCAAAGCTAGGAGGACAATGGAGACAAGCTGCATGGTAGGTGAAGGTAATTAAATTAGTTTCATCATTTCATAGTTGCTTTGGATTCTTCATTGTGTTTGCATTAGATAGATTCATTGGCTTTAATAGTTAATTTATCATTTCTAGTTGTTAGACATCTAATTTGCATACATACACATTAAAACCCAAGATGAACCTAACCCTAACTAAGATTAAAAAACTATGGTCACTTGATAAGTTAAGCCCTAAACTTAACCCTAACCATTATACTAAACCAAATTGAACTATAACCCTAATGTTTTGATGAATAGAGGCCTTTTGTATTAATAAAAATATTAAAGTACAATATTCACAAAAAAGTGGTCGGGGGAAAGAGTCACCCCATGAAGAGTCACACCGCACCTAGGCCAAAAGCATGCAAATATTCATCAAAAAACATATATAGAGAGAAACCCTCAAGCAATGAGGGAAGTAGAAGAAGAGGGAGGAGGATCTCTATCATTAGGATTGCCCCAAACATTGGGCCCTGAAGTTTTCTTAGGAACTAACCAGCCATCTTTTTATTCTTTCTCCAACTCTCTTTCAACATGCCTGGGAGAAACAGCAAGCGCTTGGTGTGGGAATTTATCAGAAGTGGTAGGAGACCACGTAGTTACATAGGCCAAAGGCTAAGTTGAAGAAAAAGTAGTAGGAATAAGAAAGGGATGCCAGCCAATAGCCACAATCCTCCTCCTCCTCTAAGAGGTAGAGTAGCGGCGCTGATGGTGCAGAGTCCTGGAGTGCCTGGCAGAGGAACTTTGGCTGTGATGGTAGCCTCTGGGTGGTGTACGATCAGCCAAGAGAGAATCTAGAGGCACCCTAGAAATAGTACAAGGGGCATTTCCCCAGTGCTACAACAATCCCTACATATGGGTGACCCCTAGGGCCACCTTGTCTGCTTGCATCTGAATCTACATCATGACATTATTACATAAACATGCCTTTGCGTAAAGAGAAATACTAATATCCAGAAAGTTGTGAGGAAAAAGAACAACATTTTATTCTTTCCATAATGTAAACAAGATATCCATCTTGAAAGCATGCCATATATGGGTATACTGAGAAGGCATTCTGGGAGAGTCACCAAGGAGTGCCATATGCCAGGAAAAATGGTTGAGCTAGAAAGGCAAAAAGAGGTCGCAAATCCAGATCCAATAATTTTGGGCATGACAACAGAACAAAAAAATATGTATGATACTTTCAGAATGACCACAAAAAGGGCATTTAGGGTCAGACACACCTAAATGCCTGAGTCGAGCTCCCAAAGGTAGACCCTGATAAAGAAAACACCAAGAAAAATGAGCAATCTTAGGCTCAATGATAGTATCCCAAATAGTACAAAAATGCCAGCTCCAATTCTTTCAAGAGGAAGAAAGATGCTATCTATGATTAAGAGAATGAATCATGGGAAAATGAGGTATGAGCCAAGAATATCCAAGCTTGGGCTTGTAGCTAGTGAATGGCATAGTAGGATACCATTTCCAGTCCTTCCACCAAGGTTTAACTTACTGAACCCACAATTTGTGCGGGAGATGGGGCGGAATGGTTGAAACAAACAAGTCAAAAGTCTAACGATCTGAGCAAATGAGTCGAAATTGAACACGAAGGTCATCCCAAGTGCAAATACTCATAGTGGCTCTAGAAAATAGGTCTTTTTGGAGTTTGAATGCCACATTTGTGAAAATGAAGAGCACTCATTCCCTAGATTCTAGCAAGAGGAATCCCTTGTTGGGAAAACAAAGGGGACCACCAAATATTTTGTTGGTTAAGAGAAAGACCATCACAAAAACCATTCCTAGCCTAGTAAAGCCAAGGTTTGATAGCTTCCCAAGCTCTCCAAATGCTTTTGGCAACAAAAGTGCCCTGGATATGAATAGGGGCCTTTATAACTAGAAGGGTTTGAAAGCCAATCCCCTTCTAGGAAGGCTTGTGTAAAGGATACCCTAAAGAAATGCAGTATTGAAGAAAAATTTTCTATGCATCATTGCCTATGAGATACTGCACAATCCATTTCACACAAAGGGCTAGCCCTTATTTCTGAGTATCAATCAAACCAAGCCCACCAGAGGCCTTTGGGAGGCCACAAAAATCCCAAGCGACTTTGTGAAAACCATGATGATCAATTCCAGAAGCCCAAAGGAAGTCCCACAATAATTTCTCAAGCTTCCTATAAGAAGCTTTTAAGGGATCCCAACAAGAAGAATAGTATGCATGCATAAAAATCATAACCTTGGAGCATATCTGAAAATTCCCAATGAGAGAGAGTGGCTTGGTGATCCAATACATAAGCTTTTTCTCAATTTTGGCTAGAACCACATTCCATAATTATGTAGGAGTAGCTTGAAAAGAAAATGGGATGCCCAAAAAGAGGAATATTTCCCTATGTTGAATCCTAGACCATCCAAACTGATAAAACTAGGGCAGATCATGGAGGGTAGACTACTAGAAACATAAGGTTTTATGCCGTTAAATGGAAGAACCAAAGACAAGATAAAAGGTGTCTAAACACTACAAGGCTGCCTTAATATTATCTTCATCCTCTTCAAGAGTGAGAAATGAATCATCAACAAAATGGCCATTGACTAATTGTTGAGAAGAGTCTGGTAAAGTAATTCCATGAACATGACCAATAGAAATGGAATGAGTAAGAAAATAGCCAAATCATTTGGCTGCTAGAACATACAAGGTAGGAGCTAGAGGATAGGCCTGTCAGATAGAACAAAAAATCCTAAAAGTAGAAGACTATCAGCTATTGATGGTGATACAGGAAGAGGCATCACTATAAAGCATCTGCACATATTCAAAAAATTTGGGACCAAATACAAGAGCACAAAGCATAGCTAAAATAAAAGGCAATTCAATGTGATCATAAGCTTTAGAAAAATCAATTTTGAGAAAGTGGGCTTTCTAATGAGATTTACGAGCCCATTCTATACCCTTCCAAACCACAATGATATTGTCAAGAATAAATCTTGATTTGATAAATCTAGTTTTCTCCGATCGAACAATCTGAGGTAGAATGTGATGGAGCTTGAGAGCCCGAGCCTTGGTAGTGATCTTGTAAGAGACATTGACCAAGGTAATAGGCTGCCAATTGAAAATATCCTCTGGGTCCTAACTTTGGGAATGAACTTGATATTTCCTTGGTTGAAGATGTCCCCAAGAGAATGGGAATGAAGAGCTTCAAGGTAGACCTAGTGAAGATCAAGACTAATGGTGTCCCAGAGGGATTTATAAAACTCACAGGGAAAGCCATCACATTCTAGGGCTTTATCATCATCCTTAGTAAACACAGCTTCTCAAAGATCCTGCAAGGAAAGTAGTTGATCATAGAGAACACGAGCTAAGAGGCGGAAACACATTGAGGAACAAAAACAATGCAGTCTGCAAGAGCTTTCTCACTAGTCCGAGAAGATCCCTGAGTGGCAAAGACTTATTTATAATGAAAAACAAAGGCTTTCAAAATATTAGGAAGCTCCATGAGGAGACATTAACCTTCTTTAATCCTGGTTATGCCCACATTAGTATGACGAGCATAGAGAGCAACAAAAAACTCTTTAGAAACTTGGTCTTCAAATTTTAACCAGTGTATTCGAGCTTTGATCTAGGCACCTCTGGTAATATAATTGTCCATAACTTACTTTTGATGATGTATCTTGGCAAGATGAAGTTGCAGGGCTTGATTGAAAGGATCCTGAGCTAAGGTCTCTATGGCAACACATGACAGAGCTTTGGTGTTGACATCATAGGATCTACGTCAATACTTGGCAAGCTACCTACCATAAATGCATAAAACTCATGTTGTACATTGGATGGCATCATTCTATCATTGAATCCATCCTAGCAAATGTGACGATCAAGGGTCAAGGTTCCAAACCTTATGAATGTGAACTACCTTGGAAGGGTGGTTAAGGACAAAAGTATTTAAAAAAATTATGTGGTTGGAGGTCATGACTTAGCTATCTTCCAGAAATTATTAAATTGAATGGGGAAATGATCTGACAAGGTCACATCAACAAGAGGAGTAACTGGTAAGGCTTTCTTTTTAGAAAATTAGAAGAAAGATTGTCCAGATATCATAGAATGATCAAGCCTTTTATGAATTATGTCAGATGAAGCTCTAAAATTAGACCAAGTGTACCAAACCCCATCAGGATGGTGGTGGCCAACATTGGGATCAAAAAACCCTAATTTATTGTGCATGTAGTGCCAAGATTCTCTCTCTCCAACAATCCATCGAAAAGGCAAAAGGCCATCTTTGTCAGAAGCCATTTTGACCCTATTAAAATCACCACACAAAAGACAAGTTTTAGGTGGTAGGGAATCCACAAGCCAATGCCAAAGGTGAGATCTCTCAACAACATCATTGGGAGCATAAACATTAACTATGCCAAAAGAATGATTCTCAATAATGAAAGTGGCCCAAATAGTTCTATGCATGGGATCTGATCCATGACTAACCAAAAAAGAATGCCAATGTGGAGAAAGGAGAGTAACAAATCCACCTCAACTAGCCTCATGCTGAGAACAAAGAGAAAGGCTCTTACACCAGATAAATTTGCATGCAGCATCAAGTAAAAAACTAGAAATTCTAACTTCCTAGAGGCATAAAACATCTAGATGACTAATAGGATGATGCACATCCTTAACATAATACTTTTTGGGTAGGTCTGTCAGACCTTAAACATTTGATGAGATGTACTTCATGGAAAAATAGTTTCATCCATACCATCACCTTCCCCAAGGGAAGTAAAACTATTTGACAACTAAGCTGGAGAGAAGTCATTCCCAGAAGACTCCATGGAAATATTCCTCTATTTTCTTACATGCCCTCAAACCTATTCTCAGCACACCTAGGATGGCTGCGAGAATGGAGAAGAAATCATAGCAGCTGCCTGAGGCACACAGGCTAAAGGAGCATTAATACTGGAATAAAAAACTTCCTTCCCATACGAGGTAGGGTTTGAAATTAGAGTAATATTTTCAACATGAACATCAACAGTTGGAGGTGGCAATTGAGATGTGGAAGACAAAGCAGTAGGCTTGGCTTGCTTGTTCCAGTGACTGACTGTAACGCATTCATCCTTCTTTATTTCCACTTTTTTTCCTAGTGTCGACTGCCCAAGAACCGAAATCCTTGGGAGGAGACTTGGTACAAGGAATTGCCAAAGGTGAATCCTTAATCTTGTGCTTTGTAGGTTGACAATGATAACATGTGTTGGGAAGGTTGAGTTAAAGTACCTTCTAAGTGAAGGTCATCTCACCAACCTAAATCTCAATAGATTCTTTAAGGTCCCTACAAAGGTTGACCTCAACACAGAGCCTCTTCTGAGGCCCAAGATTGAGAAAATGGTCATGCTCACTACATATAACCCTATCGAACATTTTTCCAATGGCATCCATGAAAGGTTGACAGGGTAGAGGGAGACTAGGAAACTCGACCCACACGAGAACTTTTAGTTTCTTGTCATCAAAGATAGAAAAGTCTCAAGAATAGTGCTTAAAAACTAAAAGGGAAACCCTAAGATTCCAGGGTCCTTTGGCAAATATGGCATCCACATGGGAGGGATTAGAAAAATGAAACAAAAAAAATCCCCTGGCCAAACTTTGAATGCCATCTAGGTGGATTCCATGAGGAGTCCAAGCTTTCACAACCCATTCCTTGATAACATTTTCAGGAGGGTTGTGACCCAAAAAATAGTCAATAAGGGTATTTGTTTCAAGGCAAGTACAGGCATCATCAAACTCGTGTATGGGTAAAACAATATCAAGCTGAGACATACCTCGTGAAACACTTTGGGAACAAACTTGTGAGGTCACTTTCTTGGAGGTGCCATTATTATCTGTAACCACACCAACACTAGTGCCAACTGTTCGGTGAATGGTGGCCAGAGCCATAAATACCAAATTATTTCCTACAATAACTATGGAGTGAAAGCATAGAAGGATGTAGAGTGGCGACACAATACTAAACCCTAGTAGAGCACATAACTTTTTTCGATGGAGACAACCCTACTTTTCAATATAGAGAAATCCTAACTTATATAAAATCCAAATAAAATGACCCTTGAAATCTAACACTCAACTTAACCCTAATCCTAATACAATTAAATTATAACCCTAACTTTAGCTCTAATTTAACTCTAATTCTAACCCAAATTATAATCATACCTTATCCATTATCAAACCCTTACCCTAATAAGTACCTACGTATAGTTAGCTTCAACCCCAACTATAACTCAAATATTTCCCTCTAATTAAATGCTAACCCTAACCTAACCTTAAATCTAATCCTAATTGTGCTTCAACCATAACACTAATTAAACTAAAACTATATCCCTAATTGAACCCTAACCATAATTTTATCCCGACTATAAGTATAGTATTAACCCTAACCCTAATATCTACCCTAATCAAACCCTAATATAAATCCTAACAAAATCCTAACCTAAATCCTAACCAAAGTGTAATTAGAACCTTAACTTAGTCCTAACCTTAATCATAATTCTAATTCTAACCATAATTCTAACTCTCACCCTAATAACACCCCCAACTCAAACCCTAATCCTAACTATGATATAAACCCTAAGCCCTAATTGTAACCATGATATAAAACCTAACCCTAACCATAATCCCAATCCTAACCCTAAACCTAATCCTAATCCTAACCCCAATCCTAACCCCAATCCTAATCCTAACCCTAATCCTAAAACTAACCCTAAAACCTCTCCCTAAGTATAATCTTAACCATAATCCTAAATGCTAAACCCTAATCCTAACTCTAACCCTAACAAATCCCTAATCCTAACCATAATACCCTAACCCTAACCATAATACCCTAATCATAAAAAACCCCTAATCCTAACCCTAATCTTAACCATACCATAGATACTAAATGCTAAACCCTAATCCTAAACTTAATTTCTAAACCCTAATTCTAAATGTTAAATCCTAAATCTTAAGCTAAACCATAAACCTAAATGGTAAACCTTCATCATAAATGCTAAACCCTGGACCTAAATGCTAACCCCTAAATGCTAAATTGTAATCGTAACATGAACCCTAAATATAACCATAACTCTAACCATGTTATGCATATAAACCTTTATCCTAACCCTAACCCTAATATTAACCAAGATGTAAACCATCACCCTAATGATAATCTTGATCCTAAACCCTAAATCATAACCCTACTCAAAACCACAACCCTAACCATAATAATAGCCATGATCTAAACCCTCACTTTAACCATAATCCTAAACCTAACCTTGGACCTAAATGCTAAACCCTAATCCTAACATGAACCCTCAAAATAACCATAACCTAAACCATGCCACGAACTTAAACATTTATCCTAACCCTAATACTAACTATGATGTAAACCCTAACCATAATGATAATCCTAATCCTAAGCCCTAATCTCAACTGTAATCAAAATCCAAACCTTAACCACAATACTAATGATGATGTAAACCCTAACCCTAATGATAATCCTTATCCTAAGCCCTAATCCAAACCCTAATTAAAACCCTAACCTTAACCATAATACTAACCATGATCTAAGCCCTCATTCTAACCATAATCCTAAGGCTAACCTTAATATCAACTTTAACTCTAGCCCTAACCCTATACCATAACCATAACCAAAACCCTAATCTAACCATAATACTATTTACAATGTATGTCCTTATCGTAACCATAATCTTGACCTTAAATCCTATACCCTAATCCTAATCCTAACCCTAACCTTGATCACAACTTTAATTCTAACCATAAACCTAACTCTAACCATAATAATTAGATCCTAAATCTAATCCTAAATATTAATTGTAATAATAATGATAACCCTAACCCTAACCATAATCCAAAGTCTAACCCTAATCCTAAGTCTAACCATAATTCTAACCCTAACCCTAAATAAAATTCTAACCTTAACCCTAATGTTAAACCTTAGCACCGAATACTAAATGTAACTTTAACCATAACCAAAAGACTAAACCCCAACAGTAACCATAATCATACTCATTAAATGTTGAACCCTAAACATAAATGTTAAAATATAATTGTAAATGGTAAACCATAATCATAAACCTACACCAAATCCTAATTGTAATTCTAATCTTAACATTAATCCTAATCTTGACCCTAACACTAACACAAACCATATCCCTAGGTTTAATGATAAATATTTATCCTAACCCTAACCCTAATACTAACCATGATGTAACTGCTAACCCTAATGATAATCCTGATCATAAACCCTAACCTCAACCACAATCAAAATCCAAACCCTAACCATAATTTACCAACCATGATGTAAACCCTAACCATAATACTAACCTTGATGTAAACCCTAACCCTGACAATAATCCTAATTCTAAGCCCTAATCTAAACCCTAATAAATATACCAACCCTAACCATGATGTAAACCCTAACCATGATGATAATTCTAATCCTAAGCTCTAATCTCAACCATAATACTATCTACAATGTATGTCCTTACCCTAACCATAACCGTAACCTTAAACCCTATACCCTAATCATAATCCAAACCCTAAACCTTGATCATAACCATAACTGTAACCATAAACCTAACTCTAACCCTACCAATAATCTTAAATCTAACCCTAAATATTAACTATAACAATAATCATAACCCTAACCCTAACCATAATCCAAAGCCTAACCCTAATCCTAAGTCTAACCATAATTCTAACCCCAACCCTAAATAAAATTCTAAGTCTACCATAAACCTAATCCTAGCATTAAACTTTAACACTAAATCCTAAATATAACTATAATTGTAACTATAAGCCTAAACCCTAACCCTAACCATTATCATACTCATTAAATACTAAACCCTAATCATAAATGCTAAAATATAATTGTAAATTGTAACCATAACCCTAATAGTAATTCTAATCTTATCCTTAATCCTAATCTTCACCCTAACACTAACCCAAACCATAAACCTAAACAAAATCCTGACCATGATTCTAATCTTAACCTTAACCCTAACCTTGACCCGAACACTAACCAAAACCATAGCCCTAGGTTTAATCTTGACCCTAATACTAACCCAAACCATAGCCCTAGGTTTAACTCTAACCCTATTTACATTTATGAGCCTAATTTTTACCATAACACTAACCTTTAAAATAACCCTACCACTTAGAACCTTAACCATAATATTATAACTAACCATAGTAGTAACACTAACCATAACAATAACCATTACTCCATCAATTTAAAAAATAAAAATCATAAAATGTCTTCCATGTTGCACCACAACTACTACTAGCTTATATATACTTATATAAGTAATACACTAAGAGTAATCCTTCTTGAGGTACCTATTTTCATCAACCCTAACCCACAAAAACCTTGCAATTTGATGAAAATAGGAACCTCGAGAAGGATTACTCTTGGTGTAGTATATATATAGGTATATATAAGCTAGTTTTAATGTTTTGTAGCAAAATGTTGGAAGGTAAATTTATGCTTCTGGTTTTCTTTTTTATTTTCAATTCTTTTGACTATCTAGTAAAGGACTTCTGAAGTCAGATTCTAATGCAGTCAAAGAATTAACTAGAGTAAAGGACTTCAGAAGTGAGATTCTAATGCAGGCATGAGATGCAAGACCCGTAAGAGTTTATATAACGAATGTTGAGAAGAAGAGATGAGAAGTTTCTTATGACATACTTCCTAGATGCAACCCATCTTCTCTATGTTCTTAGGCAATGGGTTGATCTTTTCCTGCATGCCTAATCCATTGGAATCACTTTCAAGCAAAAATTTCATGTAATCAATTCAAGCCTTTCCACACCAACTTCACTTTTACTTTTATATGAAATTATTAGTAAAAGGAAGAGTGATTTTGGTTGGGGGAGCACATACATACCTTTTAACCATCATGCCTTTTTAATCTTCCTTTTTTGAAATCAAATATATCTTATAAATAAATGATGATGTTTTTAATATCAATAAAATGATTATTGAATTCCCTTGTTACTTTCTTTCCATCACTATATTTTGTAGTTTAAAAATATGAATTAGAAAAACATTCATTTGATAGTTATAGATTTAGAGATCCTAAATATTTATCATCATATATATTTTAACTAAATATGTTTATTAGAGTCCTATTAATGAAAAGTTATGTGAATGATATCTTTTAAACTGGCTATGAGCTGGCATACAAAGTTATTGGGTGTTCACTGGACTTCCCTTTATAGGTTCATTATAGATGCACTTCGGCAGTTATAGCTGCAATGTCTTATTCTGCTTCTGGTATGCACCTGTAGATTGTTGTTGGTGTAGCATTGTATTGTTTATTTTCTTTCAAACCTTTTGAACATGCAAACTATCTACAATAGTGAGCTAAATTATTAGCTTGTTGAGCTTTGTTGGTAATGAATGAGTTTTATTTAGTAGTGAAGTTTCTTTACTATTGAAATTTAGTAATTTTTGTTTAGGGTTTCATATATTATTTTTGGATTTCTAGTTTTGGAAGTTCTAGTAGGTTTGTTTTAAGCTTATTCATTTTCTTTAATATTGCAAATGGGATACAAGAATACATTTTTCCTTGATTTTAGTTAATAGATTTTATAGAATAGAAATTGAAATCTCAATTTGTTTTGTTGAAAGTTCAACTTTTGCTAAGAAGAATAAATTTTCCTTAACTTTAGTTAATATATTTTATAGAATAAAAAATTGAAATCTGAAATTTTTTTAGTATTGAGATGTTTTAAAAATTTATGAGTGCCAGTCTTACTCGAGGAAAAAAGTGTAGGATTACTAAAGTTGAAGGTACATATATTTGCCTAACATATTTAAAATTTTAAGAGTTATGTAGTAGATTTAGAGTCTTCAGCATTAGTATGCATTTATTCCATTTTGTTTTGAATATAACTAAATTTTGTTTTAAAATAGAGATTGATGGTGTCACATCCCATATGAAAACCACATTGATTGAGGGAAAAAAAAATAAAAACTTGATGAACTGCATTAAAAAGGAAAATGGATGAGTCAAACAAGGATGTATTTGTCGTTAATATGGTATGGCATCCAACTCCTACCATCATTTTCTCCTTGCAAGGTAGTGATAATGGGTGTAAAATTAGTTAAAAGAAGAAAAGAAGTTTAGGAGTCAACACATTGACTGCAAAGGTATGGGCATTCATAAATATTTATGGAAAATATCACGGGTACTTGGTGAGGTAAAGAAAAGTCATGTTTCCATCACCATTATGGAGGAGGATTATCGAGACTAGGACAATATGGGCAATGTTGGCAGAATGAACAAAGAATAAGGGAAAGGAACTTGTAGTGGTTGTATACCCTAACTTTGTGTATCTATAGATTCTAAATGGTATGTCAAATTTTGATAATTTTTGGATATGTCTATCTATGCAAGTTAACTGCTTAAAACTAAGGTTTCAACTTCTAGGTATTTACAAATCTCTCAATAGAGACCATCGAACACATAGTGGATAAAAATGACCATTTCAAAGTGTTGCCTAGAAAGTGGCCCCTACTTCGCCAATAACCACCAATCACATATCCAAAAAAAAAAACTTTACCCCCAATTAATAAACATAATAAGATATAAATATAACATGTTTAGTATCTATAATAGTTATTGGACCCCCTAACAGGTACTGGTTCCTTTCCGTAGAGAGGGAAATATTGCTAAAATGAACACAGAATAGAGAAACCCCTCAAAGAACATAGGAATTAACTAAAATGAAGGAGGACAGATGAGGGATTCATTGCAAGTAATTGTGAGCATATCGAAAGCTATAGTGGAAAATTATTCTCTTGTGAGGCACTGGTGAAGGGAGAGTGATTTTGTCAAATGTTTTAGTTGCTACAGTTGTGGTAGACATGTACACAAATGTGCGAGCTTAGACAAGGCACATGAATTGTTTGGTAGAATGTCACAAAAGGGATGGCATCTCATGTAATGTGATGATTGGAGGGAAATAATGAAATATGTTTATAGATAATGCTTTAAAAAATTTCAAACTAATACAATGGATAGGTGTGAATCAAATTCCATGACATTTCACAATCTTTTCCTGCCTATGCCAAAATGGAAGCTTTGGAACAAGGCATGCGCATGCACCAAAAATATAAGTGATGCAAATACCCCGATAGGCATGCATGCAAAATGTGGAAGCAATATAAGCTATTTAGTGTAGAGACAAAATGCAACATGTGGTAGTATTCTTCCCACCTATGCAAAATGGGTGAATGGAAACAAGGAATACAATGAGGGTAGGGATGAAATATATTTGTTGAAAAGGCTTATTATGGAAAATAGGAGAAGAGAGAAATGAGAAAATACAAGAGAGGATTTGAGAATGGTGTTAGTAGAAGAGGTAGAAAACATTAAATGGCATGAGGTGAGCAAAAAAATAGTACTACTATGGGAAGTTATACATAGGTAATGTTGTGGCCTTTTTCATTTTCATGGGTGAATTTTTTTTCGTTAAGATGCCAATAGTTTATCTAAATTGGGTATGTAACCTATGTGGATGCATCTTTAGAGAGTAAATAATAAGATATCTAAACACTAACATAAAATGGATGGTAATCACTATTTAATTATATAGATAAGTGTAATATCCATCTCATAGTTTGATTTTCTACATGTTATGATTTCATTTATATTTATGGATTTATTGACCCCATAAGTGCATGTGTATGGTTGGCATGTATATTTTATTTTTTTGTTTGGCGTGTCTAATGTGGTTGATGGATGGAGTCATAGTTACTTGCTTGCTTTAAACAATTGAAAAACTCATGTTTTGATTTGATTGTGAATGTATTATCGTACTTTATTTATTGTGGTTATTGGGGAAAACTACAATGGCTTCTAGGGAAACATTCATGAGAGGTTGGGGATTGATTTCTTTATGAATTTTTTGATGAATGTTATTTGAACTCTTTGAGAGTGGACTTAATCATCATGTTTTTATATGATTTTACATCTTTCTCTATTTGGTTTCATATGGAGAATCTTTATAACAATTTTGAAGTCTTGATTGGATCATGTATGGATCTATGATATTTGTGGGTAGTCTCATGTACTTTATTGTGTTTGATCTTTATATCTTTTAACCACAAAATAAAAAAGAGGTGACCGTTATTTATGTTGAGTCCTAATTAACCTGGTCACCTTGTTTCTACATTTATGATGATCTTGTGTTCTATATGACGACCTTTGTGGATTATTTTTTACTTCATATTTGGAGAGAGATACTTTGATGCTTTTATCTTGTCATATGAACTATGAGAATTGGAAATTGTTTATTGAATTATCCAGTATGGGATGGGCAATTTAGATTCTTATATAGGATGAGATATTAGTTATGCTCCAGCACTTGTCTTTGATGACGTTTATGGTTAATTAATTTATGCAGATCTTTTGTAGTTTTGATTCTTTTAGATTCTTTCTCTTTGGTTATTTCATTCAGAGTATTAGGGTAGCTTATCTAGAAGCATAAAGGGGAAGTGTAATACCCCACCCACTGTCTGAATTTATATATGTTATGATGTCATTTATATTTATGGATTTACTAACCCCATACTTGCATGTCTTTGGATTGCGTTTATTTTATATTTATGTTTGATGTGCTTGTTGTGGTTGAGGGATGGAGTCGTAGTTACTTGCTTTCGAGATCCACATAATCAGTTAATCCCTGTCATTATCTGTTATATATTTATACATGTACGTACATTCTCATCTTTTATGGAGGATTTTAGGTACCGAGTATCAACTTCCTTGAATTATCAGGATGAATGTGCTCTATCACAATATCTCAATGGTAAGAGAGGGGAGATAAAATACAGGTCCAAATCCTAACTTAAACCATTTATTATCCAAAAATAATTGACAAATATCTTAGTTATTACCATCTGAATTTGTTAAGGTGTTGGCATTCGTTTCTTTTGTTTTTTATTTAGTTTTTTTTATGTAGTCAATTTCTTTAGGTTTTACATGCATGTAGGTTTGATGTAATTTTTGTATTAAAATAAATAAAGGATTTAATTAAAGTTAATTTTGTGATTAATTACTTATATCTTATAAAATATTAAAATGTTAAAATTGAAGGTTATTTAATTAACGAGAATTAATTAAATACCTATATTTATTAAAAATAATTAATTAGAAAGTCTAGTTATGTAAAGTGAAGAATTAATTAAATACTAAGTCTAAATTAAACATTAAATGGATAATTAAAATATAAAATAACATATAGTATTAAATTGCATATTTCAAATATGTTAGGAATTTTAATTTAATTAAAATATAAAAATCAATATTTAAATGCAAAAGAAGTTAAAAAGGAGTTAAGTTTTAATTTTGAATTGCATATTATAAAATACTTTATTCAGAAATTAGAACTTTACCTTATAAAATTCAAGTTGAGTGAATTCATAAAAATAAGAAATATTTATTAAATAAATTATTTTTACAAAATTTAAGGTTGAGCTCCTTTTTTTATTCTACATGAGTTTTGGAAAACCTCGGGTTTCCTAGTTTTCCTTTATTAGGAGTATTTTGATCATTATTATTTACACACATGGGTTTACACATTTTGGTTTGGAGTTTTAATTGAAAGAAATTATGAAAACTTAGAATTTTCAAGGGTTTTTAGATTGTTCTACATGGCTTTTGTCAATTGGTAGATTAAGATAGGGTTTTAAATACTTGTAGATTCAATTTTGTATTAAAATATAGTTTACTTTGTGTCTTCCAAATTTTGTTCATTATACTTTTGTAATTCTTCTTTTGTATGAAATTTTATTTTGAAATTTTTTTGGTTGAAGAAATCTTATGATTGTAGAATATTTGATTTTTTTTGTTAAATTTGTTTTGAGGAAAGCCTTCTATTGAATCAGTTAGAGTTTGTTTGTATTTTTTGTTGAAACCTTAGGAAAGTAATCAAATTAAAATAGATATATAATATTTGCATATGAGCATAATATTTTTATAGAATTAAAAGAAAGTAAGTAGTAAAGAATATATGTGGAGAAAAAGATATTAAATCATGAAATTAGAAAACCAATGGGAAAAGAACTATATATGTATTTGGACTTTTGAAATATATATGGATTTATATATATTTAAAAAATATTATTATTTTTATTTATTGATTTTTAGATATAAATAAAAAATATTATTATTATTATTATTATTATTATTATTATTATTATTATTATTGTTATTATTATTATTATTGTTGTTATTTATTTATTTCAAAAACTAAAATTAATTAATAAATAAATATTAATTGATATTTTTTACATGTGGATTTTAATATTAATGTTTATATATATATATATATATATATATATATATATATATATATATATATATATATATATATATATATATATATATATATATATATATATATATGTATATATATATATATATATATATATATATATATATATATGTATATATATATTATATATATATATATATATATATATATATATATATATATATATAAAATTAATAACATTATTTTATTATTAAATACACGGTGTTTTGATATGCATGGAGATTTTATTTCAATACTTATTTAAAAAGTATATATGCATGATATTTTAAAAAAAAAATTTCTTATTAAGTCAAATTAGACTTTAGTAAACAAAATTGAGTTTTCTTAAATAATTGAGACTTGCGTTATGGTTTGCCTACTTGGTATATTCTAGTGTCTTATTTGATGTTGTTTATTTGGAAAAATTATGTTGACTTTTAGAAATTGTATACCAAAGGCCATGAAGTGTTTTTTTTGTTGATCTCTGATTTTATGTGGAGAGCCTTTATAATCATTTTGAAGTCTCAATTGGATCATGAATGATTTTGAGATATCTGTTAGTGATACCATATGTTGTATTGGGTCTTGATATTTATTTCAATTGACCAAAAAGGTGACAATTGTTATTATGATTAAGGTTGATTTACTAGGATGGGAGTGGGAAGATGTTTGTTGCATGTGTGGACTGGATATAGCATATTTGGTACCTCATTTGTATGAGAAGATTACTAATACAACATAGAGTCACTAGGGTGTTAGGGTCTAAAAGGAATACCATGATAACCTTAGAGTTGGCTCATGTGTTAACACTTCCCTTTATACATCTTAGGTTTCATATGTGTGTTGGCTACATCTAGTTGAGTATATTTTATCTTTGCAATTGGTGTTGTACCTTTTTGAGATGGAGAGCTTTCAGAATCTCTTGTCTAGGTGTTGTATTATGTTGGTTTTTGGTATTTTTTATCTGAGTGAGATATGTTGTTATCTCCTCATCATGGTGGGAGTGGGTCTTTGGTTTCACATGTATGGTGGTAGTGATTCTTTTACCATTTGAGATTCTGACATCCACGTACTAGTGTTGGATGATCTTTGTAGTGGTTGTATCTTCTTGTTTATCATTGTAGACTTACTCTTATCTTTCATTTATTATATGCTATCTTTTACTTTGATTATATTTACATATCTTGTGACTTGTATAGTGGATGTGGGTTATCATGTATACCTTATGGTTCAGGTGTATTTGGGTATTCTTTTATGAGAAGATGTAATTTATTTGAATGGTTATTGTACTTAATAGATTAATTTATATTTACATAATTTTATGCCAATGAACCCTTGAGACTTGTAATCTATTAATGAGTTATACTTATGAGTATCATCTTTATGTTATATTGCTTCCACTTTGTTATTCATTATTATTTGTAAACTCTTAAGGAAACAAATTATTCTATAAACTTAGTAGCATGTTTTAGGTTAATTTCTCCTAGGTTTCCTGGTAGGGCATTACACTTGGTATTAGATCTCATGTTTCTACACTAGGAACTCTAGTAATTTGTACGCTCATTAGGTGTCATGTAGTTCAAACTTGAAATGAAATATAGACACAATTATTTTGTATTTGAGAGTTCCATTGTAACTTGTAACCTACTTGTAAATTTTTGCAAAGTTGTTTAGTTACAATTGCATTTTACGCATCTTACATTAGCAATTATCTATAGTGTTTGGGTATATTCTCTAAATAATCTAGCATGTCATATTATTGTCTATGTCATGAAGAGGTTACTCCCTTAAGTGTGACTAACACTAGTCAATTTGTTATGTGAAATATTTTATGATTAATAATTTATTTTAGTGATTGATGATTTATCTATGTTGTGTTTGAGCTAACATTTAATTTTTGAACTTTCTTATGACCTATTTGTGGTAGTGGTCACACTTAATTTACTGTTTGAAATTGTCATGATGTTTTATGATTTAATGTTGAACTTGGAATTCTTCCACTTGGTTTTTTCCTTTTGAACTTTGTGGTGGCTATTCTAAATGTTTGGTATTGTTGGTCCTCTTCTATGATAAGTATTGTTTCTGTCATGTTCATTTTGGACCTCTAATAGTATGTGTAAGGGAGGACATCGTATAAAATCATACTATATTATTATGTGAAGGTGAAATGCATTATGTGTTCTATATGATTGTATTGCATTTACTAGGATTGCATGAACCTCTTTATTTGTTATTTGATGTAAATACAAATATGTACTTTATGCAATTAACTTGTAGATGAATTACATGATGTTGAATGAATAGAGATCTAGATCTATTTAAATCGATTAATAATGAATGATTGATCAGTGTAATTTTTTATTTATGTTTAAACTAGAATTATATTGATTGTGATGACTATATATCATGTCTTTATTTCTAGCTTGTTTCGAGATGTCATTTTGTCTATTGTTTTAGTTTAATGCTTCGTCATTGAGGGATGCATATCCTTATTTGTTTGTAGGCTTCCAAGATTAATCCTAATTCTAGGGGAGGTGGATGTAATACCCCTCGCATAGTCTGATTTTTTTAATGTTATGATGTCATTTATATTTATGGATTTACTAACCCCATACATGCATGTGTATGGATTGTGTGTATATTTTATAATTATTTTTGATGTGCCTGACATGGTTGAGGGATGGAGTCATAGTTACTTGCTTGTGAGATCCACATGATCGATCGATCCCCACCATTGTCTATTATATATTTATACATGTTTGTCTTTTATGTAGGATTTTAGGTATCGGGCATCGACTTCCCTGAATTATCAACATTGAAATTACTCAACATATACTAGCTCGGTCAACACTAACATCACTCAGATTAAATTAGATTTCTTTATTTTTTCTCGGTTAAGCCTATCAGATTAGTCTTCATTCTTACTAAGATAAACAATACATTATCTTATCATTGTGCCACATAATCAAGTACTCATTGAAGTATCAAGATAACTCAACCTTTCCTTAGGTGCTATTGTTACCAACATTTCCTATCCCCTTCACAACAATCAAATAGATATTGTACTTTCTTAAATAGAAATAGTCTTACCAATTAAGGTTTGATATCAATGATAATACAACAATTGCTTCAATTGTAGTTTCCAACAATCTCCTTGTTTGGAATTGATGGCAACACCATATGAATAACACATGAATCACCAACCAATCCAAAACTTATCTTTCCATCAAAAAATTTTATAATATCCTTAGCTTCATTCTGATACAGAACCAATTAGCCTTTCTTATATGACCATCCACATAGTAACATTCATCCTCCTGAATCTCTCCCTCTTACTTGATCTTCCATGAAATTTCACATGTGTATTCATCTATGATCATCTCCCTCTTTGACAAAAATGCCAAAGCAGCAACTAAAACATACATTCTACAGATGTAGATATCATCTTTTTAGTTTAGTAACAATATTTCTCCCTCTGTCATCTTTGCTTATGATTGATTCTCAACTTTGTTGTTCTTTTCACAACTCTAGGCTTCTCCTAAAGTGTGACTTGTCTCTGCATCAATTTGTCAGATACTCTTTGTAGCACATTTGATGTAGTGATCCTAACTTGACTAGGCAGCCTCATTTAGGGGAAGAACCCCTAATTAACCTCTCAGATATTCATGAGCTTCTTTAGGTAAAGCTTTAGTGAATGTGTCTACTAGTTGTTCTTCTGTATTCACATATTCCATTCAAAACTCTTTATCTTGTACTATTTCCCTCAAGTAATGATACTTGATGGCGATGTATTTGGTCTTTGTGTGCATTACTGGATTCTTAGATATGTTGATAGCACTTGTGTTATCATAGTAGATGACAACTGGTTCAATGATCTCTTCTTTCATGCCTACCAAAAATTGCTTTATCCATACCAAGTTTGAATAGTTCACTGCTGCAGCCACATACTTAGCTTCAACAGTAGATTGGGAAATGCAATTTTGTTTCTTGCCTGTCGAGGAGACTAATCTTTGTCCAAGAAAGAAAGCTCCACCGCTAGTACTCTTTTTGTCATCTACATTTCCTGCCCAATCAGCATCAGTATACACTCTCAGTTCAAACCTTTCATACTTCTTATAGTACAATCCATAATCAGCAATCCCCTTCAAATATCTCATTATCCTTTTGAGAGCCATCATGTGAATTTCCTTAGGATTGGCAAATAATCTTGCCACAATCCCAACTGCTAGAGTAATATCTGGCCTACTGTGTACAACATACTATAGTTTTCCAATCATAGATCTATACAAAGTTTGGTCTACTTTTGTAGCATCATCATTCTTAGACAACTTTTTTTCCAGTAGCCATGGGAGTACTTACTAGCCTTGAATCCTCCATACCAAAGGTTTTCAGTATCTCATGAACATATTTAGACTAGGTGATGAAAATGCCTTTCTCCATCTGATATACTTGTAAACCAACAAAAAATTTGATCTCCCCAAACATACTCATTTCAAATTCAGTTTGCATTTCATTTGAAAATTTCTTACACAAGGCATCTTGTCCACCAAATATAATATCATCTACAAGAATCTTAGCCAAAAAGATTCCTTTACCTTCTTCATCTTTCATGTACAGATTTCTTGTGTCATTTGTCCTTGAGAATCCAATCTGTATCAAGTAGTTGTGCAACCTCTCATACCATGCTCTAGTAGCTTGCTTCAATCCATAGAGTGCTTTATTCAGTTTGTAAACCATGTGTCTTTTGTTTGGATCAACAAATCCTTCCAGTTGTTCAATGTACACTTCTTCTAATATACCATTTAAAAATGTAGACTTGACATCCATTTGGTATACCTTGAAATCTTTGTAGGTAGCATATGTAAGTAAGGTTCTTACTCCTTCCAATCTTACTACAAGGGAAAATGTATCCCCATAATCTATTTATTCTTCTTGTGTGTAGCCTTTGCATACCAGCCTAGCTTTGTTTCTTTTGATTTGACCATGCTCATTCAACTTATTTTGGAACACCCACTTTGTTCCAATGACATTCTTATTTTTTGGTCTCAGCACCAGAGTTCAGGTATTATTCTTCTCTATCTGGTATATCTCTTCATTCATTGCTTGTATCTAGTCTTCATTTTCTAATGCCTCCCTTGTTGTCTTAGGCTCGAATTCACACAATAAACATGTAGGGTCTCTTAACTTGCTTCTGGTTAGAACTCTAGTATCTTTGTCTCCAATTATCTATTCAGGCTTGTGATGTATCCTTACATATTGTGCCAAAATAGGTTATGCTCTCCTTTATTCTTTCTCTTCAAGTTCACCAACAAGATTGTCAGATTCAGCTTCTGAATGCTCGACAACCTCTTCCTGATACTTGGTAGCTTCCTCTTGTCACTCAACACATTCTTCTTGTCTCTTGGTATTGTTTCCCTGATGCTCAACATTGCTTACTTGAGACTCTACATCAGGTGCAAGTTTGTCACTTGCCTCTCCTTCCTCTATATACACAAAAGATATGCAATCTTCTGGTTCTCTCTTGCTTTCAGCTTTATTTTTCTCTACATACTCATCAACTTTGACATTCACACTTTCCACAATTTTTTTAGTGTTAGAGTTCAAACACTTGTAAGCTTTACTTTTTTGTGGAATAGCCTAGGAATATACCCTCATCACTTTTAGCATCAAATTTTCCATTCCTATTGTCCTTTAGTATGTAGCATTTGCTTCTAAAATTTCTAAAGTACTTTACATTAGGTGTGTACCCATGCCATAACTCATAAGGTGTCAGATTTGTACCTTTTTTGATCTATACTTGGTTAAGAGTATAAATAGTTGTACTTACAGCTTCTCTCCAGTACTTTTGTGCAACATTCTTTTCAATCAATAATGTCCTTGCACAATCCATGATAGATCTGTTCCTTCTCTTAGCTATACCATTTTGTGGAGGTGTTCTAGGTGCTGACATCTATCTTTTGATCCCTCTATCATTAAAAAATAGATTAAATTCATTGGATATAAATTCTCTGCCTCGGTCAGATCTCAAACACTTCAGATTCCTTCCTATCTCCTTTTCAACTTTAGCCAAATACCACTTAAAATTTTGAAAAGCATCAGATTTTTCTTTTAAGAACATTACAGTCATCATTCTAGTATAATCATCAACAAACAGGATAAAATATCTAGCACCACAATAGCTTTGTACACCCATAGGTCCACAAAGGTCAATATGAACCAAATCTAAAGCATTTTCATAAGTAAAAGTCTAGCTCTTAAAACTAGACTTTGTCATCTTACCCGACTGACATTGTTTGCACATTACATTCTCGAGTTTCTTCAATCTAGGTAGACCTCTCACTTTCTTCTTTTTACTAATTTCTACCAAATTATCAAAGTTAACATGACATAGCCGCTTATGCCATAACCAAATATCATCAAATTGTGCAATCATACATGTCTCTTCAGATAGCTCTAGATAGAACAAATTACCTCTTGTTTGTTCTCCACTTTCAATCAGTTCACCAGTGGCATCAAATATTTTGGACTTCCTATGATGAAATTCCACTCGATATCCAATGCTATTAGGTTGTGTAATACTCAATAGATTATAGTTAAGACCTTCAACCCAATATGCATTTTCACATGTGATCTTGTCAGTCAACTTAATCAATCAGTTTCCTCTAACAAGACATGGTGCATCATTACCAAATTCCACACTTCTACCTCTATAATAGGTATCAAATTTACTTTTGTCACTAGTCATGTGGTGTGAACAACCACCGTCAATAATCCATTTATCATTTTTGTTGACATAGGAAATCAATGCATTTTTCTCATCCTCATCAGACTCATCTTTCATTGCAACATAGACTACCTCAATTTAAAAATCATCACTATCAGTGTCAGTCTCTTCTTCGGCAATATAGCAGGATTTCTTACATTTTCCCTTGTAGTCCTCGTACCTTTAGTAACCTCTATCTTCTCTTTTTTCTTTATGCTTGTTGTCTCTTTCTTCATTCTTATCATCCCTGTCAAGACATATAACAGCTATATGACCAATTTTATTGATAAAAAACATATAATAGGGAGTTTACCTTTATACTTTCCTTTTTCCCTTTTCAATCTTCTAGCCATAAGAGCTTCTAGATCCTCAAGTTCTTCATCAGATGTGTCACTTTCACTTTCACTTTCACTCTCACTAATGCATCTTTCTTTCTCTTTCTTTGACTTACTTAGAACCATTTGAGACTTAAAAGAAGATTCAACATTAGCAACAGTGAAGTTATCATAGTTAGAAAGCTCAAAAGTAGTAAGATTACCAACCAAAATTTCCAAAGTAAGAGAATTGTTAGGGTTACATCTAGATTCCTGAATTGCAAAAATTTGATGGCATAAATAGGATGCAGAGTTCTCAATACTTTTCCTACTATAGTTTCATCATATATAGTTCCATTTTCTCCTCTAATAGAATTTACAACGTCTTGTATTCTACCACAATATTGAGCAATATTCTCACCTTCTTGCATTCTCATTTCATCAAATTTACCTCTTAGGCTCTCAGCTTTTTCTCTCAGTACATTTATGTCACCGCCATAGATGTTTTCAAGAGTGTCCCACATTTGCTTTGCATTTGTGCAGTTTTTGATGTCCTCAAATTCCAAACAGGTTAGGGAGGATGAAATCTCCAACATTGCCTGATTGTGTTCTTGTTTAACCCTCATCTCCTTAGTAGTCAGAGGTGCAACAGGTGTGACATAATCATGCTCAATATAATACTTTGCAAAATCACCAATACCAGCAAAATGAAACTTCATCAAACTTTGACATGCAGGGAAGTTCTCCTTATTTAGCTTTGGTACCGCCTTTTTATACATCCTGATCATTTACTTCAAGTACCTTTAAACTTGTCCTCTGTAAGCACCAACAACTCTGATACCAAATTTTAATATGATTTAGAACAATAGAGGGGGGGGTGAATCAGTTGTTCTCAGGTCCAGATGTATAAAATAAACTTTAAAACTCTTCAACTAATTAGATCTAACAACCAATAGCTACTCGGTCATTACTGATTTCATAATAGAAATATATAATAGTACAATCCACTATCCAATAATATCTAACTTGAAAAACATAGAAATATTCAAACCAAAACATTCACACAAGTATTAACACCGGGATTTATAGTGGAAACCCAATTTGGGAAAAACCACTTTGTAACATGTTACTATTATTTTAACTCTTCTGAAGTGAGCTCTATGAAAAGCCAACCCTGTCAAAGGTTACAAACACACTATCAGGTGTGACCTGGTTAAAGGATTTAAACCACTCTGTTAAAAGTGTGCCTTGTTATAGGACTTACATACAATCCATTAGAATGCAACCTTGTTCAAAGGATTTATACAAATGACTGTTAGGTCAACCTCTATTAAAAGGATTTTGACTGATACAATGGCTATAAAGCAACAGTAATATTGATCTGAAAACATACAAATCACTTTGCAAATGTTAGATCTAATTCCATACACATATGTTGGCTAACTGACTGTGAACCTTTTCCATCTCCATCACTGATCTGCTCGGAAATCTCTTCAAGCAATCACAACACTTCTCCTTCAGCCTTTTCTACTTATACAGTCAATAACATCAACAACACTTCCATCATCCTCTCTTCTTCTCAACCTCAAGCTTAGGTTTCCTTAATACTTTTTCAATTAGGTCAGTACATCTTTTGCCACTTAATCTCCTTCGTAGATCTTAGGGTTAGGTCAGATTCATCGAATCCTTCCAACTTTATGTTCTTCATCTATCCTTCTAGAAACATCTCAAATCTCTTAATAGATTTACAATAAGACATTTTATAGTGCATTAAATGCTTTCATACAATCAATAAATAAAGTCAACGTGATTTACATAATCCAAGAATTCAACTATGTTGTCTAGGAATCTGAATTCTTCCTCAAATGTAAATTAGTGATGCTCGGTCAATATTGTGTTCAAATCCTTAGTCTTTACTAGAAAGCTCGGTCACCACTAAAACTATTTCCTTGGCTAATAATATCTTCCTTGGCAATTAACTGATATTCGGTCAACTCTAAAATTACACGGCATATACTAGCTCAGTCGACACTAACATCACTCGGCTTAAACTAGATTTCTTCATTTTTGCTCGGTTAAGCCTATCAGATTAGTCTTCATTCTTACTAAGATAAAAAATCCATTATCTTATCATTGTTCCATATAATCAAGTAGTCATTGAAGTATCAAGATAACTCAATCTTTCCTTAGCTGCTATTGTTACCAACCTTGCCTATCCCCTTCACAACAATCAAATAGATATAGTACTTTCTTAAATAGCAATAGTCTTACCAATTAAGGTTTGACATCAATGACAATACAATAATTGCTTCAATTGCAGTTTCCAATAGAAGTTAGGAGAGGGAAGAAAATAGACAGGTTCAAATCCTAGCCTAAGGCATTTCTTGTCCAAAAATACTGGACAAGTATCTTAGTTATTACCCTCTAAATTCGTCAAAGTGACGTAATTTGTGAGCCCTTCCTTTTTATTTGATTTAGTCTTTCGATGTAATCAATTTCTTTAGGGCTTGCATGTATGTAGATTTGATGTGGTTTTTGTGTTAAAATAGATCAAGGATTTAATTAAAGTTAATTCTATGATTTAATTGAGAATTAATTAAATGCCTATGTTTATTAAAAATAATTAATTTGAAAGTCTAGTTAATGAAACTGGAGGTTTAATTAAATACTAAATCTAAATTAGAATTTAAATAAATAATTAAAATATAAAATAATATTTATTATTAAATTACATATTTCAAATATGCTAGAAATTGTAATTTAATTAAAATATAAAAAATAATATTTAAATGCAAAATAAGTTAAAAAGGAGTTAAGTGATTTTAATGTTGGGTTGCATATTAGAAAACACTTTATTAAGAAATTAAAACTTTACCTTTTAAAATTGAAGTTGAGTGAATTGGTAAAAACAAGAAGCATTTATTAAATAAATGATTTTTACTCAATTTAAGGTTGAGTTCCTTTTTTTATTCTGCACGAGTTTTGGAAAATCCTAGGTTGCTCAGTTTTCCTTTATTAGGAGTATTTTAGTCATTATTCTTTACGCACATGGGTTTACACGTTTTGTTTAGGAGTTTGAATTGAAGGAAATTATAAAAGTTTGGAATCTTTAGGGATTTTTGACTTGTTCTTCATGGCTTCTTTCAATTGGTGGATTAAGGTAGTGTTTGAAACCCTCATAGATCTGCTTTTCTTTTAAAAGATTGTTTACTTTATGCCTGCCAAATTTTCTTGATGGTAGTTTTGTAATTCTTATTTTATATGAAATTTTTCTTTGAAATCTTTTTGGTTGAAAAAATCTTATGATTGTAGAATTGTGAATACTCTGTATTTTTGTTAGAAAAATATTGAGGAAAAGTCTTGTATTAAATCACTTAGGGCTTGTTTGTATTTGTTGTTGAAATCCTAGAAAGTAAATCAAATTAAAATAGATATATAATATTTGCATATGATCATAATATTTTTATATAATTAAAAGAAAGTAGTAAGGAATATATATATATATATATATATATATATATATATATATATATATATATATATATATATATATATATATATATATATATATATATATATATATATATATATATATATATATACATACATACATACATACATACATACATACATACATACATACATACATACATATTATTGTTGTTGTTCTTGTATTTGGTGTTGTTATTGTTGTTGTTGTTGTTTATTTATTTTGAAAATAGAAAATTAATTAATAAATAAATAAATATTAATTAATATTTTTTACATAAGGATTTTAATTTTAATGTTTTCATTTATATTTATATTTAGAAAATTAATAAAATTATTTTATTATTAAATAAATAATGTTTTGATATGCATGTAGATTTTATTTCAATACTTATTTGAAAAGTATATATCTATGAGATTTTAAATTCAAATTTTTTTCTTAATAAGTCAAATTAGACTTTAATAAAGAAAAATGATTGTTCCTAAATAACTGAGACTTGTGTTATAGTTTGACTACTTGGTATATTCTATTGTCTTGTTTGATGTTGTTTATTTAGAGAAATTACTTTGACTTTTAGAAATGGTATACCAGAGGCTTTGAAGTGTTTTTTTGTTGATCTTTGATTTTATGTGGAGAGTCTTTATAACTATTTTGAAGTATTGATTGGATCATGTATGATTCTATGATATCTATGAGTGATCTCATGTGTCAATTATTATGTCTCAATATTTATTTCATTTGAACAAAAAGGTGACAACCGAACTATGATTAAGTCTTATTTAATTGGTCACCTTATGTTCTCTACTATGATTCTTCTACATTCTGGAATATTGTCTTTATGAGGCTATGTTACTTCATGTTTGGAGATGGGTGGCATTCATGTTGTGATTATCATTGGTCTTGTGATATAAGACTATGACAATTGTTATTTTTTTATTAAGATATCCATTATTGGATGGATGATCTTAGGTAATGTCTAGATATTGAGATGGACTATTTGATCCTTGTATAGGATGTTTCATTCTGTACTATGCTCTATTATTTTATTTTGGTGATTATCATGGTTTATGATTTATGAGAAGCTTTTGTGGTATTGGTTCATTCTTCTCTTTATTATTTTGTTTGGAGCATTAGAGTAGGTTATCTGAGTGTATACATGAGAAGTGGCCTTTTTTGGAGGCATCAGAACCTAGAATTGGCTACATAGATATCCTTTACAAGTTACTTAATAAAATGATAACTTAAATAAATTAAAATTTTAAAATGAATTACTAAGATAATGTGTGTCTCACCCATGCCCGAGTCCTTGAATTACTAAGATAATTAATTACTAGGATGGGAGTGGGAAGATGCTTATCTCTTGGGTTCCCTAGTGGGGCATTACACTTGGTATAAGAGCCCATATGTATACACTAGAAAATCTAGTAATTTGTACGCCTATTAGGTTTCATTTAGTTGAAATTTGAAATGAAACATAGACACATAACTCTTTTTTATTTGAGAACCATTGTAACTTATAACCTATTTGTATCTTTTTGAAAAGTTGTTTAGCTACAATTGCATTTGATGCATCTTACCTTAGCGATTGTCTATAGTGTTTGGGTATATTCTCTAAAGCATCCAAGATGTTGTATTCTTGGGTGTTGTAAAGTGGTTACTCCCTTGAGTGTCATTGACACCAGCCACTTTATTCTCTGAATTATTTTATGATTGATAATTTATTTTGGTTATTGATTATTCAGTTGTGTTGTGTTTGGGCTAGAATTTAGTTTCTGAACTATCTTATGCTTGGACTTGTCACTTGTCTCTCTTTTCGCTACCTATTTTTTGATACTAGTCACACTTGATTTACTATTTGAAATCATCATGAAATTTAAGGTTTAATGTTGAACTTGGAATTCTCCCACTTGGGTTTTTCCTTTTGAACATCGTGGTGTCTATTCTGAATGTTTGGTATTGTTGGCCCTATTCTGTGATAAGTGTTGGTTCTATCATGTCCATTTTAGACCTCTAATAGTATAAGAGAGAACATCGCAGACAATTATAATATATTTTTATGTGAAGGTGATATGCATTGTGTTTCCTATATGATTTTATTATATTTTCTAGGATTGCATGAACCTCTTAACTTGTTATTTGATATAAATACAAATATGTACATGATACAATTAGATTATAGATGAATTATATGATGTTGAATGAATAAAGATCTAGATCTATTTAAATCGATTAAGAATGAATAATTGATCAATATAATTTATTATTTATACTTAACTAGAATTATATTCCTCTTGATGACTATATATCATGTCTTTATTTCTAGCTTGTTTCAAGAGGTCATTTTGTCTTTTATTTTAGTAGAATGCTCCATGATTGAGGGTTGCATATTCTTATTTGTTTGTATTCTTCTAGGAGTAAGCCTAATTCTAGCGGACATGGATGTAATACCCATCCCATAGTCTATTTTTATATATCTTATGATGTCATTTATATTTATAGATTTATTGACCCCATACCTACATGTTTATGGATTGTGTGTATGTTTTATATTTCTTCTTGATGTGCCTGATGTGGTTGAGGGATAGAGTCATAGATACTTTCTTACGAGATCCACATGGTTAGTCGATCTCCGCCATTGTCTGTTATATATTTATACATGTATGTACATACTCCTCTTTTATGAAAGATTTCATGTACAGGGCATGAACTTCCCTAAATTATTAGGATCAGTGTTTCTTGTCGCAATATCTCAATGGTAAGAGAGGGGAGATAACAGATAGGTTCAAATCCTAACCTAAGCCATTTATTGTCCAAAAATAGTGGACAAGTATCTTATTTATTACCCTTTGAATTCATTAAGGTGATTTCATTTATGAACCCTTCCTTTGTGTTTGATTTAATATTTTTTATGTAGTTAGTTTCTTCAACTTTTGCATGCTTGTAGGTTTGATGTAATTTTTGTGTTAAAATAGATAAAATATTTAATTAAAATTAATTTTGTGATTGATTACTTATATCTTATTAAATAATGGAATGTTATAATATAAGGTTATTTAATTAATGGAAATTTATTAAATATCTATGTTTATTAAAAATAATTAATTAGAAAGTCTAGTTATGAAAAGTGGAGATTTAATTAAATACTAAGTCTAAATTAGAATTTAAATGCATAATTAAAATATAAAATAATATTTATTATTAAATTGCATATTTCAAATATGTTAGGAATTTTAATTTAATTAAAATATTAAAATTAATATTTAAATGCAAAAGAAGTTAAAAAGGAGTTAAGTGATTTGAATGTTGAGTTGCATATTAGAAAATACTTTATTAAGAAATTAGAGTGAATTCAAGTTGAGTGAATTGATAAAAATAAGAAATATATTAAATATACTATTTTTACTCAATTTAAGGTTGAGTTCTTTTTTTTTAACTCCTCATGTGTTTTTAAAAACCCTAGGCTACTTAGTTTTCCTTTTCTAGGAATATTTTGGTCATTATTCTTTACACACATAGATTTACACATTTTTCTTTGGAGTTTAAATTGAAGGAAATTATGAAAGCTTACAATTTTTAGTGGTTTTTGGAGTGTGATTTGTGGCTTATGTCAATTGGTGGATTAACTTAGGGTTTGAAATCCTTGTAGATCTAATTTTCTTTTAAAATATTGTTTACTTTGTCCTTTCTAGATTTTTTTGATGGTAGTTTTGTAAGTCTTCTTTTATATGAAATTTTGTTTTGAAAACTTTATGGTTGAAGGAATCTTGTGATTGCACAATTGTGAATACTTGGTATTTTTGTTAGAAAAATATTGAGGAAAAGCCTTGTATTAAATCAGTTAGGATTTGTTTATATTTGTTGTTGAAACCCTATGAAGTAAATCAAATTAAAATAGATATATAATACTTTCATATGAGCATGATCTTTTTATATAATTAAAAGAAAGTAGTAAAGAATATATATATGAAGAAAAATATATTAAATCATGAAATTAGAAAACCAATAGAAAAGGAAATATTTATGCATTTGGAATTTTTTTTATTATATATAAGGGGATCAAAAAAGAACCAGTTCAGTTACAATGGAGAGTACAGAAGAAGAGGCCCGGCCTCACAAAAGGAGACTACATTGGAATGTACATGCTAACAAGTTCAAATCTCATAAAGTGAAAGTAGATTAAAAGACTACATTGGAATGTATTTGGACTTTTGAGAATATTATTATTTTTTTTTTGGTGAAATTTTAGATTTATATTAATCATAACTGGTTCAAAAGGGCTCTCAGAGAAAGAACCAAGAAAGAAAACTTCGTTCATGACCCATACATTTACAAATTGAGCTTCAGAATGTCAAAAAAATTCCTAAACTACCCGAAGCCCCAAGGTCAAAAAAGACCTAATTACAAGTTTAAAATTGACCCCCAGTACAAAATGGTAGAATGTCTCTGCATTACAACATATTCAAAGTAACAATTCTGAGAGTACCCAAAAAACCCAAGCCAATTTGGAGGCTGAATTACATTTCAAAATCCCCATTCCCCATATACAATTTGATGTACAAAATAAAGTGCCAAAATATATTTACATAGTAATGGACGCCCCTATGAAAGAAAATTTGAAGTAGAGTAGAAAATGCTTGTGAAGGGTGAGGAAATAAGAGGGTAGTTGTCGACCCATGTTCATTATAAGCTAGATAGAAAAGGCCGCTCCAAGTAAACCTGCACAAAAATTTCAATGGAAACAAAAAACTATACAAAAAAACATCCTAGAAACATCACAGATCATAACCACCACAACCAAAATGTGAGGGTGGACATAAGAACAAAGAGCTCCAAAGTTGATCAGCTTGAGAGACAAGTGGATCTCCTGAAACCATAGATACATGAGGTGACACCAAAGCGTGAGCAGAGGAAGGTGAATCTAGAACACAAGTAGGGGAAGAACAAGATCCAACTGACAATGGAATTTAAGAAAGAATAGGGATTGGTAAAGAAACTGAATTGCATCCAAGTGAATTATCATCCATCAAAGGAGAAACCAAACCCAAACTTGAGGCACAAGCATGTGTCAATAAACCAAGAAGAGCATATGTTTTTGCAAATGCCTTTCCTCTATGACTCGCATCAAAAGGATTCCTGTTAAGAAGATGATCAAGAGGCATAATAGAGGAAGAGGTGATAAAATCTTTAACAGTAGCAAGAAACATGATGTACTTGTTCGAATTAAAAAGAAGATGACATAGGAATACACCTCTAATGTGAGCATCTTCTAACCAGAAGTTATAATTTTGAACTGCTAAAATCAACCCATTATCTTGAAGGAAATGTGGTAAAATAGACCAATTCACAATAGACAATAACATAGTCCAAGATTGAGATAAGTCCAAAATGTTAGAACAGAAGACTAAAAAAACTTGAGATGGAAATATTATCCTTTTAAAATGTAGAGACAATACTGAATCCCCAATCATCCTCTGAATGCATCAAACACATTTTGAATAGTGAATAATAAACATGGAAGCAAGGGCTTCATCTGTAATATTACCTTTGAAAGGCACTTCCAGAGCAGAGGTTGAAAATTAGACATGAAAATTCAATGGTCTAAATTCATCAACATATCTATGCAATGCCATGAGATCAAAACAAAAGGAAAAAAGGTTAGGCTGCAAGAAAGAGATTATAGCGATAGAAAGGGAGCTGAATCCAGTTATAACATCATAGAAATCATCATGAAAGGAACTTCCCCATTCAAAGACATGAATAAAATAAGTACCAACTTTTATTAATCGTACATAGGAAATCAATAATTGGCAGGAACCATACAATGATGTAAAGTCTAATTCATACGAGCCCCATCATAAAGTAATAAAACATAAGGAAGGGTTGCATCACCTAAATTTGTAATAAATAGAGCATTCGATAAAGAGGGTGACAGGAAATATTACACATGAAAAAGCTATTAAATGAAACATAGCTTTAATTAAACCAATAACTTGGCAAAGAATATAATGTCGTAAATAAGATGAGACATCAAAGAATAATTCCAAAGTGATATGACATGCATAAAAGAATAAATGTAGATCTTGCATAATCATAAACCAAAGATCTCATTCAGCATCTAGGGCCTCAACATTAAAAAATGAATATGGACCAAATTAAGAAGAATCAATATGAATTAAATTAAAAATGGAGGGGTGGGAGGCTGGTGTTACAAGGGAAGAAGGGTAGAAGATATGAGAATCATTAGAACCTAAATTAGCCAGAAAATCTACTAAATAATTTTCCTCTCTAAATGTGTGAGTTAAAAAACAATCCGAGAAAGAGTCTAGGAGGGACCAAATCTAGGACAAAACATAGTGGATGTGTCTTGAAAAAGAAGCTCTTTGAACACATGCATTAATAATTACTAAGGAATCACCTTCAACATGAAGGGATCTGATATTCAACTTCTTAGTAGCAAAGAGACCATATAGTCGAGCAAGAGCTTCCACCAAATTATTAGTTCCTGAAGGGATGGGTCGAGCCTGAAGATAAAGAACTGAACGAAAGTAGTCACGAAGAACAAAACCTATCCTTGACTTACCTGGATTTCCTTTGAAGGAGCCATCAAAGTTAAGTTTAATAAAGCCATTTTAAGGAGGGGACCATTTGATTGAAGATCTAAGATGTATTCTATCTTTAGGGCATAAGGGAAAAGGAAGGGAAGGAAACACTAAACCCTGCCATTCCTTGGCAATAATATTATCCCAAGAGGAATATCCCTGATCACCTTTGAACTTATGAGTATAAGCATTAGTAACCTCATCAACATCAATGGTGGATGGAGAGTTTCAAAAAATCCATTTATTTCTCTCCCACCAAATGGCCCATAGGACCAAAGCAGGAGACCAAATCCAGATACAGGAAAACATAGACTTAGGGAACAAATATGGCCAAGATTGGAAGAGATCCCAAATAGACAAAGGAAGAGGCATAGGAAAGGCCAATTTTTTTAGAACAAATATCCAACATTCTTGAGAAAAAGGGAAATTGAGAAAAAGGTGATCAGAGGATTCTTGATCCCGATTACACAAAACACAAGGAAAAGCATTTGTAATATTGATTTTAGCTAGTCTCTCACCTGTAAGGACACGATTCTTCAAAACAAGCCAGGAAAAACATCCCACCTTAGGTAAAACTGATTTATGCCAACAAAAAATAAAAGCCCTCTGCCTAGGTCTATTATTTTGCCTATTCTAAATTCTCTCATAACCCAACTTGACCGAGTAGTTACCATTCGGGGATGGGGTCCAAAATAGGTGATTAGGAGACCTAGAGAAGAAAATAGTTTGAGAAGAGAGAAATTGATTTGCAACAATGGACTCCTGGGGGGAAATAGGAAAAAGGGAAAAGTCATTCCATATGACTAAACCAGAATGAATAGAAACTATAGATACATAACTAAAAAAATTGAAACCCCAATATGAAGAAGCCACTTCCCAGATGTTTAATAAAGGTTGGAGAGTGCATAGAGGTGGCAAGACATTTCATGATTCAAGCCAGAAATTAACTGAGTCACCATTGTGGACTTCCCATGAAATAGAAGATGTAATAACATGTCTAGCTTTCATCATAAAATTCCAAATGGCCGAACCTTTTGGAGGGTCAAGAACAGAAAGTATTCTTGAAGGATCTAAATTATCAAGATATTTCTCCTGTATCAAATGACACCATTTAATGTTAGGCTGGGAAAATAATTTCCAAAACAATTTTCCACCAAAAGCTAGATTATGAGATGTCAAATTATGAAGGTCCACTCCACTAGTTGATACAGAAGAGGCTATGTCTGAGAGTGACACAAGTGGGATTTTCCTTTCTCCTGACATATTGGTAGTCCAAAGGAAATCCCTAATTAGTTTATCAATCTGAGTAATAACTAACTTCGGGGCTTGACGAATTGAAAAATAATAATTGGGAATTGTTGATAAAAGAGTTTTGATTAACAGAATTCTCCCAGATAAAGAAAGCCACCTTGCTTTCCAAGCCAGAATCCTAGACTGAATATGATTGACAATTGACTGCCAATAAAGTGTCTTATTTGAGCCTACAAAAAAAAGAACTCCTAAATAAGAAGAAGGCAATTCATCCAGAGGGAAACCTAGAATGTCAACAACCCTTTCAGCTAACAGTGGTTGTATATTAAAGAAATAATCCTTATATTTTTGGCTATTAATTTTTTGACCAGATGCTAAACAATATAGATCTAAAACTTTCTTAACTTGTTTAGACTCTAAAATAGAAGCCTCACCAAATAGAAGTGTGTCATCAGCAAATAAAGAATGTGTAATTGAGATAGATGTATTCAGGATGGAGACACCAAGCCATAGACCTGCATTATGGGAAGCATTAATGGCTTGACTAAGAGCCTCAGCCATGATGATGAAAAGATACGGGGACAAAGGCTCTCCTTGCTTGACACCCTGAGAGGATGAAAAGAATATATGTATATATATATTATTATTGTTATTTATTTATTTCAAAAAAAGAAAAGTAATTAATAAATAAATATTAATTGATTTTGTTTACATGTGGGTTTTAATATTAATGTTTTTATTTATATTTATATTTATATTTATATTTATATTTAGAAAATTAACTTTATTTTTTATTAAATACATGGTGTTTTGATATGCATGGAGATTTTATTTCAATACTTATTTAAAAAGTATATATGCATGAAATTTTAAATAAACATTTTCTTAATAAGTCAAAACTTAGATTTTAGTAAACAAAGTTGATTGCTCTTAAACAACTAAGACTTGTGTTATGGTTTGAGTACTTAGTATTTCTATTGTCTTGTTTGATGTTGCTTATTTGGGGAAATTACATTGACTTTTATAAATTGTATATCAGAGGCTTTGAAGTGTTCTTTTTGTTGATCTCTGGTTTTATGTGGAGAGCCTTTAATACCATTTTGAAGTCTCAATTGGATCATGTATGATTATGTGATATCTCTGAGTGATCTCATATGATGTATTGTGTCTCGATAGTTATTTCATTTCACCAAAAAGGTGATGACCATTATTATGATTAAGTTTTATTTACCTAGTTACCTTATGTTCTCTACTATGATTATTCTACATTCTAGATGATTATCTTTATGAGGTTATGTTACTTCATGTTTGGAGATGGATGTTATTGATGTTGTGATTATCATTGATCTTGTGATATAAGACTGAGGATTATTTTTTTTTATTAAGATATCTATTATGGGATGGATGATCTTTGGTAATATCTATATTGAGATGGACTATTTGATCCTTGTATAGGATGTGTTGTCCTCTACTATGCTCAATTATTTTACTTTGGTGATTATCATGGTTTATGATTTATGAGAAGATTTTGTGGTATTGGTTCATTCTTCTCTTTGTTATTTTGGTTGGAGTATTAGGGTAGGTTATTTGAGTGTATAGATGGGAAATGGCTTGTCTTAGAGGTGTCAGACCCTAGAAGAGGTACCTGGGTATCCTTTACAAGTTACTTAATAAAGTGATAACTTAAATATATTGAGAGTTTTAAATGAATTAATAAGATAATGTGTGCCTTGCCCATGTATGATTTCTTTATGCAGGTCTTGATTAGGATGGGAGTGGGAAGATATTTTTCTCCTGCATGGACTAGATATAGTATATAGTTGGTACCTCATCTATATGAAAGGATTACCAATATTTCATAAGGTCACTAGGATTTTGGGGTCTAGAGAGACTACCAAGATGACCTTAGAGTTGGCTTATGTGATGACACTTCTCTTTATACATCTTAGGTTTCCTACATGTGTTGGTTTCCTCTAGTTGAGTATGTTTTATCTTTATAATTGGTTTTGTACCTTTTTGAGATAGAGAGTTTTCAGGATCGCTTGTCTAGGTGTTGTATTGTGTTGGTTTTTGGTGTTTGTTATCTGAGTGGGATCTTTTATTTTCTCCTCACCATGGTGGGAGTGAATCTTTGGTTCCACGTGGTCAGGTGGTAGTAATTATTTTACCATTTGATATTCTAACATCCTCATACTAGTTTTGAGTAATACTACTACTGATTGTGTCTTCTTGTTTATCACTGTAGATTTACTCTTATCTTTCATTTATTATATTGTACCTTCTACTTAGATTATATTTACTTACCTTGTGACTTGTGCATTGGATGTGGGTTATCATGTATATCTTATGATTCAGTTGTATTTGGGTATTCTTTTATGAGATGATGCAATTTATTTGAATGGTTATTGTACTTAATAGATTAATTTATATTTGCGCAATTCTATGTCAATGAACCCTCCGGACTTGTAATCTGTTAATGAGTTATAATTATGAGTATATATTATCTTTATGTTATATTGCTTCCACTTTGTTATTCATTATTGTTTGTAAACTCTTAAGTTACAAAAATTATTCTAAAAACTTAGTAGCATATTTTATGTTAATTTCTTTTGGGTTCCCTGGTGGAGCATTATAGGAAGTGGCTTACTTTGGAGGTGTTGGAGCCCTAAAGTGGTTGCATGGGTATCCTTTGTAAGTAGCTTAATAAAGTGATGACTTGAGAAATTATTAAGAGAAAATATTAATAAGATAATTGTGTAGCTCACCATTCCTTGAGTGCTAGTATAGACTAGGATACATGTGAGATGATGTTTTCCACCTAATGGGGTGTGTGTTCTAGCATAGTTAGTAGTGTTGTCTGTATGAGATGTTTACTGATATCACATATGGTCACTTGCATGTCAGGGTCTAGAGAGGATTCTAGGACAAAGTCCAAGGGTTTGCTATATATGATGACACTTCCTTATGTTATTCCTAGGTTCCTACATTGCATTCGGTACACTTGATTTGTGTCTTGATATTTTATACTTAATAACTTTATAACCATTAATACATTTTTATTCAATGTACCTTTGCATTAGTGTTGTCTATTTTGGATGTTTCCTTGGGTGAGGCCTGGTGTTATCTCCTCAACAAGGTAGGAATGGACCTTTAGGTTCCACATGGTTGGGTGGTAGTGATTATATTACCATTGACATTTGATGTTCATGACTTTCTTCTTGGATGATCCTTGATCTTATTTCTATCTTCTTTTTTATTGCTTGGAGACTTTATTGTTATTATCATGAGATGTATATCTTGTATTCTATTTTAGGTATTAGTTAGAGACATTGATTCAGGAGATGTATATGTACTTGTAATTTATTATTATTATCTTTGCAACATGTGCAGTGGAAGTTATATTATCTTAAAGACTATGATGTATCAGTTTGCATCTTATTGTATGTACCTTGATTATATTAATGTAATATATGTATCTTCTTATTCAGTTGAAATGAATATGTTAGTGTACTTTATGATTTGTATTCTTTTTCAATATAATTAAGTAAAGAGTTAATTCATATTTAAATTTGGGTTTAAAATAAATATGATATTTATCATGTGATTTTGTTTTGGTAAAATTAATAACATGTTTTAGGTTAATTTCTCTTGGGTTCTATGGTGTGGCATTACACTTGGTTTCAAAGCTTGAGTTTCTATAATCAAAACTCTAGATATTTCTACACCCATTAGGTGTCTAGTTGTTTAACATGAAACAAAACATAAATATAACTCTTAATTGTATTTGAGAGCCATTATATTGTAACTAAACATTTATGTCCTTGCTTTATCTTAAGCTTCTTTGAGATATCGCTTTGTCTATTGATTTCCGTAGGTAAAATGCCTATTGAGGCTCGATCTATGGTTAGGAACTATGTTAAAACAATAGGATCTCTAGATGCATTATTTCTCATGAAAATGGTAGTAGTCTATGTGAGTGTTTTAATGTGAGTGAGTCATTAGCTTGCTTCTTGTAGCCCTTGTGTGGTTGGTGTGTGTAAATGATTGGTGATCATGGTAGGGTTTCCTCATATGACTTAGCATGATAATTGATGGGTGATGTTGTTTAGGATTTATATTATCCTTCCTGGTGTTGATTTTCCTAGTTTGAGGATCTCCTTATTGATGACCCATATCTCTCTAAACATTATATGTTCTTTGATTGACCCTATTGTTTATTGATGACTAGAATTGTATGTTATTAATTGGATCCTATTTGGGTGTTGCATATTGTATTGTGTGAGTGTTAAAAATCAGATTTGAAAGTATGGGATTGATTGTGAAATTAGGAAATTATTAATAATAATTTTATTTATATTGAAATACATTGTGCATTGATTAGAGAAATATATCATTTATTATGAGATTTGCATTTATAAGATTAGATGTATATTTCAGCATAGTAGGCCAATTGGATCAAGGACCCAAGTCCCCAATTGAATTAGGTATTCCATTCATATATGGTGCAAGGGGACCTAGGGGTTAGGATTAGCTAATCCTTAGTTTTTGGTTTGGAAGACCTTCTTAGGGTCCTGTACATAAATAATGTTATGTTGGGATGTTGTTGATTTTTTTTTGGTAGTTTATGTTCTAGGTTGTGGTCAATTTGGTCCAAAAGACCTTATTTATGTTGAAAGCCAAAATGTAGCCCATTATGTGGAAATGGCCCACCTATAGTGCTTAGAAGAAAGTATTTGAGGTGTAATTAGGTCTAGGGTTAGTTTAGAAGCCTTGTAGAACCCATACCTTGGGTTAGAGAAATCAAACAATAAAAGATGTAAAAGAGCAACTTTTGCAACTTTCCAATGTTCCATGACAACATTTGTACAAGTTTTGCAGTTTTCCCTAATAGAAGTTATGGGTTAGGATAGGTAGTTCTTACAAGCCCAGGTGACATATATAAGGGATTTCCAAGCATTGTACAGAGGTTGGACAAATTCTGGATACATTTTCCAAGAAGGAATTTGTTGACATTTTTTGTTACTCTACACATTTTGCAAGTTTTAGTTTGAATTCATTGAATATGGATTGAATAACTTTCTTTGATGGGTAGATTATTTTCTTCTACTTGTTTCCTTGTATTTTAAATACTTATTTTGATTTTTTGTATAGTTCTTATTGCTTAAACAAAATCAAAACCCTTCTTGATTGTTCACTACCAGTATAGGGGTTGGTGTGTGTAAATATGACTCTACAATGAATTCCCACCATGGGATCTTAATGGCCCATGGAGGATGGAAATTAGAGCCCTTGTACATTCTTTTCATTTTTGTATAGTTGTAGGAATTTGCATTTTCCATTTTTAGGAGCTTTCTCTAGGTGAGACTGTGGATACCCAACTAGGAGAAAGTTAATGATAGTCAATATTTAAATGAAGGATTAGATTGGAGTAAAGGATCCAATGGTTGGAGAGTGTTGTTAATGGATTGGAGAAGCCCTAGAACTAGTTCCATGAGTTGGTGAATCTATTTCATCAAAAATTTCTTTGAAACAATGCAATTAACCCTATTTTTAAGGAAAAAGACCCAATCTGGAAAAAGGACTGTATAGACAACTTGGTGACCCAAAACCCTAAAAATCTCTAAGAGAGTCCAAATGGGTGATAGGATCAAAGACTTTTTAAAGGGTTCCTTTGGTAATTTTTGAAGTTATTAGGCTTTAAAAGCCTAATTAGGGCTAATAGGGCTACTAGCCCTTAAACCAGAGAATTGTGAACTCAATGAGAAGAGTGTAAGAAGAAGGGGTAAAATTACATCAAGATTGGATGGCTTTGTTTGAACTAGAGCCAAAATAATCCTACAATGTGTCATAGTGGAAGTTGGTGTGAAATTACCCTAGTGAGTTCAAGAAATATTTTGTGTTAACCTTGGTAGTGAGGCTCTTGAAATAGGAGGAGGAAACAAAGTCAGCTCTCAAAGATAAGGGTTAAGTGGTAAACCCTTAGAAGGTCTAGAAAGTGTCCTTGTAGAGAGTCAAGCTTACTCAAGGATAGGAGCCTCCTTATTAGATTGGTATCAGAGCCTAAAAGATTTGGCCTACGCAAGTGTATGTATGATCTTGAATCAATGGGTGAGTCAAGTGATGTAATGAAACATTAACCCATTCACTCATATCTACAGATGCCAAAACTCACCCAAATTCTATTTCCTTCGCTAGTCATTTGTCATGCTTTACGAGTCTTCCAAGACCAAAATGAATTCACCATCATGTCTACATGACAACCAAATCTTCCACTATTCCCATGTCCAAAATATCGGCTCAATGTTACAACGGTAACTTAACAATATTCTTCATAATCTTACTGGTTCTATGTGCCTTACTGGTCTTCATTGAGATCAAATCCACCATAATATTCGATCAATATCATCTCCATACTCCATTGCTGAGTCAACTCATTTATATTCGATGAGTGTGGCATGTCTTATGGATCCTTCAAGGCCAAGTAATCTTTTCACCACTCCATAATGCACATTTGAACCCATGTCTCTTTGGCTCCACACAACACGAACAAAATCACCAATAATATGTGGAGGAGGTCCGCCATCTTTTCTTCTCATTGTGAAGACCTTAAACAGCTCGGTGATGCACATCTCTTCCTCTCTGGTCTTCTACTAACATGTTCAGATCTTCAATACCCTTCGGTTCATTCTACTACATAGACCTTTCTCGGTTACCTTCGGAATGATAGTTAAAATATAGTCTTTTGGTATCCTCGGAGGTCTAAAACAACTTAACAACATTCAATATCTTTCACAAGAATCAACACCAATCTTGTGTAATATTTTCTTTGAAAACCATCATGTAAACTCAGTCATGCCGAGCATAGCCTCTCGGTCCCTAACACAGAATAATGAACTTCTTACTATGACCCACAATTCTTCCACACACTAACCACTTTCTGATATCTTTCCAAGGATTTGAAACCACTATGATAATGTGAATGGTTCTTAAAAAATTGTTATGGATTTTAACTTCATTCTAGAACTCCATTAAAACTGATTCCACCATCATCCCAAACAGGACTATCAAACCTCATTCATAAACAACTAAAGAACCCAATACACAAATAAAATTGGATTCTTTAATGTCATTTGCAATATTTCAAAACCGAAATGTAGAAAAACATAAGCAAGAAAGAGAGAGGCGACGAGCTTCATCAACACCAAAATTTTTAATGAAGCAACCAAAATACATTAAAATAAAATTTCATACATAACATGCATGGCTCTCTGGCTCGAGAGCTGACTCTTTTCCCACTCTTTTGCTCTCTCTTTTCTACTAGCTCTCGTCACCCTTCTTATATGGTTACATCCCTCTCTATTTATCTATTTATAAAGATTCTTGGGGTAGTTAGGGAAACCATCCACCTACCCATGATTACATGATGTTGTCTAATAATAGACAATTTTAGACATGATAGTTACAAAAAATGTCTATCTACTCGATGACACATGATATTCCCATTCTAATTTTGTGGTTACAAATGTTATATGATGCATTTTTAAATACATTACAATGCCATATTAAGAAATTAGACTATCTCTTGAGATGGTTCCACAAAACCTAAATGATTTAAAAAAATCACTATTATGAAACTTGGACATGTGGTGTTCAAAAGTTGAGGTGCCTCCGCACCATACTCTCGGGCTTAAAATATTTCCATGTCCCATGGAAATGTGCTATGAGAGTGTTGCAAACAAAATTTTCACCTCTTTGGCTACATCACTGGATCAATGCTTCTAGTGCATCCTCTTTTGTTTTCATATGACTCCCGCCAATGGAGTGTATGCTAGTTTATGTCCACCACTCTTCACGTTATTTCTTCACACTACCACCATACTTTCATCTTACCCACACAAGATTCTAGAAGATGCTTCCCACCCTTCTCTGAGTGGTGCTCTCTTTGCACCTTCTACCCAACTTTATCTCATTAAAGATAGTATCAAGACCCCTACTGAGATCTTCACACATGAAGAACACCTTTGTCTTGCTGTAGCTTGGATGGATTAGCTTGCATCCATGAATCTCATTACAAGAACCCACAATCCTCATGCCTGGTGTAGATTGCCTTTAACGCACTCAGAATAAAAAAAGGAGAGAAGAATCATAGAGAAGCAAAAGATCAAATCCCCAGGGAGAGTTTGCATGAAATGTTGTGTAGTGATTAAACATATTAAATGAACAAGCTAGGGAGAGCTTACTGAGATACAACATTTATCTACTTTTTAGTACAAATGTTTGGTATTCTATGGCATATTTTATATTGTGTTTCCATCAATGCCAAAGGGAGTCTGATCACCAAGCTACTAAAGTGATATGTAAGGAAACTAAATCAGTCAATGTATTGTCATTGATGTCAACTAGTTTTGATTGTACTTATCATGATAGTTACAAACATCTAAAGAAGAAAAATGGTAAAGGAATCAGATATCTACATGAAGATGAGATGGATATGAAAGATATGGATAAGGTATACATTGGGTAACTTATTGACATGATTCTATGGCATCATGTTGTTGACTTGATTGTATTACATGATTTTGTTATGTATTGAAGATCATAATTGAACAAGTTTATGTGGTCAATATTTAAGGATTTTTGTATACAATAAGCTAGTATAGTGTATACCAAGTACCATATTAACTGAGTAGGTATTCATTGATGTATCTCGGTATTGACCAAGTGACAGAAACACATAAAGTTTATAACAACCAATTGAATTGATGAGTTGGACAATTGCTTATGATTTTGAGGTAAAAGATAAAGTTTGTTATGATGATCTAATGGCTGAAAACATTCTTGAGATTGATCAAATGGAGAAGGATGAAATGTGTTATAGATAGAATTGCCAAGGAAGCTTGAAGTGACAAAAGGAATGATGGAGATTAATAGGCAAAATCTAACAGATGATAAGAAAAAGGTTTATGAAGTCTATTTAAACAGATATGAGATTCATTATTGAGTCTGGAGCTTATTGACAACTATAGGAGAATTTGCATGAAAGGACTATTTTCATGCACCACTGATCAAACTGGTTATAGACAAAACCGAGCTGAACAGCATGCATTACCAAGCATTAGGGTATTATTCACCAAGCTAAATAAGTTGGAGGATATGAAGGATTGAAGTGAATATTGATTAGAGAAGGTATTTTGAGCTTAGCATAGATCTGAAAAATCTAAAAATTTTAGTTGTATTTGAATCAGATCATTGTACTATATCAATTTAACCATTGTTATAGTAAAATCTCTTATCCGAGAGGACTTAATAGTCTATTTATATTTCAATATGACATTCAAGGAATTTTGTTGGTTTTCTTATTGACCCCATAGTGAATGTTGGTCAAGGGAGAACTATTAGTGATAAATCCTCTAACCATGTCACACCTTACATTTTGTTTTGTAACCTTTGACAAGGTTGACACCTAACTAAGCTCACTTCAGAAGAGTGAATTATTTTGGTTTACTGGTCCTAGGTGGTTTTTCCCCTAACAGGGTTTCCACGTTAAAAATATATGTGTTATGTTTATTTGATGTGATTGGATTATTACTTTATTTTACACATTTCATAACTAGTTAGATCGGTAAACACACTATTGAATTGACTGTCAATCGGTAGATGAAGAGAAAGTTATTATTGATAGCTTACCGAGTTGGTAATTTTTTTGAAAAGATTGAGTATATACATCTGGGAGATTTAGGACTGTAGGATAACTGAAACTAACTAAATCACCCACTAGTAGATTTGAGGTCAAATTTTGACCAAATTTATCGACCAAAGTGGAAATGGTCTTAAAATTTTCTTTTTTTTCCTTTTATCCCCGTGTTGGTCGAAATTTCGACCAATACGGGGATAAAATGTAAAAAAAAAAAAAGAAAGAGCATTTCATTTTTACTTTACCCCTTTCTTTTTCGGCGCGGGCGACAGCGGGTGGGAGCGGGCGAGAAGGCGGGGACAACTGTGTAGGAATTTCTTGACAACTATTTTCTCTATGTTTCGAAAATTCAAATTCCTTTATACAAGTTATCTTTTGAAACAGAGTATTTTACCAATTCAATCTCAGGCTTTTGACTGTTGATGATTCACTAAATTTGGTTTGTGAAATGAGACACAAACCAAATTTAGTAAGTGATTGGACGTGCGTGCCCATACTTCATTTCATTAAGTCCCGAGGTTTCTTTCACCCTTGAGATGTGGGGCCCCTCTATCTATATGGCCTCTTGTTGGATTGTTCAGATCTTAACAGCTTTATCCTCTATGAATGGTCACAAGAATGAAAACCCTAGTTGATCAGGCTAGGATTGATTCAACTGGAAGTACTCGGTAGAGTTAATGAGATTGTTGGTTGCCACAAATGTTCTTCGTTCCATAATCATAGGTTACTATTCATTATCCATCTTTCTTTTTGTATCATTTCAACATATGTTATTGTTTAGGTTGCATATAGTTGCATGCCTGATTTTAGGGCTTCGTTAGTGTTCACAAACCCGAGCTTAACAAGATCCAAGCATTTCCAACTAATATTGTGATGTTCATCTTCTTCGCTGTTTCTTTATATTGCATTTACCCAATTTGAGCAATGACTAAGAAGCAAGTTTTAACAGTTTCTGCAAGTCCAAGTGTTGATTATTTTACAACATACTACCCTAAATTGTTTTTCAACCATCGGCATTGGAACTCCATGGTGAAGTTGAAGTTAGGGTCAGAATTCCATGACAAACCAAGAACAATAGATTTTATTCCAGTTTGTTGAAGAATTCCTTATTTGAGAACACAAAACAAATAACAGAAAAACTAATTGCCTGAGATGTGTGATTATATTTACATGCTTGGACTCACTACAACAGTTAATTTAGTTGGACTTTCGTGACCGACTGTGTTAGAAAGAACAGTTAATCTATTGAATTACACAAAGCCATGAATACATGAATAGATATTCTTGAAATGACAAATCTATTCATACTTTACATGTTTGACAGCATATAGAAGAAACGAAGATAAAAAACATACTAAAAAATGTCAACTATTTCTTATTTCCCAATTTTCTTCAAAAGTCCTCTATTTCAATCCCTTGATTAGACAAAATATATAGATTGCCATTGCTTCCTAATAGGTCCAACTGATGCCACACTAGTGGTGACTATTGGAGAACTGAATGGTCAATCTGTTACAATAATAACTGTGCTATTGCAAAAGCACGGCAACATCATAATGTAACTTTTTATAACAGCTGAAAATAAGAAAGCTATTAAAACTAAGAAACCAAAACATAAAAATGGAAATGATCCTCATGGACTAAGGGCTCTTAGGCTTATAATCACGCCTTAAAACCTAAAAGACCTTATCTGATGTTTTAGACTTTTAAACACTCTTAAAACACCTAAAGACACCTAGATAACAAAATTTCATCCAAGGGACCAATCGATACCCAAGGTTTATTAGAGTGACTGTCCTCATTTGTCGAAGGAAAAAAGCATTAATGTGGTTCAATAGAAATGCATTCAAGTGGCAATTACACAAGGGACAGTCACTGTGAGATGTCCTCATTTGTGACAAGGATAGTCACACATGAGGACATCTCACAGTGATTCTCCCTTGTGTAATTGCCACTGGAATGTATTGCTATTGAACCACATTAATGCTTTTTTCCTTCAACAAATGAGGATAGTCACTGTAAAGACAACATGATAATGTACACTCACTGTAAGGACAGTCACAAATGAGGACATCTCACAGTGACTGTCCCTTGTGTAATTGCCACTTGAATGCATTGATATTGAGCCACATTAATGCTTTTTTCCTTCAACAAATGAGGAGAGTCATTGTAAAGACAACATGATAATGTACACTCACTGTAAGGACAGTCACAAATGAGGACATCTCACAGTGACTGTCCCTTGTGTAATTGCCACTTGAATGTATTGCTATTCAGCCACATTAATGCTTTTCTTCTTCAACAAATGAGGACAGTCACTCTAAAGACAACATGATAATGTACACTCACTATAAGGACAGTCACAAATGAGGACATCTCACAGTGACTATCCCTTGTGTAATTGCCACTTGAATGCATTGCTATTGAACCACATTAATGCTTTTTCCTTCAACAAATGAGGATAGTCACTGTAAAGACAACATGATAATGTACACTCACTGTAAGGACAGTCACAAATGAGGACATCTCACAATGACTATCCCTTGTGTAATTGCCACTTGAATGCATTGCTATTGAACCACATTAATGCTTTTTTCCTTCAACAAATGAGGAGAGTCATTGTAAAGACAACATGATAATGTACACTCACTGTAAGGACAGTCACAAATGAGGACATCTCACAGTGACTGTCCCTTGTGTAATTGCCACTTGAATGTATTGCTATTCAGCCACATTAATGCTTTTCTTCTTCAACAAATGAGGATAGTCACTCTAAAGACAACATGATAATGTACACTCACTATAAGTGTACATTATCATGTTGTCATGATAATGTACACTCACTATAAGTGTACATTATCATGTTGTCTTTATAGTGACAGTCCTCATTGAAGTGGCAATTACACAAGGGATAGTCACTGTGAGAACTTCTCATTTTGTGAAATTACACAAGGGACAGTCACTGTGAGATGTCCTCATTTGTGACAAGGACAATCACACATGAGGACATCTCATAGTGATTCTCCCTTGTGTAATTGCCACTTGATCGAATGTATTGCTATTGAACCACATTAATGCTTTTCTTCTTCAAAAAATGATGATAGTCACTCTAAAGACAACATGATAATGTACACTCACTATAAGGATAGTCACAAATGAGGACATCTCACAGTGACTATCCCTTGTGTGTAATTGCCACTTGAATGCATTGCTATTGAACCACATTAATGCTTTTTTCCTTCAACAAATGAGGATAGTCACTGTAAAGACAACATGATAATGTACACTCACTGTAAGGACAGTCACAAATGAGGACATCTCACAGTGACTGTCCCTTGTGTAATTGCCACTTGAATGTATTGCTATTCAGCCACATTAATTCTTTTCTTCTTCAACAAATGAGGATAGTCACTCTAAAGACAACATGATAATGTACACTCACTGTAAGTGTACATTATCATGTTGTCATGATAATGTACACTCACTATAAGTGTACATTATCATGTTGTCTTTATAGTGACAGTCCTCATTGAAGTGGCAATTACACAAGGGATAGTCACTGTGAGAACTTCTCATTTTGTGAAATTACACAAGGGACAGTCACTGTGAGATGTCCTCATTTGTGACAAGGACAATCACACATGAGGACATCTCACAGTGATTCTCCCTTGTGTAATTGCCACTTGATCGAATGTATTGCTATTGAACCACATTAATGCTTTTCTTCTTCAACAAATGATGACAGTCACTCTAAAGACAACATGATAATGTACACTCACTATAAGGACAGTCACAAATGAGGACATCTCACAGTGACTATCCCTTGTGTAATTGCCACTTGAATGCATTGCTATTGAACCACATTAATGCTTTTTTCCTTCAACAAATGAGGATAGTCACTATAAAGACAACATGATAATGTACACTCACTGTAAGGACAGTCACAAATGAGGACATCTCACAGTGACTGTCCCTTGTGTAATTTGCACTTGAATGCATTTCTATTGAACCACATTAATGCTTTTTTCCTTCAACAAATGAGGACAATCACTATAAAGACAACATGATAATGTACTCTCACTATAAGGACAGTCACAAATGAGGACATCTCACAGTGACTGTCCCTTGTGTAATTTCCACTTGAATGTATTGCTATTCAGCCACATTAATGCTTTTCTTCTTCAACAAATGAGGATAGTCACTCTAAAGACAACATGATAATGTACACTCACTGTAAGTGTACATTATCATGTTGTCTTTACAGTGACTGTCCTCATTCAAGTGGCAATTACACAAGGGACAGTCACTGTGAGAACTTCTCATTTTGTGAAATTACACAAGGTCACAAAAATTACAAAACAAAAATAATATTACAGTTCACAAAAATAATTTTGTGAACTTCTAATATTATGACACATGAGGACAGTCACTGTGAAGACAACATCATAATGTACACTCACTGTAAGATTGATGTCCTCATTTGTGACTGTCCTTAAAGTGAGTGTACATTATCATGTTGTCTTTAGAGTGACTATCCTCATTTGTGACTGTCCTTACAGTGAGTGTACATTATCATGTTGTCTTTAGAGTGACTGTCCTCATTTGTGATTGTCCTTACAATGCGTGTACATTATCGTGTTGTCTTTACAGTGACTGTCCTCATTTGTGACTATCCTTACAGTGAGTGTACATTATCATGTTGTCTTTAGAGAGACTATCCTCATTTCACTGGGCATGATGAGAAAGGTAGATATACCTATCAAATAATAGAGGCAAGAATCTTTGATTACAGACATATTTATAAGAACCTTGCTTAGTATTTGTTAGCATATGTCCAATGACTATATTTATGATCTTTGCAGGCATATCAATGTCCTCATTTGAAGAGCTAGCACAAAGTATATGTGTGAAAATTTATTTCTAATTATTAATATATTGATGGAGGTGACTAGAGCTCTATTACAAATGAAAGATAAAATATTAAATTATTTAATTAGTTTCAAGTTGAAAATATTGTAACAATTAATGTATCTATGAATTGATGGAAGGATTCATGTGTTTGCATCCATTTATCCTGCTTAGTCTAGTGGAGTAGTCACTTACTCCCTACTTAGAAATTTCCAAATTGTGGGGTGAGAATGCTAAAGTCCTCATTTTCATTTAAATGAGAAAATAAAAATGGAGATGATGTAGGTTTTTCTTCTCTTTTTTTTTACCTTCTTGGTCTTTGGATTTAAAAAGAAGAGAGGCATGAGGAACCAAAAAATCAGCAAGATACTTATCCAAAAAAGCTAAGAGTAAATTGTCCCATATTTGAAAAAAAATTATAATTTGTATTTGGTTATTATTTGGGATATGTGATGTTTTATAGATTTGAGATTAAAAGATCTATTATTTTTTTTAACATTTGACAAATAGATTGCATACTCAATATGCTTCAATATTTTGCATCCATCTTTGCATAGGTATACGACAAAGATAAAATCTTTGAAGACATTCATTTTCAATATTTCTAATTATTATGACTATATGTCAACATCCACTAAAATAGGTATGTTTATTTATATCACATTTTTATCGTGCACACATTTACATGTGTAGTTAGCTTTAAACAACTCCTCCAAAAGTATTTAATATATATCTAGGTTCAAAGTGCTTCTAATTTTTATACTTGAGTTTTTTGTGTGAATTTTTTGTAGGAGATATTTTGTAGTCATTGCAGAAGATGGAAACATACAAGATGTTAGAAGCTTGTTAGTGATTGTTTATTATGTTTCACAGAAGAGAAGATGGGGTTAACAAAGGAAGAATTAAGTAACAAAATGTTGCTTATTGTAGACTTAGTGATATATTGATGATCTATCATGTTGATTTATCTAAATTTGAATATATTTTTTAATTTAATTTAAATACATCTTGGGTTTAAATTGATTCAATGTGCAATATATTTTTAAAAATTTGTTATGTAGGAGCTGCCAAGAATTTATTTACTTGTGAATTAGACCTTCTAAATTATAGTATGAATTTTTTTACTTGTGAATTAGAGTTTACTCAATTATAGAATCATCGTACATAGAAGGGAGATGGTCACTTTATTGCAAGTGGCATCTTGTTTTTTAGAATATTGAACTTAGATGATTATCTTGTTTTTCATAAGGGGGGTGATTATCGTCTATTGCATACTATTTCATTCTCTAAAATTGATTATATATAAAAGAGATAAGAATCAACATAGATAAGAAGGAGATGATTATCATTTATTGGTTATTTTTTATTGTGTAGTATGTTATTTTCTAAGAATCAATGTAGATAAGATGGAGACGATTATCTTTTCTTATAGGGTATCTTGTTTTATTTTATTTTGTTTAGACAAAAGTGGAAGAACCACTATATATATTTATATTTATAAAAAATGATTCAAAAAGAGCTCAATCAGGAAAGAACCAGGAAGAAAACTCGACATCGTCACTTTATATACAAAGGTTTAAAAGAAAACCTTAACGCTATTTGATTAGTTTGTTACATTCAGAAGGTCGTGGCCACCTTTGAAGAATGCAAGTGGTCAAAGACCCATACATTTCAAATTTTGAACTGCTAGTGGCTAAATTCAAAAATCAAATAGGATGCATCTCTAAACCAATCCCATAGGATGCATCTCTAAATCAAACTCTTGCAAAATAGCCATCTATTTCTCGTGACGCTCTTCCAAATCTGACTACATAACCAATCACTTGACCACTTGGTCAGGCATAATGGCATATATATTGCTTCTCAAGATATATTGTCTAAACTTCTTGAATTATCTAACCAAGCTGAAAGCTTATTTCTTGAGGGCCCAATACCTCACTTCAACATTATTGAAAGGTGAACTCATAAAATTGATGCAGAGGCTTAGGGTGTCCAATCTAACACCTTTTTAAGCTTACAAAAATTAACACAGATCTCCTCTTGCTTCTTCTGTACATGCACCAAATTTTCCACCCAAGTGGAGTGGTGGATAGGAAAAATTATCGTTGCAGCAAGTAACTTTTGAACTTCCTTGAAGATTAAGGGTTCTATCAACAAATTAACAGGTTGCTACTTTTGTATGAATGACTTTATGTTAGGCTTGAGAGTTATGTCATGGGTGATGATGGAAGTATCAAATATCTTTAGATCTTCATATCAAGTTGTGTTAACTTACTGATGACTTGATGCTTGACTCTCAGTAAAATGGTGATATAGGGTCCTTATATTACACATAATTTTGATTAAAAGTTAAAATATAGCATTAAAATCTAAATGATAAAGATATTTCATATGATGTTTTCGATATTAAAATGGTTGTTCACTAACAATTTTTATCAGCAGGTTGCAAACAAATCATCCTTCTTCCACCAACGAGTCATTCCATTCAAGAAAGACCATGTCTGACGATATCAACGCACAAACAAATAGGGAGACAATTGCTAGGCTATGGTCTAACTTAAAAAGAAAGGGTGATGGAAAATGTTATTGTCCTTGCAAAATTTGTAAGGGCTTAAAGACTCGAAGATATCTAATCAAAACAGCTGAGGAACATTGTAGGCAACATGGTCACATTGAAGGGGGAAACGAATTTCGTCCATTGGTATGTATTTTAATATTTTATAAAATACATAAGACATGATTTGATGATGACAACATGATCATGGTTAATATAAGGTCATCATTTTCATATAGGTCAATGTCCCTCAATTTCATGTTATGGACCATGACAATCTGGAGAATGTGGATTTCCAAACGAGGGAACATGGAGGTGTGAACATAGAAGTAGAAGGTAATGATATCATGGAAGAAGACCACGATGATGAAGAAGATCAATATGATCACGATGATCAAGATGATGATGATGTTGATGTAGAGCTTGATGTACCTTTACTTGAGAAGGCACACAAGCCCCTATATGAAGGCTCTGAGACAACTCTTCTTGCCGCTGTATTGTTGTTGGTGAACTTGAAGGTTATGAATGGTTTATCCAACGTAGCAATGACATGTATGTTAAGGTATGTCATATTTTTTCATTATTTTAGTCGTAATTCCCTTGCAATTAATATTGGATGAATCGTGTAGCAATTAATATTCTTTAAATTAACAAATTATATTTTTGGTCATAGGTTGGTAGGTCAGTGTTTTTTACCACCATCAAACATCCTACCTCGCTCATACCGAAAATTATCTGCCATTATGAAAGATATTGGAATGGAACATCAAACAATATATGTATGTCCAAATGATCATATTATATATTATAAACAACATGAATTTGCAACAGAATGCCCTATTTTTCATATTAGTAGATATCAATCAGATCGAATAACAAAAAAGGTGCCTCGCAAGGTTCTTCAACATATTCCCATTATTCCACATCTGCAATGATTATTCAAGTGCAATAGCTTGGCACAATTTATGGATTACCATGCATGCAATAGAAGTCAAGATGGCATTATGCGAATGTCTATAGATGGCTCGACATTTAAGGAAATAGAAGAAAAATGGCCACATTTTAAAGAAGAACCTCGTAATCTCAATCTTTCATTGGCAGTGGATGGTGTCAATCCGTTTGGAGAGATGAGATCTACTTACTTGGTGTGGCCTATTTTTTTTATCAACAATAACATTCCTCCTTGGTTGTCCATAAAGAGGGAGCACATAATGTTGTCAGTGATTGTTCCAGGTATTTTTTGATTTAATGGTCATCTAAATTAATTTATTATTAATAATCCATCAAAATGGTCATAATAATTATGTAATGTTTTTGTTCATTCAACTAGGTAAGTACCAAGTTAAAGATATCAATGTATATATTGAGCCCTTTATCGATGAGTTGATGGTGTTATGGAATGGGGTCACTATGTATGACATCTCTAGACCAATAGGACAAAGACAATTTCAATTCCATGCAATGCTTGTATGGACAATACATGATGCCCCTGGGCTAACACATTTTTGTGGTATGTTCTCTTCATAATGCCTCTTTTTTGGTATGTTATAGTGCTAACACAAAGTTAACACATTTAATCCAATTAGACATGATCTCGTAGGTCTTCAGACAAAGGGAAAATTTGCATGTCCAGTTTGTGGTCCAAAGACAAAATCTCATCATTCAAAAAGTTTGAGAAAGCAGGTGTTCGATGAGAATAGACACTTTCTCCACAGAAATTATAAGTACCGAATTACTAAAAAACATCTTTTCAATGGGAAAGAAAAGACTACATCAAAGCCATGGAGAATGAAACCTCGCCTATGGAAGTTGGCATACAATAAAATAAATCATCAAGGTAATGTCATTCCATCTGATGGGTTTTGTTTCTATCTTTTGATATTGTGTTTTGTTTACTGATGATGTAATTGATGCTTGTGAAGGCCGTCAAAGCATCAATGACCAACTTCCAAAAGGACTCAAAAGTTATCCTACGCAATTTACTAGGTTGTCGTACTACGAGAAACTCCCAATCGTGCATTTGTTTGATCCTATGCATATTGGAAAGAATGTAACAGAGACATTATGGAAAATATTGGATGGAAGGCGTGACAAAGACCAAATCATCAAAATTTGTAGTGACATTGAAGAATCCAACCATGCAATGAAAAATTTTATTCAATCCAATCAAAATGGAGACCAGATTGATACAAGTGCTCTTCCATGGTTATTGTTGGAGCAGCAGAGCAATGCTATAAAAGAAATTATAAAGAAAATACGATTTCCTATAGGATTTGCTGCAAACATAAATGATCTCATATCAAAGAAAAGTGAATTTGGGCCAAGGATGAAAACACACGATTGACATATATTTATTAAGGTAATTCATATTACTTTGTATTCACTATATATTTGTATACTGCATATGGTTTTCATTGCATTCTTTTATAAAATATTGACGAGATCATTTTACAAATATTCCAGTATGTTCTACCTCTATCTCTCCCACACCACTTTGCCAACAGTGTCAAACAAGTTATATATGATCTTGGAAAATACATGAGGTGGTTGTCATCTAAAGAAATCAATAAAGAAGATATAAAATACTGGAAGAGAAAAATTCCTCTTCTTATGTGTGAAATGCAAAAGTGTCTACCTTCAACTTTTTTCAATGCACAAGAACATTACCTCTTACATCAAGTTGAGGAGATTGAATTGTGCGGACCTGTACCAACTAGGTCAATGTGGATGGTTGAGAGGCACTTGAAATTTTTGAAAGGCTTGGTTTGACAGAGAGCACATCCTGAGGGTTCTATGGTAGAGGGATATGTGGTATACCAGACCATGGTGTACATTAGTGAATATCTTCCTAAGTTTGTAGCAAAGATCCATGTAGATCATATTTGGGATCCCAACTCCATTAACAAATTTGAAGGGGAGCACTTGATGGGCAAAGGTAGATTGAGGAAAGTGAGAGGTAAATCTAAGATGTTATTGTAGTTAATTAATTCTTATAAATCTGGTCGAGAGTTGGATGCAATAAATCTAAGATATTTTTGATATAGCTGGTCAAGAATGGGATGTAATACATTTGTATATTGCAAACAATCTTGATTGGATGATGGTATGGATTGAACGATGTCAACAAAATGGTTACTCATTAACATGGGAAAGTGTTGCTTCATTGGTTAGAGAAGCTCATCGTAATGGAGATCCCAATGTTACTCCAATGGTAATTGATCTAGCACATGGTTTAAGAGGTGGACAGGTACGTACAAATTTATTAATGATCATGATTCGTATGTTTCATATCAACTCATGATACAAATAATTTACACACTTTAAAAATTGCAGGTCAAGCACCACAAAGCTATGTACTATCATGGCCACAAATTTCATATAAAAAAGTTGGATGATACAAAGAAAACTTGTGATTCTGGGATAAGTGCAGTTTTCGAGGTCACCAATATATCATCTAGAAATGACCTACATCCTCAACAATCTCAAAATCAATACTATGGCATCTTAGATGATATAATTGAGTGCGACTTTAACTCCTTCAAAGTAGTTCTATTTGTCGTCAAATGGTACAGGCTACGACTGAATCAAAATGATCCAGATAGAACTGTTATTCAACATGATAATGGATTTACAATGATTAATACAAGGTCATTTGAACCAGTTGGAGATGAGCCCTATGTTCTTCCAAGCCAGTGTGAGCAAGTGTTTTACTCAGAGGTTCCACATAAATAAGGTTGGTCATTTGTTGTTAGACATGATCCAAGAGGAAGGCCGATAAAGTATAATGTTATGGAAGAAGAAGATACTGAAGATGATGAAGAAGCAGATGATGATGATGATGATGATGATGATGATGATGATGATGATGATGATGATGATGATGATGATGATGATGATGCTGATGATGATGATGATGATGATGATGATGATGATGATGATGATGATGATGGTGATGACGATGGTGATGGTGATCATGGCGATGATGATTGCGGTGATGCTGTTGATGATGGCGATGATGGCGATGATGGCGATGGCGATGGAAATGATGATGATGATGATGATGATGATGATGATCAATGACATAATTGAAATGGTTACATATTTATTGTGTTCAATTCTAATGATTACATATTTATGTTTTGCTTTAAATTGTAATGGTTACATATTTATTCTGTTCAATTCTAATGATTACGACATATGTGATTTATAATTACCAATTTTTTGTTAACGATGCTCAATTAATTGCTGTTGATACATGTATATTTGTGTTTGATTATCACCCTTTTTGCAAACAGGCAATTGACTACAGACATTGTCACCCCGGCCTTCTGTTGATGATCTTGCATTCCATACATAAGGTAAATTTGTTCATGTTTACGATGTTGTATATTGTTCATGTTATCTTCTAAGTTATTTGTAGCATACGTATCATGTAATATTTAGCTAACTTAAGATAAATGATTAACATATGCAGTAAATTTGACCTCTTTGGCGTGGATCGTGCACAGTGACATGGATTGGCAGGTATAAGTCAATAAATAGACATAATTTTCTTATATTCTTCTTGTTTATCACTAAGCACGTGTGTTATAAATAGACATATTATATAATCATATAATGTATATATAGACAAAGAACCGTATAGAAATATAATATATAATCACTTTCAACCTAGTACATTTTATATCTCTCATGTATAGACAAAGAAGAACTCTACGTATGGGTCACAACTTGATTATTCTATATATATTGACGTGGCAATATCTCATTTGATGGATTGCAGCACCCACCAAATAGGTACTTGTCAGATCTATCTACATCGAATGAGGGAAATGAGGGAATGCTAGATGAAAGTTCTACATGTAGTACGGCTAAAATAGGGAGATCAACTAGAGGTCAAAAGATTAGAAAAAAATTTGACAAATGCATGCAATATTTCCTTGCTAATGGGGGGTCATGTTCTTATGATGATGAGACCAAAGGCGACATCAAGGTGCCCTTTTGGTACACACACATTGAGAAAGAATGGGTACCCAATGAGCTACCTCCAATTAATACTGATTTTTGTGTTAATGAGAGGATATATCACATTGCTCCATCCTCATTACATGGTTTGGGCCTATTTTCCATGGATGGGATAAAGGTATATTACAATAGAGTTGTTGAATTGTTCGAGTATGTCGGTCCGTGTTACAATTACAATGATTGGATGCGGATTGTTCAATATAAAAAAAGTATGCGTAGGTATGCACTATCAGCTAATTATATACAAAGGAAAGAAAATGATCAAAGTAAAAGATTTTCAATGTACATTGATGGGAGACCAAAAGCAATAGGTAATATTGCAGGTTTTATAAATAGTACGCGACCTTCATCAACTAACAAGCAACCCAATTGCATATTTGAGGCGCGCAAGGGGAATCAAGTTTTTGTATGTGCAATAAAATCAATAAGTGCAGGGGAAGAACTGCTAATAGATTATCATTTAAATTGCATAGATACAAACAAAGTTACTATCATGAGGGTGGTAAGTACTATATACTATTTTATTAATAAGTTTTTTTTTGCTAAGTCTATTGCTTTTAGTTCGCTAAAGTTTTTATATTTAATCTTTGTCACAGGATGATATGGATCCCACACATGATAGAGGCCACGAGGATGCTCCTCCCACTTGTTCTTCAGCAAAGGTAAACCTTATTAAAATTGTACAAATTAGATAGTTGAAAAATGTTATATTATTACGTTATTTTATTTATGGTTTTGGAGTTTCTATGATAGTTTTACTGATATTCCTATCACAATTTGATGTTCAGGATAAGGGAAAAGCACCCTCGACAGTAGAGGCAATAGCTACCCCTAATGATGATGATCTTTTTGTAGATTCGCATAATGTTATAATCATGGTAAAGAAAAAAATGAAAAAAATCAATAAAGATATAATTAACATTTTGTATGAAAGAAATCCAAGTGAGGAGATGCTCAGGAGGCTAACTGAATTGAAAGCACTCGGACATCGGTATCAAGTAAGCAGTAATGAATCTTTAGTTATAACAAAATTTCAATAAAGGTTAATATTTTATACTCTTTTATGTTGTGAAGTAAAATATATGTAATATGTGTTCTTGTTGTAGGATTTTATGGAATCTCTAGTACCTGGTCAAGGACAATGTGCGGATGAGGCCGGTACTAGTAGACCTTCGGCTGCCTCAGGTAAAATAATCCTTTAGTTGACAAGTTACAAGGAATTTTTTCTTTGGAACATTCAAAAACTTCTCAAGTTAACTCTTACTTTTATTATTTGAAAATGTCTTTGCTAACAATGTATTGTTCAGGTCCTCAATTGCAGGAGACTCCTACTAGCCAGGTTGCCCATAGAAGATTGTCGAGTGCAATGTCGGCCACAAGGGCCATGAAAATATCAACGCCTTCAAGGGCTATGGCATCTGGTAAATCATTGTTTTACTATATTTGGTTTTGTGCTAATTATGATTTCATAATTTGTACTTTAATCTTGGGTGCATCACATAGTGGATTATTTTTTTGGAGCAGGAGATACCCCGGTGGCACCACTTGGTACACCTGGTACCGATCAATCTACATGTATTGGTGAAAATTCACCACCATTTCCTGGATCTACCTGTGTTACTAGCACGGGTGTGATGCAGACGTCATTATTGATTGACAATAATGAATCAATGCCTATAAAATGTCCTCAGATTCCAGGTACTTTAAATAATTATTTTTTATATTGTAATATGCATTTACCTATTCATAACAAGTTTTGGATTGATTATCCCATGACATTTTTTGCAGGAAATGATATGTTTTATAAGAAAATTTATGACCTAACATTGCATATATTCGGGCCCACCATACGTAAAAGGTGGAACATCATAAGTGAACTAAGTTTATCCCACTATTTTTTTTTCATATCATTAATTGGTACAGTATTTTTCCTTTCATTCCAGTCTTTTCTTTTAGTGGCTATATCTAACAATTTTGTGTTTTTCCTTAAAAGGTGGAATTTGCAAGAAAAAAGTTTAAAAGATCAGCTCATCAAAGATTTACAGCATGAGTTTGGCAATAATATTTTTGATGAGAAGAAAATTTTGGAAAGAGCTTGCAAACATCTTAAGACTGTGAGGGACCAATATAGAAAGAGTCTCGTCCAGAACCCAAAGTACAAGCATCCTCCCTTTATTTCAGCGAAGGATTGGAGTGAATTTAATTTAGATGCAAAGGAGAAAGCGGACGCTCAAAAAGGAGTTTTGCCAACAAATGCGAGAAGGTATGCAATAGTATTAACTACTAGTGATAAGGTGTTTGGCATGGACTTTTGAGATGATAATTAAATTTTGAATGCAATCATCATTTTTCAATATAATATCTTGGTATGATGTTTTAGACATTTTCACCATTGAAGGCAATGTGTTCAGCATTTCAAAGTTTCATTTGTTATTCCATATACATGTTTTTATAACCATTTTTTCAAACTTTTCATAGGTTGCAGGACACTTCAAAGGCAACAAAGGCCAGGCTGGAAAAAATTGGGCAACACAGACTTGGCGCTGGCGGATATTCAAAAATTAAAGCTCGCATTGTAAGTAGCAGTAAATGAATTGTAGAGAAAAATTATTTATAAAATGCAAATAATTTTGTTTAATCAAAAAATGCAGGGCTCTAATTTTAATTTAGAGGCCACGGAAGAACACAGAAAAATTGCCTTCAAGGAAGGCTATCAAGGCGTGGCTGAACGCCTACGGCAAGCTTCCACTGGCCCAACCGAAGAGTCTCCTGCATCATGTGCACAGGTAAATATGACAAAAAATATATTAGAAATTGAATACTTGAGCAACAATCAATTTGATAATAATGTCCATTACATTGCAATGCAGCCTATAGCGCCGCATCATGAAGCCGCTGATGTGGATCATACTGTCCAAGGATGTGCTCATTTGCTTTTTAAAACTAATTATGTAATTATTAATATAATTTAACATCTTAAATTGAACTTGGTGTAACATTTTTGTGTATATTTTAGAGGATACAGAATCAGGTCATGCTGAACGAGTGCCGGAGGATGTTCAGACTGTTCACCATGTAGATCATGTGGCACATTCAGGTAAAGAAAATCTATGTTTTGTTCTTTTAAATTAATTTTTTGATTTATAGTTCTTTTACTTACATAAATACTTGTAATTCAATAATATAAAAGTGTGAATTTAACTCATGAAGTAGTTATTGCAGCAGACCCCCCTTCAGCGCAGTGGCCTCCTATTCCTGAACAGATGAGGAGGAAACACATATTGGGATTAGACACAATAGAGGAGGGGAATGATGAGGACATTGATCTTCCTCTTAGAAATTATATGATTAAAAAAAATAGCAAGAAACCCAAAAAGAAATGATTGTAATTAACATTTATTGCTAATGAAAGAACTTTGTCTTAATGGATGTAATTTTGTACTAGTAATGTTGATGAATGATGTGTGTTAATATGTGTTAATGAATTATTCGTGAATGTTGTGTGTTAATGAGTTATGTGTTAATGAATTATTTATGAATGTTGTGTGTTAATGAATTTTATGTGTTAATGAATGTTATCATGTGATTATAATGATTGAATGTTATATTTCAAAAATGCCGAATGAATGAATGTTATTAAATGTTAATGGGGAATTTAGAGTGATGTTAGGGGGGGGGGGGGGCGAGGGGCCAAATGAGCTTCCACCTTCACGTGGTTGGCCTTGTTTAGTAGAGAATGTTAAACTATTCTTGAAACCAAGTGAAGCTCAAATTTTAAAGACAAGCTTAGATTTTTTGATGCAGAGCCTTCTAATATCCCCTTAAGGAACCCTGTTCAACTCGAGGATTCAACAATGTCTTGGAATCCACTCAAGGAACTAGAGTTCAACTCGAGGATAAATAAGAAGTTCTTGACTTTAGGATATCAACCAAACACTCCTCTACAATAGGTTCACTACCTTGATTCATTTTAGACAACGCTACTTCCAAGCAGGTCACTCATCCCAATATTATTCTAGTTCAAGTGCTCTTTACTACAAAGGTTCCTCCAACGTTAAGCCCACTTTACGTGTAGCCCAAGGTTTCTCTCAAACACCAAACCTTCACACAAGAATCCAACCTTCATTTTAAATTCACAAAACATCTTTTTATGACCTATCCACCATATTCCCACAACCCATTTTATTTGGACAACCCATCTTCTATCCAACACACACAATCAGTCCTTGAAGCTTGTAGCCCTCACCAGTCATTAAATTGAATTTTCCTCTTACTTTCCCCAAACAACTAAGTAAACTCAAATATTATCTAAATACCCATTTGGGCTCTTTAAATCCTCTGAAAGATTCAACCTATACTCCTTTGGACCATACCCAAGATCCAATACCCCTAGCCTATCCTCACCAGGCCTAATTCTCCACTTTTACATAGCAACCCCTAACTCCACTTGCTCCCAAGACTCAAAAGGCTGAAACAGTCATTCTAGAGGTTGAGAAATGACACATTTCCAACTCACCAAGTCTCCACCCTTCACTTAACTCGTTTGCCACCAAACCCTTGCTTTTAGGGACATACCATGAGGGTTTGATCAAAAGGACCCCTCCCATCAACTCCAGACCAAACTAACTATGTAAACACCTCACTATAGACCCCCTTATAGGTAATCAATCACCAAACCTCTTCAATCACGAAGCAACCAACTTTCAACATGACTGGTGTCTGTTCAGGCTTAACCTCCATCAACAAATTATCATCCAACACTGCTCCTTCACCAAGCTTCTCTATTCTCCTGCATTAGATCATTATGATACAAAGAAATACATGGTTGTGGGATCATGTACATGTTAGCGGTGGTGCATATGGAGGATTTTGTGATCTAGATTCACATTCAGGTGTCTTATTATCATTCCTTTTTGTTACTCTATGCTTGAGATTCTTCAGCTTGATATGAGTTTTAAACTCACCTCATATGGCAAAGAAGTATGGCAGAAACATACTTCATATTTCTGGTATGGTTTTCAACATTCATTTCAATCTATGTTTTCTTGGAAACAGTCAAATTTTTAATGCTTTTATTTTAAAAGAATTATACATTTCTAAATTAGAATTTTTGAAACTAGCACAACCATTGCTAGAGCCAAGATAAGAGGTATCGCACAAGATCAGATAATCTATCCATTCATGACGTGGAGGCAACTTCGTGGGAGACTATTCCAACTGCACTATCTAGAGCACTTGGACCTCAGTCTCAATGCCTTCTTCCCTCCTCTTGCCATCCCATCACACTTTCACAAGCTCAACAATTTAAGGCATTTAAGCTTGTACGACTCTATTTTCGTTGGTCAGATTCCAAGAGAGATTGGTAACATCTCTAGTTTAATTAAACATTTTCCATTCTTCTTAGACTTACAGATTTTCATGATGGTGATCTTGTTTAATTAAACATTTTCCATTCTTCTTAGACTTACAGATTTTCCTTTGTTAATTCATTTCAAGGATGTATTTGTCCAAACATTTATGTTGCAGCTTGCTGTATTGTCTAATCATCAAAATGGACGGGATACCCATATTCGTCAAGTAAAGATTTATGGTCCCTATCCGTAAGTATTGTTGATGCCTTCATATTTTGAAAGACTGTATTAGTTCATTTTAGTATAAAATGGTGGCACTTTTTCTTTAGTTTCTATATCTTATGCTTAGTGAAAAATAAAACATTTTCATCATTTCTCATCATGTTTCTATTTTGTGCTGAAATAGAAATCCAATTCCCCTCCAGGAGTTCCAGTTTAATTCGCTTGAGTTTACGATGTATTCGAACCTCAAATAACAAGTGGATCTACATGTTCAAAACCTTACCTTTTATTTATTGAGCACAAAGCTTTGTATTTGATAGCCATACATTTTTCAAATATTTGAAAAGATAAAAATAACACTTAATAATTGAACTATGGGTGTATTTTAGTATGTCTCTTTTGTGCCTATGGGGTAGATTAGTACATTTATACCACACTGTGTTTTCCTATACATCTTTGTTTCTGTCTTGTGCTGTTCCATGAGAAATAAGCTTGAATTTCTTATTGAGAAATGGAAATTCATTGTGTTGGCTTTGCATTCCATATTTTGTTGAAGATTTAGGGACTCTAAGTCTATGTGCTACATTATTTTCTTGTCAATTTTTTTGTGTGTTTATATTCTTCAATAAATCCTAATACATTGTATGATGGAAAGATTAACAACATATGTTTTTGAAGATTACTATTTAATCATGATTGCTTTATCTCTGCTCTTTCTGTCTTTATTACTTTAAATTCTAGATCAGATATATATTTCTTAGTCATTTTTGAAATGCTATTGTTTATGGTATTTTTCTTCTTTACGCCAACTATTGGTATTTATCAACTTTATGATTGCAGGTACCTATGGATCTTGTTGTTGACCACTCAGTGCAGGTTGATGTGGAAAAAGATTAGAAAAAAATTTGACAAACGCATGCAATATTTCCTTGCTAATGGGGGGTCATGTTCTTATGATGATGAGACCAAAGGCGACATCAAGTGGGTATCACCAATGCATGCAGATTGATCAGTATCTGGTGTACTTTAATCTTGGGTGCATCACATAGTGGATTATTTTTTTGGAGCAGGAGATACCCCGGTGGCACCGCTTGGTACACCAGATACTGATCAATCTGCATGTATTGGTGATAATTCACCATCATTTCTTGGATCTACTCGTGTTACTAGCACGGGTGTGACGCAGACGTCATTATTGATTGACAATAATGAATCAATGCCTATAAAATGTCCTCAGATTCCAGGTACTTTAAATAATTATTTTTTATATTGTAATATGCATTTACCTGTTCATAACAAGTTTTGGATTGATTATCCCATGACATTTTTTGCAGGAAATGATATGTTTTATAAGAAACTTTATGACCTAACATTGCATATATTCGGGCCCACCATACGTAAAAGGTGGAACATCATAAGTGAACTAAGTTTATCCCACTATTTTTTTTTCATATCATTAATTGGTACAGTATTTTTCCTTTCATTCCGGTCTTTTCTTTTAGTGGCTATATCTAACAATTTTGTGTTTTTCCTTAAAAGGTGGAATTTGCAAGAAAAAAGTTTAAAAGATCAGCTCATCAAAGATTTATAATTATGTTCATTGGCTAGTAATTTATTACCTCTAGTTGATTTGAATTATTCCCGTATAGGAAGGAATAGTAGTTGGCAGAACTTTTGCACTGTTCAAGAACTACAATATTGATGGCAATAAAGAGATGATTGCCATTGACACGATGAACATTGAAGGTTCATGCACATCTTGCTACATCACAACTGGTAATCACTCCATCACTCCTAAATTGCTAAGCTACAAAATATTATTTAATTCTAAGTTTTTATTGAATTCAAAGCATTGTAGCTTGAATCTATTTTTCCAATTCAAGCTACTTAAGAGAAAGGTGATTTGTCTATGTTTATTTTAAAAGCTTATTTTTCAATAGACATAATGAATGTCCTATGTGTAGGGTCAGCTTCCTGAATTTAGTCATGCAGCTTCCTGAATGTAGTCATGCTTGATTCAATTATTTATAACCCATCTTTCAAATAACCCATCTTTCAAATAACTCATCTTTTGAATAGTAGTCATTTTTAGATTAAGTTTTGGTAGAATTTCAAAAATGTCATTTTTAGAATATATTATGTTAAGCATAATATTTTAATGAATTGCATGATGGTATTTGATATTGAAGAAGATAGTCCATACGACTACTGTTCTCCCTCCCCTTAACAGTTTATAACTTTATATATTATTTGTTATTTGATGTTTTGAGTAATCCAAGCAATAGCAATGTCATGAGCACCCATTCACCATAACCCTTCTCTTCTAAGCTCTTCTACTTTGACACATCTCTAATCCACAGTCTTCATTACATGGATTGTTTATTGGGGACCTTAATAAAGTTTACAATGTACGCAGGATAATGAGATGGATAATGGATGAAGAGGAGCATCTTGCCAAGCTGAAGGAAGACACTTTGTAGTATGTTATTATAGATATGGGCCATAAGTTCTAAAAGCTTACATATTTGATGCATCATTTCTTTTTTGTAAAAGGATTTCCCTTCACTTGTAATCGGTTTTCTAGTAACAAAACTATGGAGCAAAATAAAATGGAATAAATGCACCCTAATTTTATCATATACAACCATTCCTGTTTCCTTTATTCTGGGATTTAGATATACAGCTGTATATGGTCAAACTCTAGCAGGTTTGGTTTGTATTGTACTTTGGTGCTGCTTTTCATTCTCTTTTTTTGCTTATGCAGCTATAACCACTGTTGACACCAGTGGAATCAAAATGCTCAAAGAGCTCAAGAGAATAATTGAACTGAAAGGCCTTCAGGTAACTATTATCATAATTTTGGTTTGAACAAAATATTATTTTGGTTTAAACAATTTATTTTAAGTTTTGATTTGTTTATGTCATTCATCTAAAATCATTTAATAAGTGGGTATTATTGAATTAAGTAATAGCATTCCTAATAAATTTAATAAGTGGGTCTTATTGAATTAAGTAAAAGCATTCCTAATAAATCAACCAAAGAAATGAAAGCTTAGAATGTGTTGTTTAAACATGTTCAGCAGTATGTACTCTATATAAAACATGTCAACTATATCAACACTTCATAGAATTTTGGTTTAAACAGTAAACTCTAAACTTTGACCTTTTTAAATTGCGTACTATTTCATTACTGGCCTAGAACCTACATATAAATCAATAAAAATCCAAGTGCTCACCAAGCTTACAAGTTTTAAATAAGTGTGACTATCTTTATGTTATAACAAAATTTAACAAAAATCTATTTTGTATTGTAAACAATGTGAATTATACTAACAAGGAGTATACATGATCTTTAGCTTGCATTGAGCAACCCTGGGTTAGATCTCATGGAGAATCTTCAAAAGGAAAAGTTCACTGAAATTCTATGACCAAATTGGCTATTTCTTACAGTTGGTGAGGGTGTTGTAGTTTGCAGTTCTCTTCTCCAAGCTCGTAAGCTCAATAGATAATTGAATGTCAACGGTAATAACCAGGCCGGTCTCTACAATTACAATTTGCATGGTTAAAGACTAAACCTGAGAGTTACCCTTGTCTATCATTTCATTCTTATAATGAAGAATGTCCTCACTTACCTCGCTATATTTCTGTACTGAATATTACTTATAGTTTACAATACTCAAAGGTTGTAAGAAGCCATGGAGGCTTTGTTTTTAATTTGATGAATCACCTTGCAAGCTACAGTGATGATTATGAAGATGTTAAATAATATGAATATAATGGAAGGGCTAAAATTTTGTTAAAATCTAATTAGAAACTTTTTTTTTGCCTATGTTCCCATCAAGCTTAAAACATTATGTGGGAAGACTCGATACACTCTTTGGGAAATTTTACTATGGACCATCCAAACCTAGAAATCTTCTTTAAACAACCACTTGTAATGTTAAAGAGATGAGAAGAGCTCTGCCTTTGAGGTTCAAATTACTCAAGAGCAAAGAACCCTGTAACAACTACTCTCTATCCTCTACTGTAACAATCAAACTGAGGAAATAGAATTCTAACTTCCTTGAAGCAAACCATCTTCCAGGTACTCACCTTCTTGGATGCATTTTTTGAGTAAAGCCTCTGCCACTGGTTTGTCTCCAAACATTTCTCCTATATTCCTTTGAGACTGTAATCTTCCATTTGACTACAACCTTTTGAAGATCTCAATCTCAAGGTAATGTATCCTCAATCAATGCTCCTTTTTTGAAGACTGATCCTCTGTCTCTGTCATTGAGACTATTCTTTGTCAAGGACCCATTTAATGCCTATAAACCTAAAACCACTTAGACCTTAACCCTATATGACCATTACATGACATTTTGACTCATTACATGGGATTTTCACTTATTACATTACTTTTATAGCATTATTCCTTATTACATTACAATGACCTTTAGACTTGATTATGAATTTTGCTTTGAATATTGAGTCTAACATTGCAATTGAACATCTCTGAATGCCATTCCACTCCTAGGCTCAGGTGCCTTGCTGGATGCCCCTGCATCATCAACCAAGTGGTACAAATGATCAAATCCCACAGACAGTCTGTAGCTATGACAGAGTTTGAAAAGGTAGAGAGACCTACACTGGTGACTCAGAAGAAACTTCAGCTTTCAAAAACAAAGCCAATTAGGTTGGCAGACTTGTGGATCGGACCAGCATTTGGTGGAAGAGGAAGAAAGATGACTAGAACTCTGGAGGCCCACTATAATGGATTTCTATATTCAACCATGAGAGCAGAGGAGAGAGCTGATATCATGTATCAAAATATTAAACACACATTCTTCCAGCCAGCAGAGAAGGAGATGATTACTTTGCATCATTTTCATTTGCATAACCATATTATTGTGGGAACTAAGAAGACTAAGGATGTCCAGTTTTATGTGGAAATAATGGACGTGGTCCAAACTTTAGGAGGGGCAAGAAGGTCCATGTATGATCCCGATGAAATTAAGGAAGAGTAGCAAGAGAGGAACATGAAAAATAAAATCAATGGAGAGTTTGAAGGGTTTGGTAAATGAGTAACAGAGCTATGGGAGCAGCCTCATCTAAAAGATTTTGAACTAGAGTTTGATATACTATTTAGAGAGCTAGGTTTTCATGGAGTTCCTTTCAAAGCCTCTGCTTTTATTGTTCCTACCGTAAACTATTAGGTAGAGTTGGTGGAATTTCCTTTCATAGTAATAACCATTAGTGAGATTGAGATAGTTAACCTTGAGAGAGTAGGACTTGGGCAAAAGGCATTTGATATGGGTATTGTTTTCAAAGACATCAAATGGGATGTACTCCGCATTGATGTTATTCCTCAATCTTCTCTTGATGGCATCAAAGAATGGCTAAACTCAATGGATATAAAGTATTATGAAAGCAGAATGAACTTGAACTGGCGGCCAATTTTGAAGACCATTACAGATGATCCAGATAAATTTATTGAAGATGGTGGCTGGGAATTTCTGAATTGGGAAATCCATCTTCCATTTGGGTGACAGAATCCAATAGATGCTTCAAAATGTTTGAAGTTCTTTCACCAAGCTTTATCAAATGGATCTCTCATGAGAATGAATGGAACAGTTAGCACTCATTGGCTCTAGGTGATTCTTACGGAGGTGAAGCACCGAGACTTCCTGGGAGGTCATCCATCCTAGTACCACTCCAACTTGAGCACGCTTAACTATGGAGTTTCCTCCATGGTTAAATCCACTCTGCTTGCATCCTCATTTGCAAAACCTTCACCAAGTGTTATGCCTTATGAACCATTCATTAGAAAGCCCCTTAAGCTCTTCAATTAATAAGTAGGAGATATTTTCCACAGCAAGTCAAATTGTGATATTGCTATCAAGATTCAACTGTGTAGTTTTTTTAGTCAAACTCATTGACCCGTGATTCATGAGTAATGGTTCACACGACCCCATCTCTCATGAGAATGAATGGAACACTTAGCACTCATTGGCTCTAGGTGATGCTCATAGAGGTGAAGCACCGGGACTTCCCGAGAGGTCACCCATTCTAGTACTACTCCAACTCGAGCGCACTTAACTACGGAGTTTCCTCCCTAGTTAAACCCACTCTGCTTGCATTCTCATCTGCAAAACCTTCACCAAGTGTTGTGCCTTACGAACCAGTTGATGAGCTTAAGGGGCTTTCTAATCGATGGTTCATAAGGCACAACACTTGGTGAAGGTTTTGCAAATGAGAATGCAAGCAGAGTGGGTTTAACCACAAAGGAAACTTCATAGTTAAGTACGCTCAAGTTGGAGTAGTACTGGGATGGGTGAGCTCTCAGGAAGCCTCGATGCTTCACCTTTGTGAGCATCAGCTAGAACCAATGAGTGCTAAGTGTTCCATTCATTCTCATGAGAGATGGGTTCATGTGAACCACTACTCATGAATCACGGGTCAATGAGTTTGACTCAAAAAACTACACAGTTGAATCTTGATAGCAATATCACAATTTGACTTGTTGTGGAAAATATCTCCTACTTATTAATTGATAAGCTTAAGGGGCTTTCTAATGAATGGTTCATAAGGCATAACACTTGGTGAAGGTTTTGCAAATGAGAATGCAAGCAGAGTGGGTTTAACCATGGAGGAAACTCCATAGTTAAGTGTGCTCGAGCTGGAGTGGTACAGGGATGGATGACCTCCCAGGAAGTCCCGGTGCTTCACCTCTGTAAGCATCACCTAGAGCCAATGAGTGCTAACTGTTCCATTCATTCTCATGAGAGATCCATTTGATAAAGCTTGGTGAAAGAACTTCAAACATTTTGAAGCATCTATTGGATTCTGTCACCCAAAAGGAAGATGGATTTCCCAATTCAGAAATTTAGAGTTCTTTTCATTAACCTGTGATTCATGAGTAGTGGTTTACATGAACCCATCTCTCATGAGAATGAATGGAACAGTTAGCACTCATTGGCTCTAGGTGATGCTTACGGAGGTGAAGCACCAGGACTTCCTAAGAGGTCATCCATCCCAGTACCACTCCATCTTGAGCACGCTTAACTACGGAGTTTCCTCCATGGTTAAACCCACTCTGCTTGCATCCTCATTTGCAAAACCTTCACCAAGTGTTATGCCTTATGAACCATTCATTAGAAAGCCCCTAAGCTCGTCAATTAATAAGTAGGAGATATTTTCCACAGCAAGTCAAATTGTGATATTGCTATCAAGATTAAACTGTGTAGTTTTTTGAGTCAAACTCATTGAGCCATGATTCATGAGTAGTGGTTCACACGAACCCATCTCTCATGAGAATGAATGGAACACTTAGCACTCATTGGCTCTAGCTGATGCTCACAGAGGTGAAGCACCGGGACTTCCCAAGAGGTCACCCATCCCAGTACTACTCCAACTCGAGCGCACTGAACTATAGAGTTTCCTCCCTGGTTAAACCCACTCTGCTTGCATCCTCATTTGCAAAACCTTCACCAAGTGTTGTGCCTTACGAACTAGTTGATGCACTTAAGGGGCTTTCTAATTGATGGTTCATAAGGCACAACACTTGGTGAAGGTTTTGCAAATGAGAATGCAAGCAGAGTGGGTTTAACCATGGAGGAAACTCCGTAGTTAAGTGCACTCGAGTTGGAGTATTACTGGGATGGGTGACCTCTCGGGAAGTCCCAGTGCTTCACCTTTGTGAGCATCAGCTAGAGCCAATGAGTGATAAGTGTTCCATTCATTCTCATGAGAGATGGGTTCATGTGAACCACTACTCATGAATCACGGGTCAATGAGTTTGACTCAAAAAACTACATAGTTGAATCTTGATAGCAATATCACAAGTTGACTTGCTGTGGAAAATATCTCCTACTTATTAATTGATGAACTTAAGGGGCTTTCTAATGAATGGTTCATAAGGCATAAAACTTGGTGAAGGTTTTTCAAATGAGGATGCAAGCAGAGTGGGTTTAACCATGGAGGAAACTCCATAGTTAAGCATGCTCGAGATGGAGTGGTACTGGGATGGATGACCTTCCAAGAAGTCCCGGTGCTTCACCTCCATAAGCATCAGCTAGAGCCAATGAGTGCTAACTATTCCATTCATTCTCATGAGAGATCCATTTGATAAAGCTTGGTGAAAGAACTTCAAACATTTTGAAGCATCTATTGGATTCTGTCACCCAAATGGAAGATGGATTTACCAATTCAGAAATTCAGAGTTCTTTTCATTAACTTGTGATTCATGAGTAGTGGTTTACATGAACCCATCTCTCATGAGAATGAATGGAACAATTACCACTCATTGGCTCTAGGTGATGCTTACGGAGGTGAAGCACCGGGACTTCCCGGGAGGTCATCCATCCCAGTACCACTCCAGCTCGAGCACGCTTAACTACGGAGTTTCCTCCATGGTTAAACCCACTCTGCTTGCATCCTCATTTGCAAAACCTTCACCAAGTGTTATGCCTTATGAACCATTCATTAGAAAGCCCCTTAAGCTTGTTAATTAATAAGTAGGAGATATTTTGCACAGCAAGTCAAATTGTGATATTGCTATCAAGATTCAACTGTGTAGTTTTTTGAGTCAAACTCATTGACCCGTGATTCATGAGTAGTGGTTCACACCAAAGAATCAAAACTCAGACTCGGCAAGGCCGACTTGACCCGTGACTCGCCGATGACTTGGCAATGACTCGGCTATGACTCGGCAAAAAAAAAAAAAGAGATTTCTTAAAATTTAAAACTTGTTTCAGGCACCCATTATTGAATAAAGCTTAAAAAACATCACATCACATCTAAAGGTCAAATAACATCTAAAGGATATGGTTAAGAGAACAAAGTATAATTGATAATGAAGGGAACGAATGGTAATTGTTATGAACAGTCACGTCACTTCATTATAAACTAACATGTCATTTCTAATGTGAACAATCACGTCTTTTCTTATTTGCTAGTTCAATATATATAGATATTCAAATGTGTAGATTCAATCAATAACCAAGGCAATTTGATCACTATTTTTTCCATTACATTCACTATCTTCATTCCATCTCTCCAATTTGAATCTTGTGGATCATTGATTCTTAGCATTTCAACCTTCATTGTCCCAAGGCGTTTGTCCTACTGTTCCCTTTAACAACTCATGAATGCTCATTGATGAATCATGGCTGTTCTAACTGATATTCTTGTGATACATCGTCAGCTGTTCTCATTTCTTTATGATTCTTCTTATTTATTCATTGGCTAACTTTTTTGACATTCCTTGGACTGCTCTTCATGACCTATCATTTACTTACTGTTCTGATCCTTATTGTGACTGCTCTAACAGTGAATGTCACTGTTTCTAACAATATATGTCATTGTTTCATCATGTAATCACTGCTATACATCACTACTCTGATCAATTTTCTTTTCACTGCTATCACATTGCAAAACACTGCTTTTAATCATCTTTTATCAGTGACTTTTCATGACTAATGACTGCTTTAGGATTCATTCTTCTGTTTGTTATCTTCTTTCTTTGAACACTGTCCTTGAACACTCACTGAAGACTACTGTCATCAGAAATTCATGAAGCCTACTGTCATTAGAGATTCATGAAGATGATCAATGTCCTTAGACATTGATGTGACTGTTTGTTAATTATCATGTCCTCTCATAACAGTCATGATTTTCACCGATATTCTTTTGCATTTCTCCATTTCTGATCACTGTCATAAAAATGAAAGCCACTGTCCTCTAGCATACTGTCTTCTACATCCTTTTGTTTGCTGCTCTCATTTGTGGATTATTACTCATATCATTGTTATTATGACTGCATCATTGGCACAGTCTTCCTTCTTGAAAAAGCAAATTATTGTCTTGTTCTAAGTGATTGTCACAATTTTTCTCATCCTTCAACAACATGTATATCACTGTTGTTGACAAGTCTATGGCTCGGGCCTGCCGTGGTGCGAGTCATGAGGCACGGACCTGCAAGTTATGGCCATGACCCGCTGACTTGGTGAGTCACGTAGGTCATGCCCCATAACTCGGCCCATGACTCGGCCGGGTCACCAAAACTCGGGAGCCATGGCTCGACCCGCGAGTCAAGATAACTCGCCTGACTCACCGCGGGTTTTGATACTCTGGTTCACACGAACCCATCTCTCATGAGAATGAATGGAACACTTAGCACTCATTGGCTCTAGCTGATGCTCACAGAGGTGAAGCACCGGGACTTCCAGAGAGGTCACCCATTCCAGTACTACTCCAACTCGAGCACACTTAACTATGGAGTTTCCTCCCTGGTTAAACTGACTCTTCTTGCATTCTCATTTGCAAAACCTTCACAAAGTGTTGCGCCTTACGAACCAGTTGATGAGCTTAAGGAGATTTCTAATTGATGGTTCATAAGGCACAACACTTGGTGAAGGTTTTGCAAATGAGAATGCAAGCAGAGTGGGTTTAACCATGGAGGAAACTCCGTAGTTAAGTGCGCTCAAGTTGGAGTAGTACTGGGATGGGTGACCTCTCAGGAAGTCCCGGTGCTTCACCTTTGTAAGCATCAACTCGAACCAATGAGTGCTAAGTGTTCCATTCATTCTCATGAGAGATGGGTTCATGTGAACCACTACTCATGAATCACGGCTCAATGAGTTTGACTCAAAAAACTACACAGTTGAATGTTGATAGCAATATCACAATTTGACTTGCTGTGGAAAATATCTCCTACTTATTAATTGACGAGCTTAAGGGGCTTTCTAATGAATGGTTCATAAGGCATAACACTTGGTGAAGGTTTTACAAATGAGGATGCAAGCAGAGTGGCTTTAACCATGGAGGAAACTCCGTAGTTAAGTGTGCTCGAGCTGGAGTGGTACTGGGATGGATGACCTCCCGAGAAGTCTCGGTGCTTCACCTTTGTAAGGATCACCTAGAGCCAATGAGTGCTAACTGTTCCATTCATTCTCATGAGAGATGGGTTCATGTAAACCACTACTCATGAATCACATGTTAATGAAAAGACCAAATTTGAGGTCAATAAACATGGCAAATTGAATCAATGACTTCAAAGAATTTTTTTAGCTTGCTACTACAGGCTGACTGAACTCCACATTTTTTAAGTGCTTGGAACCCATGAACAGTTCATTGCTTCTATCTTCTAGCCATATTAATCTTTGATGTTCATGCATCTCACATCTTTTTCCATTCTACTCACATCTTTTTCGCTACATTCTTGATATCGATTTCTTTTGGGGATTTGTTAAACAGCTCACTGGTTTTTTTTGTACGTCCATATCTTGCTTACATACTGAATTATTCCTTATTACATTACAATGAACTTTAGACTTGATTATGAATTTTTCTTTGAATATTGAGTCTAACATTGCAATTGAACATCTCTGAATGCCATTCCACTCCTAGGCTCAAGTGCCCTGCTGGATGCCCCTGCATCATCAACCAAGTGGTACAAATGATCAAATCCCATAGACGGTCTGTAGCTATGACAAAGTCTAAAAAGGCAGAGAGACCTACATTGGTGACTCAGAAGAAACTTCAGCTTTCAAAAACAAAGCCAATTAGGTTGGCAAACTTGTGGATCGGGCCGACATTTGGTGGAACAGGAAGAAAGATGACTAGAACTCTGGAGGCCCACTATATTGGATTTCGGTATTCAACCATGAGAGTAGAAGAGAGAGCTGATATCATGTATCAAAATATTAAACACACATTCTTCCAGCCAGCAGAGAAGGAGATGATTACTTTGCTTCATTTTCATTTGCATCACCATATTATGGTGGGAACTAAGAAGACTAAGGATGTCCAGTTTTATGTGGAAGTAATGGACGTGGTCCAAACTTTAGGAGGGGCAAGAAGGTCCATTTATGATCCTGATGAAATTGAGGAAGAGCAGCAAGAGAGGGACATGAAAAATCAAATCAATGGAGAGTTTGAAGGGTTTGTTAAATGAGTAACAGAGCTATGGGAGCAGCCTCATCTAAAAGATTTTGAACTGGAGTTTGATATACCATTTAGAGAGCTAGGTTTCCATGGAGTTCCTTTCAAAGCCTCTACTTTTATTGTTCCTACCGTAAACTGTTTGGTAGAGTTGGTGGAATTGCCTTTCTTAGTAATAACCATTAGTGAGATTGAGATAGTTAACCTTGAGAGAGTAGGACTTGGGCAAAAGGCATTTGATATGGCTATTGTTTTCAAAGACTTCAAGCGGGATGTACTCCGCATTGATGTTATTCCTCAATCTTCTCTTGATGGCATCAAAGAATGGCTAAACTCAATGGATATAAAGTATTATGAAAGCAGAATGAACTTGAACTGGCGGCCAATTTTGAAGACCATTTCAGATGATCCAAATAAATTTATTAAAGATGGTGACTGGGAATTTTTGAATTGGGAAATCCATCTTCCTTTTGGGTGACAGAATCCAATAGATGCTTCAAAATGTTTGAAGTTATTTCACAAAGCTTTATCAAATGGATCTCTCATGAGAATAAATGGAACAGTTAGCACTCATTGGCTCTAGGTGATGCTTACGGAGGTGAAGCACTGGGACTTCCTGGGAGGTCATCCATCCCATTACCACTCTAGCTCGAGCATGCTTAACTACAGAGTTTCCTCCATGGTTAAACCCACTCTACTTGCATCCTCATTTGCAAAACCTTCACCAAGTGTTATGCCTTATGAACCATTCATTAGAAAGCCCCTTAAGCTCGTCAATTAATAAGTAGGAGATATTTTCCACAGCAAGTCAAATTGTGATATTGCTATCAAGATTCAACTGTGTAGTTTTTTGAGTCAAACTCATTGACCCGTGATTCATGAGTAGTGGTTCACATGAACACATCTCTCATGAGAATGAATGGAACACTTAGCACTCATTGGCTCTAGCTGATGCTCACAGAGGTGAAGCACTGGGACTTCCCGAGAGGTCACCCATTCTAGTACTACTCCAACTAGAGTGCACTTAACTACAGAGTTTCCTCCATGGTTAAACCCACTCTGCTTGCATTCTCATTTGCAAAACCTTCACCAAGTGTTGTGCCTTATGAGCCAGTTGATGAGCTTAAGGGGCTTTCTAATCGATGGTTCCTAAGGCACAACACTTGGTGAAGGTTTTACAAATGAGAATGCAAGCAGAGTGGGTTTAACCACGGAGGAAACTCCGTAGTTAAGTGAGCTTGAGTTAGAGTAGTACTGGGATGGGTGACCTCTCGGGAAGTCCCGGTGCTTCACCTCTGTGAGCATCAGCTAGAGCCAATGAGTGCTAAGTGTTCCATTCATTCTCATGAGAGATGGGTTCATGTGAACCACTACTCATGAATCACGGCTCAATGAGTTTGACTCAAAAAACTACACAGTTGAATGTTGATAGCAATATCACAATTTGACTTGCTGTGGAAAATATCTCCTACTTATTAATTGACGAGCTTAAGGGGCTTTCTAATGAATGGTTCATAAGGCATAACACTTGGTGAAGGTTTTGCAAATGAGGATGCAAGCAGAGTGGGTTTAACCATGGAGGAAACTCCGTAGTTAAGCGTGCTCGAGCTGGAGTGGTACTGGGATGGATGACCTCCCGGGAAGTCTCAGTGCTTCACCTCCGTAAGCATCACCTAGAGCCAATGAGTGCTAACTGTTCCATTCATTCTCATGAGAGATGGGTTCATGTAAACCACTACTCATGAATCACAGGTTAATGAAAAGAACTCTAAATGCACCTTACGTATGTAACATTTTTTTTTTTAAAAAAAATAGCATTGGTCAAAATTTTGACCAATGCCACCAAAAACTTCCACCAAAGGATGGTCGAAATTTCAACCAAAACAACAAAATTTCCACCAATTGGATGGTCAAAATTTTGACCATCTCATCCGTCGAACGTATAGCATCTCGGTCGAACATTTGATGTTTTCATCAAAATTTTGACCAACATTTGGTGGAAATTTTTGCTGCCACTGGTCAAAATTTTGATCAATCCTAGGTGGAAATTTGTTTGACAATTGGTCAAAATTTTGACCATTATAAAAAAAATGACGAAAATTTTGGAGCATGGACGCAGTCAAATTTTTGACCTATGTTTTAGTCAAAATTTTGACTGATTATAAGTACATCAAAAATTTGACAAAAAAAGACCGACGACAATGTTGGTCGTAAATTTGACTAATTTCGGTCAAAATTTTGACCAATTCTTGTTCGAAATTTGAGGCCAAATTTACTAGTGACCCCCCCCGTCCCCCCTCAGTTATCTAACAAAAATTTGTGAGAAACTAGATCCCATTATTAATGTTGTTTAAATAGATATCAAATATTTATTTTTTAAATGGTTGTCATGTGAAATAGAGTAGATGCAATAAATATAATTCTTAGTGAAAAAAATTTATCCAACAAAGATATTAAAAAAGGGTGTTATTTGAATATTGGTTAAAATAAAATAAGACACACTTTATATTTGGATTATTTAAAACTTTTAATAATTACATTACAATGAATTTCATGAACTATAAAACAAGGGGATAAAAAAGATCTAGTATATTTTTGTATTTTTATGTGACTATGCATCTATATGTGTTAAGATCTCTTTTTTTATTTTTAAAAAGTCAAAATAAATATATAGAATGTAACTTTAAAAGTATTTACAATAGAATATAAAATGAGTTGGTTATCAAATTTATTGAAGGAAGTAGGCTTATACAGATCTTCATTATGATTTTAAATCCATTTGCATGTTTGTGGTTCCTAAGATAAAAATAAAGAAATGCTTAAGGTTATTTACATAGTGGGGTTTTCCAAATCTTGGGATCTTGTTTGGAGTACATGAGAGTCTTTTTTGCATGATAAATATTATGTATTTTGGATCAACAACTTCCTATGTTTCTATGGATCTTACAAACATGTACAAAAATCTTGTTTTTGTTGATAAGGATTTTAGAAATTTACATGATGCCAATGATGGATAGAGTTTAATAGGTTCAAAATATAACTTGGAGGAGCCGCTAAGAAGCAAGAGGATATTTCTCTTCTCCAATTAGTTATTTTCTCTAAGTTCGAGTAAATTGTTTAATCTTAGTTTTATATGAGTAATTTTATTTTATTTTTAAATTTTATGTTTAGTAAATTGGTGTTACAATTTTGATGTGTTTGTTTTTATTAAGTAAAATAGGTTTTACAAGGTGCCTGAAACCCACAGTCGAAAAAGAGAGATGATCAACAAAGAGAAAATAGAACTAAGGAAAATAGTCTTGAAGCAAGCCACAAGTTGGCCAAGGGTAGAGAAGCCACAGCAAAACAGAGCTGGTCATATTTTTATGATTCCCTCGATACTTTGGAGTCTTTCCTTATCAAGGATATTCTTCGCTTCACTTGGGATGTCTTCACCTTGTTGCCATGTCATCTTGACATCCTTCATGATAGCTAGATTGGTGAACCAATCAGTAGTGTTGTTGCCTTCTCTGTACACATGAGAGATATACACCTTGTCAAAAGAATTGAGGATAGCACAAGTTTCTACGATGATGTTGGATATAGACTAGGAGGGGGGATGAATGCGGTGTAAGCAGTTGATAATGTTCATCGAGTCACCTTCGAGCTAGAGATTCTTGACCCCTATTTCCTGGGCAAGTTTGGTGACATGGAGAGCTGCACAGGCTTCAACATAGTGGTTGGATTGAGAGCCCAGAGGTAAGATGACAGCCGCTAGGCCAGAACCAAAACAATTTCTGATGATACCTCCACTACCTCTAAGGCCAGGGTTCCCTTTGGTAGCTCCGTCGAAGTTGGCTTTCTCCCAACTAGTCACGGGGCAGCTCTAGATACAATTCAATCTTTTCTCTTGGGTCACGGTTTGAGTCCTTCCTGCAAGATGATTAGTTCTCCCGCAATAGAAATTTTTTTCCTTAACAGCATGTTGGATTTTACGAAGATGATTTTGGGGGGAGAGGAGCAGTCTCGAAATATGTGATTGTTGCACTATTTCCATACTCCCCAGCAAAGATGATGAAGGATCCAAATGCAGTAGGTCCGGAAGTCCGGATTAAACATTTTGAAAGTCTATGTGTTGTTATAGATGGTATATTTATTTAATTTTTGGATTTTACTTTTGATCTTTGATGAGGAGTAGACTAAGTTGTTTGGATTAGTTTCTTATTGTAGAGGCTTTTCAAAAATTTCTTGATAAGCGGAAGAAAGTGTATTAATTATCTTTTAATTCTTTTTGATCATACAAGTTGGAGGGATTTACTAACAATGATTGTATTGAGAAAAGTGAGTTCAATGATGTTGTGCACCAAGGTAGATATGCCATACATATTAATCATTGGAAATTATATGAGTTGATGGGACCTTTCTATAACTAATAACACTAAGCAAAGTGAGGTCAGTGACCTATGAAGGTGAACTTGCCATATACACTATTGAATGTCATTGAGACATTAGCATTAATGTGGTTGAAAAATCCATGATTAACATGGTACAAGTGTAGAATGGTAAAAGATCACTAACATGCCAACTATATGTTAATAATCTCCACCACACCTAATGAAGTAGTTAGATTCTATGTGAAGTAATATTGTTTGATTCATACTAGGATATATAGTGTACTAATTTGTTTGACAAAGTCTATTAGTTGACTTCACAATCATATGCTCTAGATTATCTTTTGTTCTCCTTTGGATCAAGTGGATTTGTTGAGTCTTTTGAATTGAATAGATATCATTTTTATATAGTTTAAAATAAATACTTATACTAATATAGTTTAGAATATAATAGAATAAATGTTGATTTTTTTTAATTTTCTAGATTAGATTATGTTTTTTTTACATCAACGTTTCAAATCATATTCTGTGTTCTGTCATGAGGATAAAAGAGGGCTCAATGAGTAGAAAAATAGTTTGATTATAGATCCCAATGACTAAAAAGATGAGAGGAAAGAGATAGTGGAAGGGAGAAGTTGCACTCAAAATAAAGTAAAAGTTAAACAAAGAAAATAGAAATAAATAAATAAATAAACTAATCTAAAAGAAAAATAGAAAGTCTTAAATGATAAAAAGAAATAATAAATGAAGAAAAGTGAAGGATTAATTAATGATCAAGTACCATAAAATACATTCAAAGAAAATAACTCTAGATAACAAGTAAAAACAAGAATGATGAAAAACTTAAAATAATAATATGACAAAAAAATAATAATAATAACAAGAGAAGAACAAAGAAGAACTAGAATGATAAAGAAAAAGGCTGAGGAAAAAAAATGAAAGGACAAATAATAATGTAAATTTAATTTTTTTTTTTTAAGAAAAGAAAAGAAATGAAACTAAAAAATAAAAGATAACATAAATATGAAAAATAAAATAAAAATTAAAGAAAGAAAAGTTGGAAAAAAAAAATTAAAAAATTAAAAAGACATAAGAGAAAACATAGAGAGAAAATATTGAATACAAACTAAAAATATGTCACAGTTGAAAAAAAAACAATGAAAGTTACGAAAGGAGGATGAAACAAATAACAAAAATAATAAATAAAAAACTAGCCGTTGAGAAAATGATAACGGGAAAGAAAATTCAAAAAACTATTGATGCAGAGCGGTAAAAAGCATTTGAAATTAAGATAAATATAATCAATTCAGTTTCATTCGGTTACAACATTTTTTCTTTCTCTGATTGCCCCTTTTTGTCTATGTTCTATTCTGTGATTGTCCCTTTCTGTCAATGTTTCGTTCTTCCTCTTTGTTTTGTTCAATTTTTTTAAGTGCTTGCTTTATTTTGATTTTTCTGATTGACTTTTTCATACAGGAAAGGATTTTTCATACAGCGTGCACGCTGATCTGATTGATTTTTTCGTACAGGAAAGGATTCAATTCCTCAGGTAGAGCAGAGGAAGAGGCAGAGAAATCGAGAGCGAAATCTTCGTCCAGGTAATTCTTATAGACTCATTTAAATGGATTCAATTCCCTCATCGTTACTACATTTTCACCCTCCATTTGAATGGTTTCAATCCCAATATCAGGAGAGAGGAAATGATGAAGCAACCGCCATAAACAGAGTAATACAGATCACCTTTAATTGGTCTTTTGATGTCCATTTTGTGCATTTAGACACCACATTTCCTTGAGGAATTATGTCAAACAAGTTACACGCAGTGTCTATCTGTGGTTTCAGATTCCTTTAGACAAATTCTGTCTCTGATTGCCCCTTTGGAATGTAGATCTGTAGATAAAACATTTCAGATTTGGATGGCCATTTTTGTCATAATCTTTCGGTTTTCACACTGTGTTTTGATTTTCACTCATGTTTATTTTTAATCCTTTTGGCTTGAGTAAAGAACTGATGAAGTGAGATTGCATGTAGGCGTGAGATGCAGTACCCAAAAATAGTTCATATAATCAATGTAGAGAAGAAGAGATGGAAGATTCCTTATGACCTACTTCCTAGTTCCTAGATCACAAGTAGCTGCTCTACAAAGAAACCATACTTTCAAAATAGCTAACCCAGTGTTTGAATTGTCCATGTTGTCAGGAAATGAGTTGATCTTCTCCTACACAGCTAATCCATTTGGATTTGCTATCAAGCACATATCCCATGTAGTTGTTCTGTTCAGCTCCTCTCATGGCAACTTGGTTTCCAGTATCTAGTAATCTGCATAAGCCTCACCACATCAGCTTCACTGTTACTACTGTATAAATTGATTAATAATAAAAACAGTGATTTTGGATGGGCTAGCAAATATGAAATTATTGAGGGAATATCTGTGCTTCTGCACAATGACTGTAATCCTGTGGCTGTGCATGAAGATGTGCACCAATGTACTAATGGACAGTCATTAGGAGGATTAGATAGCTGATTTTGGTTTAGCCAGACTTGTGCAGAGAAAAGGCCCCATGTACTCCAGCCTGTACATTGCACCAGGTATTTAATTGTCATTGTCATTTTAGTCCTACATTTGAATTAACAAAAATTCATGTGCATATTTTGATAAAGTGGGTTCTGATTCTGACTGTTATTGTATTTGAATTTGATTTTGCGATATTTTTTTCAATGTTTCAGATATACTCTGTGATTCAAATGAGTGCATAAGGAGGAAAAAATGATAGATCACAGAACATGATTCAAAACATTGATGAAAAAGCTATCATACAATAAAATCTAGAAATAACGACAGTCAACAATATAGACTGTGAAAATCTATAATGATTAAATAGACATTTTTCAAACATTGATGGAAAAGCTATCATACAATAAAATCTAGAAATAACGACAGTCAAACAATATAGATTGTGAAAATCTATAATGATTAAACAGACATTTTTCATTTTGGCAGGCCTAGTGATGGGCGTTAGTGATGTGGATATAGCAGTTGATGGGTATCATCATTTCAAGGTAGGATGATCATCTCAACTACTTGACATATAATTCCAACTTCAAACAACACATTCATAGAAGGTGAATTGTCAATTTAGCTTGAAAATACACAAGTATTCAAGTTTTATATACCGGGGGACATTGATCTTATGGTTGATTTGGGTATGGATGCCTATAGATTTTCAAAATCTTGGTGACGATTGCATCCTAGTAAGGACTCGAAACAATCCTTGTGTTAGAATTTCAGGGTTGGTTTTCTTTTGTTCTTGTGTACAGTGTGCATGTTGGTTTGTTTGTCTATTTTTCTTTTCTGGTGTTAGATTTTTGTGGCGGAGCAGAGGAACGGAGGGAAACATCTTCTTGTAGGTAATTCTTCATAGATTCAAATAGGTAATTCTTCATAGATTCAGACCGGAGTTTGAGGCAAAACGGAGGGAAAAATCTTCTTCCAGGTAATTCTTCATAGACTCTTCATTCTTATTGTATGTAAGGAAACCCAACACATTCATTTCTTTCATGTTTACCACATTTGTACCCTCCATTTGAATGGACTCAGTCCCAATATCAGGAGGAAATGGTGAAACGACCATCATATCAATATTAATATAGAGCAACTTTAATTGGTCTTTTCATATGTCTATCTCGCGCATTTAGAGATCATGGCACGCCACAAGGCCATATTTCTTTGAGGCAATTCTGTCAAACAGTTCACACGCAGTGTCTATGGTTTCACATTCCTTTAGAGGAATTCTGCCTAAGATCACGAGCTAAGCCTAAGATTCCACATTCTACTTCATACAAATCTACCAGAGCATTTCCAATTTCTAACTATACCATCAAACACAATAATATTCACTTACAACCTTAAAATAAATACACCCATCGTATTATTACTGTCTATCCTTGAGGTTATAAACCTTGACCCTTAGTATTATTATCCTTGAAGCTTTTACTGTTGCTTGCATTACAATAACAGTGGTAGGCATGACATGTTTGATTTTATAAATAGTTTAATGTTTTAATGTAATCAATACAATTTCACCTAATAGCCATTAGTTATTTTTACCCCTCGAAGATCTGTAGATAAAACACTTCAGATTTGGATGGCCATTTTTTCCTTAATTTTTTTTTTGGGTTCCACACTATGTTTTGATTTTCTTTGGAATGAGTGAAATGGTTAATTTTCACTCATGCTCATTCTTAATCCTTTTGTCTTGAGTTAACTTCAGTCAAGGATTCAAGACCCGGCAGAGACGAGATGGGAGGTTCCTTATAACCTGCTTCCTAGATCACAATAGAAGGAAATCCTGTTTTGAATTCTCCGTGTTTTCATGAAATGAGTTGATCTCGTGCACAGCTAAAATCCATTTGGATTTGCAATCAAGCACAGATCCCATGGAGATGTTTTGTTCAACTCCTCCTATCGCACAAGCCTTCCCACATCAGCTTCACTATTACTTCTGTATGAATTTATTAATAATAGGAAGAGTGATTTTAGCTGGGTGAGCAGATACGAAATTGTTGAGGGAATGGCTGTGCTGTCTGCACCATGACTGTAATCCAATTCATTGTGTATATTTTGATACAGGAAATAAAACCTTTAGTTGAGTTCAAATATTTCTTTATAAAAGATGCTTTCTTTAAAGATGAATAAAATGATTATAGATTCCTCCATGTTCTATACTTTTGTTGTCCATTAAAATATTGTGTATGTTAAAAAAATGAATCACAAATTAATATCTCAAATTTCATTGCTTAAAATTATTTTGTGATATAAAAAACATTCATTTGATATCATCGATTTAGAAAGCCTAAATGTTTATTACACATTAAATGACTAAATGTTAATTATAGAGTTCTATTGATAAACAGTCATGTATTGGATGTTTTTTTATACCAGCACTAAGCTGACAGACGAGCTTATTGAGGTTTGCTGGACTTTCACTTGATTGCAGGTTATGTAGCTCAGCAGTTCACTGACCTCATAGGAGATACCGAGTATCTGGTATGTCTATAGATGTCCCACTCTGCATTTTTTTTTTTTAAAGCATTGCATTGTTTATTGGCTTTCAAATATTTTATGGAATCTACAAATCATCTATAATAGTAAGGTCAAAGTATCAACTAATTGATCTTTAGTTGTTTATGTAATTTAAGTATTGAAGTTTGTTTAAATTCTTGTAGGTTTGTTGGTTTTATTCATTTTCTTTAATATAAAAAATGGAGTAGAGGGATACAATTTTGCTTGGCGTCAGGTTAGTGGGTTTCATAGAATTTATAGTATTAAAATGTTTAGAATGTTTTAAAATTTTATTAGGTGGGTACTATTGGTTTACATAGAAAATAAGTGCAAGGATTATTGAAGTTGAGGTTGAAGTGCTTATGAGTTGACATGAATGATTTAAAATGAGACTCGTTACATATATGTGTCTAACATTTTAGATTGTTTTCACCACCATTTTGTGTTGCTTACTGCTTTGTTTTGATTGTTTCTTGTGTATATCATTCTTTTAGACTTGACTATAATCTACTATAGTGCTAGAGTGAACAAAAGATATTAACAGACGGTTATGATTCTTAGTAAGAATAATATGAAATGACATTTTTGTTCATCTTTAAGTTGTTTCCAATTCAAGAATTATATCCAGTAGGTATATAACTAGGATTATGAATTAGGATTATGAATTTATTTTCACTAGATTAGTAACCTTCTTACAATGCCATGGATGCTGTCAAGACATGAATTCAAGCATTATGGGATCTTCTATTATTCAATTACAAATGATTAGAGCGTAGTTATGAACGAGAAGAGCCAAATCATGTCTAAGATACAGAGATAAACTCATGTCTTGATACAAATCCAAATTTTAATAAAATGCAGTAGTTGAAACTACTAAATACAAGAAAGTTTGTACGGGTTGTTTTTTGCTAGTTGCCTTGGTTTTTTCGATGCTTTTAATAAGGGAAAATTCACAATTGGGGAAATTTACCCAATATTGTTTGCCAGTGCACCTATATTGGCGGCTCCCTTTAAATCTCATTTATGCTGCACTTTTGGGAAATGAATCCATCTGTTCAAAATTTAGCGTAAAAATGTGAAACCCTAAACTCATAAATAGTTCTAATCATTTTCTCTTTGATTCTATTGACACTTTTCATCTTTATATGATAAAAGAAAGAGCTTGAAGTCTTGCAAAAACATTATTAAATTCAGAGGCATCAAGAAGCTCAGTGACAGAGATAGCATGTGTTCGGTGAGGTATTCATGTGTGCACAAAAAAAAGACCAATCAAGTCGTTCAATCAATTTACTCCCAATAGGCAAACCAGATAGGACCACATTAATTACATCTTAAATTCATATATGTTGTCCATAATCACTTCATTTTTATTGAACAGACGCGCTTTATCAAATTTATTTTTTACTCTTAAGTAATCAGAGATTAGCATTCATAGAGATTGATAAATAGTAAGTCTTTTATTTGATTCAGGTACTTATAATATTAACATAAACTAACTCATAGTTAACCTAAAGGAACAAGTTTGTGTCATCTAAATTGCACAAATTGAACAAATGGTAAATCTAACATGATGCATTAGTATACTCTCCATAATCAGATTTGATACAGTAGCTTATGAGACTCAAATTTTTGGCTTCTGTAATGCCACAATTGATGGCACAAATCCAAAATGCTATGTCCTGTGAAGCCAATGATTTCACATAGTTTTAGACATGGTAGAAGAATAGATGGCAATTGATCCAAATATACTTGTCCAAAGAAAACAAAATAATATGCAATTGGCCTCCAATTAAGTACAATAAGCACCATTATAAGTTTTGCATGAACTAAATAGAATCTATGAACTTGGGCATTATAGAATTATTTGTACATCAATAAAACAAAGATTGTAGAAGCATTTATCAATTACATAGAATTATCTGCTCGAGACTTTCATATCTTCTACCCCACCCAAGTCAATTTGCCTTCCGAGCTTACTGTCTTATTCATCTTCTATAGACAACATACCATGATTATTGTACAAGAAATGCTTTTGTTTTGCGTAGGTTCCCATCCGTCAAGACTGGGAAGTACATGTAGGCTTATTTAATATTTAATATTTAGTATTTTGTTGTGATTTTTAGCAATGGAACGATAGTGAGAATATTTAATATTCACTCCTACAACATTAAGTTTTCTAGCTTGAGAGTTGTCATCCAGTGAATCCGAGTCATTTTGCATCACTACAGTGGGAGTGGGAGATTAGTTGATTTGTCTAATTTCAATGGCGTCTATGTTGATTGATATCATTTCGATCATATCTTGGTTAATATATGCATTATCCACCATCGTGCACCGAATATACATTAAAATATTTTAATTTAAATAAAATTCTTTGGCTATGAAACAAAAGTCGAATCTTAGATTTCAAGCAGGGGATGGAGAGCAGGAGCGGCAAGAGAGGGAGCATTTTGAATACTAGGGTTTCTGCAGCTTGCAGAGGCCCTGTGGTGCCTGAAAGTGATGGAGAAGATGTAGATGATGAGCCAAATGGAACTGCTGGTCACTTGGCTGCAGTTTGGTGGGGTGTGGTGGAGATTTTTGAAGGATCTTCCATTTTTCAGCCTTTCTATTCATTTTTGGACCTCTTGCATGCTTTGTTTCTTGAAAAGCACTTGCCTTTTTTGGTGCTTTGTGTTGGATTTTCTGGGAGTGGGAGTGGTCTCTCAAATTTGGGGGTTTCTAGGGAGGAGGATATAGAGAGTGATGTTGACGATTCGGGTGGGAGTTCGTCAAGTTTTCGCAGTGGCTCTGCTTCTTCCCTACAACATGCTGTGTTTACCGAGGCGGGGTGGGTTTGTTTCTATGAGCTTCCTGTTGTGTTGTGTGCCTTGGACAGGAAGGTTTGGGAACTGCCTTGTTTTTCTTTCCAGTGTGCCATGTTTGCAGGGGTGGGGTGTTTGGGATCCCATAAGATTCTTGTTGTGCTAAGCGTTATTGACAAGAATGTTGGGGATCTGCTCCCTTCTCTTCCCCGTACTTCTCTTGGCCCTGGAGTGGTGTTGTTGTGTACTATTGGTCTTTGGGTGATGAGGATGATGTCGAGTATGGTGGAAATGTTCCTCTTGTCGGTGTTGGGCTGCATCATGCTGGATGGAGGATCCTCTGGGTTATTGGTTCCTTTTGGGCACCTTTTGTTTTATGTGGTGGCATTTTTTCTGCTGAGTGTTGGGGTGTGGGTTTTTGGTGGGCTTCAACTTTTGCGGTGGAAGACTCCTGGCTTGATGCTTCTGAGCGCTTTGGTCCTGCTTATTATGGCTGTGGTTGCTGACCATATTGTTGTCCATGGTCCTGGCCAATCTTTTCTTGGCAACCACAACATGTCTGAGGGAGCTGACTGTATTTTGACATTCTCTCCCTCCCATGGATTTACTCTCAGGCCTCTTTTGGGCCGGTTTGAGAAGATTTTTGTTTGCATAGGCTTTTGCTTGCCTGCTTTGCCCCTTTGCTTTTAATGGGTGTGGTGTTAGTCTTTTGTTTTCAGTTTGTAGTGGATCTTCCCCCTTTGGGTGGAAGAGGTAGGATTTTCCTTTTTTCTGGTGGCCAAGGGACGACTGATAGTTTTCATGGGCTCCCTCTGGTTTGGTGTTTTTGGTTGAAGCAGGTTGCTTGCTTGGAGGTTGGGCTCTACCCTATCATTGAGCATCTTGTTTCATTTTCTGGGCATTGGGCTTCGTACACTCAGTCGTCTTCCTTCTTCGCGGTTCCTATGGAGGTGGTTCAACTTCCTATTGAGGTGGAGAGTTCGTTCGTGATCCTGGAGGTGGCTGATTCTCCTATTGAGGTGGAGAGCATTGGGGCTTTTTGCTTTGTTCCTATTGAGGTGGAACACTTTGCTTTAGAGGTGCATTGGGAGACTGCTACTTGTGTTGTGCTCAACTATCAGGGCTTGGTGGGGCTCAAGGTGCTGTCAATGTGTAGCCAAAGGTGTTGTCATGGTCCTTCTTTAACATTAGGGATGTTAAGAACTTCTGGTACTACTGTGTTTTGTACTTGGCTACTTTTCACCTTGAGTATCTCTTTCTCTACTCAACTTTTGGTTGACTGTGTGCTGACTATGGCTTTCTACTGGCTCCTTGACTTTCCTCCTTAACTACACTTTGGTTGTTGTTGTTGTTGTTGCAGTTTTCTTTGTTCCTGTTAATGTGTTGTTAACATGTTCATTGTGACTCTACTTTGTTGTACCATGGGCCAGCACCCTCTTGTTGCTTCTTTAATAAAAAACAAAAGTCGAATCTTAGGGAAACTAAGTGTGATATTAAGTTGAATTCTTTGTAACATTGTCCTTTTGTGTGAGAAATCCTTCTCAAACCTCTTTGGAATTGTCTTTGCCTAATCATCTTGAAGTCTATTCATTAGAAGGATTTTTGTTGTCTTTGAAAGAGCATGTGTCCAATACAACACATATCAGATCTGGATATTTAATTAAGTACATCTCATTTTATTTCCATACTCTTGTTAAGAGTAAAATTAGCTGCATTACTAGTTTTTTATCTACAAAATTGAAGCTACAAATATAAGTGGATTGATATAACTAAATGACACTACAAAATACTATGGGAAGAGATTTAATAGCAAGATGGGCTCTTCTACTTCTTACCACTGAATTGCTATTAAATGGTAATATCCACAATACTCAAGGGATGCCTATAGCTTAGACCACTTCACATATGTTGGCCATAATCTTTGAATGTTAGTTGTGATTCAACGGTTACATAACAAAGTACAAATTTTTGCCTTCACAATCTTTGGGTCATTACTGGACAAGCCACCTCAATAAACATTCTATTGAAACATTTTACTAAATAGTTTTATATATCGTTAGTATTTTACTCTCTACCCTTGAAGCTTTTGTCATTGCTTGCATGACGATGACAATTGTGGGCACTACATGTTTGATTTTGGAAATAATTTAATGCTTTGATGTAATTAATTGGATTTTCTTGGGAATGAATGTTTTGGTTTAGTTTAGTTTAGTTTTATTATGTCGAGAGGTGTACCTATACAATTGGAGCACAAATGAGAATACCAACACACGAATATGCCAAAAAAGATTTTTTGTCAATAAAAACTATTAGATTAAATAAATAATTTATAAAATTATTAATAGCTGGCTGAAATAATAGGAAGACAAATGACAAAGCTGAAAGAATAGCGCCCGAAATAGTAGGGGTGCCACATGGATGAAGAATAAGTTAAAAAATACTAAAAAAATAAAAAAACTTAAGGTATTTTAGGTTTTTTAGAATTTAGAGAGGGAAAGGAATTGGGAAAGGCACCTTTTTGGGAATATGTCATTTCATTTGTATTTAATAATTTATTTTTGTTTATAGTTTTAGTTTTAGTTTTAGATTTAAATTTAATTTTTGTTTTAGTTTTAGATTTATATTTGTTTTAGATTTAGATTTAGATTATTATTTCATTTAATATTTATATTTAAATTTAAATATGGAGGGCAATGTCCCGGTGCCATATATGTTTACATTTAGATTATTTAGATTATTCATTTAGAATGGTTTCAAATGGTGAAAAATATTTCTTCTTCCTTAAATAAAATTGAAAAATATTTAAGATTTAGTTTTAATACTTTAAGATTTAGATTTAGTTTTACTTTTAAAGTTAGATTTAGATTTATCTTTCTCTTAGATTTAGATTTAGATTATTATTTTATTTAATGTTTAGATTTAAATTTAAATATGAATGAAAATGCCACTATATTGATTTAGATCTAGATTATTTAAATTATTCATTTGGAATAGTTTTAAATGGTGAAAAATATTTCTTCTTCCTTATTTAAAATTGGAAACTCTTTAAGATTTAGTTTTAATATTTAGTTTTATATAGTTTTTATATTTAATATTTAATTTCTACAATAAAAATTATTAAATTAAATTAATAGGTTACAAAACTATAAATGTAAATCAATCATAAATTGCATTGCCAAGGTAGAAAATAATAGTTGGTTGAAATAATATGAAGTCAAATGGCAAGGCTGAAATAATGGGGCCCAAAATGATATGACCCGAAAAAATAGCGGCACGACATGGATGAAGAATAAGTTAAAAATTTAAGAAATTTGGAGTGTATTGTATTTTTTGTGGAATTTGAAGAGGCAAAGGAATTAGAAAAGGCACCTTTTGGGGAACATGAAGAGAGTTTCTTTGATTATAAAAGAGTGTCTCCTCATTTCATTTCATTTCATTTGTAGGAAGTCCATTTCAAGAGAAATCAACTAACCAAATATCTAGGTGATATTTTTATTCTGTATTTAATAAAAAATAATTAAATAGTTTTAGTTTTAGATTTAGATTTAGTTTTAGATTTAGATTTAGATTTAAATTTAGTTTTAGTTTTACATTTATATTTAGTTTGAGTTAGATTTATATTTATATTTCTCTTAGATTTACATTTTGATTATTATTTCATTTAATATTTAGATTTAAATTTAAATATGGAGGGCAATGTCGCCATATTGGTTTAGATTTAGATTATTTAAATTATTCATTTAGAATGGTGAAAAAATTTTCTTCTTCCTTAATTAAATTTAGAAAAATTTTAAGATTTAGATTTTAGTTTTAGTTTTAGAGTTAGATTTAGATTTATCTTTTTCTTAGATTTAGATTTAAATCATTATTTTATTTAATATTTGGATTTAAATTTAAATATGGAGGGCAATGACGATATATTTCTTTAGATTTAGATTATTTATTTGCAATGGTTTAAATGTGTGAAAAATCTTTCTTCCTTATTTAAAATTAAAAAATATTTAAGATTTAGTTTTAATACTTTAGTTTATATAGTTCTTATATTTAACATTTAATTTCTACTATTATATTTGGTTTTGAATGTTTGACAAAAAATATGAAGGGCTATGTTGTCATATTATTTAATTTATTAAATTTGATAACTAGTTTCAAAATCTTATAAATATTTGGAGTGTTTTATGTTTTTCTATGAAATTTGAAGAGGCGAAGGAATTAGAAAAGGCACCTTTTGGTGGACATGAAGAGAGACTCTCTAATTATAAAAGAGTGTCTCCTCATTTCATTTGTAGGAAGCCCATTTCAATAGAAAGCAACCAAGTAAATATCAAGGTGATGTTTTTATTTTGTATTTAATATTTTGTTTTTGATAGATAAAGCAGTAAGAGGGTGCTGGGCTATGGAACAAAAGGACTAGTAGCACATTAATGGACCTAGTCAAAGAAGATAAAATAGTTTAACAACATAATCACCAAGTCTAACTCAGCCTCTATCTAAAACATAAACCACAATACTGATTAAAAAGATTAAACTAGAGTACTTAAAATGAAGAGTAGTAGTTAAAGTAACAATCATAAGCCACAAAGGGCTGAATGAAAAGCTATAACAACTAACAATAACCCCAAATGCAAAATAGGGGATCTAAGGGCCATGCCTAGCCAAAATTAACCAACACATGGACACCAGAAGTTAGTTCTTCCCACCCAGCTGCTTAGACTGTAGGGTCCTAGCCCACTCCTCCTCAAAAATAGGAAAAGATCCTTGTTGTCCTTGCCCGCTTCTAGACTATCGTCTGCCAGCTTTTCCTGCACATTACAAAGGGTCGTAGCTAAAGCATGCATGACCTTCAGGGTAAATTTGTTGGTCATCATGCATTGGTGCTTCAGTTCCTTCATATTCTTTTTAATCTCCACAATATCCTTGTCCATATTAGAGAACCTCCTCTTGAGGGTGCCTTTAAATTTTTTTTGTTAGCCAGAGCCCCAGTATTGTACTCAGGGGTGGGGGGCTTATCCTATGGATCATGAAAAGGACTCAAAGGTGAGGTAGGGTTATAGGAAAAGATCCTTGTTGTCCTTGCCTGCTTCTAGACTTTCATCTGCTAGCTTTTCCTACACATTACAGAGGGTCGTAGCTAAAGCATGCATGACCTTCAGGGAAAATTTGTTGGTCATCATGCATTGGTGCTTCAGTTCCTTCATATTCTTTTTAATCTCCACAATATGCTTGTCCATATTAGAGAACCTCCTCTTGAGGGTGTCTTTAAATTTTTTTTGTTAGCCAGAGCCCCAGTATTGTACTCAGGGGTTGGGGGCTTATCCTATGGATCATGAAAAGGACTCAGAGGTGAGGTAGGGTTATTGGAGGTTTCCATGGTTTGCTGGAGGTTGGTTAGGGGAGTTTTACTAGTCCTAAGGGGACTCATATGATCATCTGATGAACCTTTCATGGACTCAGTGGTGTGGGAGTCTTTTCCAGATAGGGATTTCTCTCTAGAGGTTGTTTCCATCAACCTGGTTTTACACTATTCCTTGGCAATTCTATTGGATCTCTAGTGACCTAAGCCACTTAAGTCCACCTCCAGATTAACTTGGCTCTCCATCATTCTCCATTTTTTGGGCCTACAATCAGTCTCAAGAGTACTGTCAGACTCCTTCCTATCTTTGTTCTCCACAGACTCAGAGACATATGACTCCTGCTGACCCTCCTTCCTATTGAAAGGGTTTTTAACACATTTTTTGTGAGTTCTCCCCTCTTTAGCACCCAACATAGGCTCTTGGATAACTTGGATGGATCAGGAGGAGGAATGGGTGGGATTTTCTTTTTTGGCCAGGGAATCCTCCTAGGTCATCTCCTGGATAATCAGGGGGGGTTTGGTGCATCGGGCAGATAGCTTTGTGAAAGTGGTAAATGCAAAGAAGGAGACCCTGATGGAGGATAGGGATTGACTTATCAGGGTTGTCCTTAATATCCAGGATATTACTCTCTATGGAATGCAAAAGATAGAAGGGTATGGAAATTAAATCCTTGTTTCTAATATGATTTAGGAATAGTAAGTGGTAGTAGTAAAACACAGTGAACTTACCTTCCAGCATGAAATACTTCATAACAATGAGGCAAATTTTTTCCCAGAAGTCTAGCAGCACCTCCTTGTTGAAGCCCCCTTATTTCTTCACCAACTGCTCACCATCCTTGAAAAACTAGTTGAGGCTGGTAGGGTTAGGAGTCCAAATCATCATTTTGTATTTCCTCCCCACCACAGAGAGCCCCATCACCTTTTCTATGACCTCTTCGTTAAGCTAGAAGTGGATGGCCCCAACCAAGACACTCCTATTTTTCTAGGATGAGATGAATTGTTTGGAAATTTGCTTGCCATGCCCACCTTTCATTCTCTCCATAAAATCCCATATGCCACTTTCTTTATAGTAATGAGTCACCAACGTATCAGAGGTGAAAGCCTTTTTGATTTTATCAAGTTCAATGTGGAGAGTGTTGCCTCCCATTTCAAAGCTCTACCCATCCTGCACCAGAATATCCTAAAAAACTAAGAGCCAAGCGTTATTGCAAACCATAAAAAACCACTTGTTTTTATGAGGCCTTTCCAAGGAAAGATTATACTTAAAATGTTGGCCTTGGGTAAAATTTTGGAAGAAGGGCTCCATACAGCCAAATCTAATGGATCTCCAGGTGCCATTAATAGCAATAATGCTAGGGACACACCTGCTATCCTTATTAGCCAAGTAAGCTCTCTGATTTGGATAGCTCTTACTCTACACGTTTGAAAGGTAATGATGATTCTTTATGCAGTTTTGGGTTCTCCTTTCCATAATCACAAAAATTACTAGAGCACACCAACACATGATCAAGTAAGGATTCGTAATGAATATGACAACTTGGCTCATTTAAATAGTAATATTCATTTCTCCTCCAATGAGTTGCTGAGTCACCAGAGGTAAATCACTAACCACCCTCCAACTATTGAGTTTGATTTATTTAGGCCAATTTTTGCCATCAAGTCAGCAATCGAATTCCCCTCTCTGTATGTGTGACCCATAGTCATGCACTGGAAGTTGTTGACCAACTCACTAATCTCAAGCAAAATAGGTCTAACCCGCCACTCCGCACTAGCACCACTTTTGACAGCCTCAACAATGACTTTGGAATCCCCTTCAATTTCTAGCAGCCTGATGTTCATTTGTTTTGCAAATGTAATCCCCTAGAGAAGAGCCATTCCCTCTGCCTAGGTGATAGTGCAGTTATTGATCGGCCCAACATAAGCCAGTAGGAAAGTTCCTTTGTGATCTCTCAGAACACCACCCCCTCCTTGGCCAAGATTATTTGCTGCCCCATGAAAGTTTAATTTGGTCCATCCTCTAGGAGGGGCAGCCCATCTGGTAGCTTTTCTAGCTATCCTTTTAGCATCGTCAAACCTAGAGAAACCAACTAGGAGGTTCCAACTATTAGCAATTCTCACCTCCCAAGCAATAGGAGGACACAAGGGACGCTTCCACTTAGCCACCCTGGCATTCTCACACAAGAGCTTAGTTCCAATATGGAGATAGGTCTCAGACTGCTTACTATCCTCACTAAAAATCCTATTGTTCCTTTCCTTCCAAATAGCCTAGCAGATGTGAGGGGGTAGCATATGCTAGAGGAGTTGGAGTAGGGGGTGACTAGAGGGAGATCTCCAGTTATTAAATTGATGCACTTCTTTGCCCAGGGCCTACAAGATACCCAATTTGCTAATAACCTCTTGCCAAATGTTGGTTGCATAATCATAATGGATGAATAGGTGGTTCACTATTTCCTCCTTACATAGGACACATTTGTTCACCATGGAGAAGCCCCTCTTTATAAGATTATCCTGGGTTAGGACCTTACCATGCATTAGAGTCCACCAAAAATAATTGATTTTCTGTGTGAGATGAGGGATCCACACCTTCTTCCAGTCCCCAAGGTTACTCTCCTCCTTTAGAAGCAGATTGTAAGTAGAATTAATAGAGAAAGTACCAGCCTGGGTGGGGGCCTAGATAATAGAGTCATCAAGCCCCAAAATTTTGATATTAGTCAGGATTTCCATGAGATCCTTGGCCAAATGTTGCAGGTCCTGTCTATCCCTTAACCAATTAGGCATATCCTTCAAGTCCCTACCAACAATGTAGCTGGAGACTCTATTACACAAGATAGGTTTGAGATAGTCCATAAGAGGTTTGAATCTATAGCCCAAATTAGGTTGGTTCAAGATCTAGTGGTCATTCCAAAATCTGATGGATCTCCCATTTCCAATTTGCCAAAAAGCTCCTTTAGACAAAAGGGTCTTCCATTTCCAGATGTTCATCCAAAGTTTGGAGCCACTTGGGAGGTTGCTATTGTGGAACATCCTCCCATAGGGATGTCCTTGGAGGTACTTGGCTTCCATTAATCTACACCAGTCCGCCTTTCCTTTTATGAGTTTCCATGCCACTTTCGTGGTAAGGGATTTATTCATTAGACCAATTCTTCTTAGTCCCAGGCCATCCATTCTTTTCAGGAGGTAGATAGTGTCCCAATTGACAAGAGACATCCATTTATTTTCTTCAGACCCTACCCATAGAAAGGTTCTCTGAATCCTTTCAAGTTTGTCTACCATATTGCTTTTGATTTTAAAGAGGGATAGGAAGTAAACATGGATCCCTTGGAGAGTGGAGGCCATGAGATGAAGTTTACTAGCATTGCTTAAAATCTTCCCCTTCCAACTAGCGAGTTTCCTCTGGGTTCTCTCAAGGATGGAATTCCAAAAATCCTAGGACACCTCTTTAACCGTAAGGGGGAGGCCAAGGTAGGTAGAAGGAGTGAAGCACCTTATTTTGTAACTCCATGGGGGTATTGAAGAAGAACAACCAGCTTTTTTTCTAGTTAATACACTGTCCAGAAGCCCAGGCATAACTTTCAAGGATTTGTTTCCATTGTCTAGCCTCAATCATTGAAGAATACCCAAAGAGGAAGGTGTCATCCACAAAATGTTCTAACACCACCTGAGGAAGGGTAGAAGCAGGTTTGACACCTTTTATTCTTCCCATAATAGATAGCTTACATAGATTCCTGCTAAGCACATCAGCCACCATAATAAAGAGGCAGGGGGAGAGAGGGTCTCCCTGTCTAAGAACCTTCTCAAGATTGAAAAAGCCACCAAGAGTGCCATTGACAAGAACAAAGAAGCTAACAGTTTGAGTACATTCTTGTATAATCTGAATAACCTTCTCATTAAAGCCCATTTGAGCAAGAATTTTAAGCAGAAATGACCAGTTAACTTTGTCATAAGCTTTAGAGATATCTAGTTTAAAGGCCATACATGGGACCTTGCTTCTGTCCATAGAGTGGATGATTTCATGGATGTCTATGGCTGCATCTAGAATTTGTCTACCTGGCACAAAACCTTTTTGAGTAGTGCAAATAATCTTATCCAGAAGAGGTTTGATTCTACCAACCAAGATCTTGGTAAGGATCTTGTAGAAGGTATTGCAAAGGTTAATGAGCCTGAAATCCAACATAGAGGTAGGATTGTCATGCTTTGGGACAAGCACAATGTAGGTTTTATTATGTTGTTTGAGAAGGCGTCCAGTCCTAAAGAAGTCTCTGTGTTTCTATATAGTTTTAGTTTTAGATTTAGATTTAAATTAAGATTTAGTTTCAGATTTAGAATTAGATTTAGTTTGAGTTTGAGTTAGATTTAGATTTATATTTTGATCATTATTTTATTTAATATTTAGATTTAAATTTAAATATGGAGGGAAATTTCACCATATTGGTTTAGATTTAGATTATTTAAATTATTCATTTGGAATGGTTTAAAATGTTGAAAATATTTCTTCTTCCTTAACTAAAATTGGAAAATCTTTAAGATTTATTTCTAATACATTAAGATTTAGATATAGTTTTACTTTTAGAGTTAGATTTAGATTTATCTTTCTCTTAGATTTTGATTTTGATCATTATTTCATTTGATATTTAGATTTAAATTTAAATATGGAGGGCAATGTTGCCATATTGCTTTAGATTTAGATTATTTAGATTATTCATTTGTAATGGTTTAAAATGGTGAAAAAAAAAATTTCTTCCTTATTCAAAATTGGAAAATATTTAAGATTTAGTTTTAATACTTTATTTTATATAGTTTTTATATTTAACATTTAATTTTTACTATTATATTTGATTTTGAATGTTTGATGAAAAATATGGAGGGGTATGTTGTCATATTATTTAATTTATTAAATTTGATAATTAGTTTCTACAAACACACACACACACACACACACACACACACACACACACACACACACAATATTGTACAGAGAGTATTTATGATTTAATCTATAATTCATTTCTCTGGATCACCGAGAGAAGAAGGGATTGCATGCTTGCATTTAAAAAATGCAAGGAGGATGCTGACAAAGGTTGTTGAGTAAGGCTTTATGCTTTCTTGCATTAGCTTTAAAGTTTGTAAATCCTCTTCAGTTGTTATGTCTATGATTTCACAATCATTCTGCAATGTTTAGAACATCCTGCTTAAAGTAGGGACAACAACACCAAAGAATTTGTTTTAAAATCTGCCAATGGCATTTTCAACAAATATATTTTATACAAATCTTCCAATCAGTACATGTCATTGGAGGTCATATTTTTTAATCAGTTGAAAGATTGGAAATTTTAATGTAACCAATAAACTAGGTTGAGGTGACCATTGTGAGAATAAAATTGTGATACCAGAGGGTGAGATAAATTCAATCTAATGGATATGATTGAATTCTAGATCTTTCCATAAAGATTATGAAAAAAGATTTAAAATTTTAGGATTTAAGAGAACATATTAGAAAAATATTATTTCTATCTATTTATTGTCTTCACATTCAATTATCAGTATTATGATGTCTCTATTATTTAATGAATTAAGATTATATGATTAGCATATAAATGGGAAAATATATCTCTATCATTGTAGAAACAATAAATTTCCTAGAGAAATAATTCAAATTTAAATATGTGATAATTTTTTGAATTAATGACCTATAAGGAAGAAAGAAAAAATGACCAAGAGGTCTCTCAAAATATTACCCTAAACCAAATTGAGACTCTACTCCAACACTAAACCAAATTAAACATTAACCTTTAGAAAAAAAAAATGCAATCCTAGCCCTAATCTTAATTAAATGTTAAGTCCAATTAAACATTTTACCTAAAATCTTAGTTGAGGAGAAACCTATTGAATAAATAAAAATAAAAAACCTTGAAAAACTAGATTGAATCCCAAAATTAAAACCCAAGATGAACCTAACCCTAACTGAGATTAAAAAATATGGTTGTAACTTAAAAAATGAAGCCCTAAACTTAACTCTAACCATTATAATAAACCAAATTGAACTATAATCCTAATTTTAAACCTAGCTAAATCCTAACTTATATAAAATCGAAATAAAATGACCATTGAAATCTAACACTCAACTTAACCCTAATCCTAATACAATTAAATTATAACAAAGATTATGAAAAAAGATGACAAAGTCTAGTATTTAAAGGACCATATTAGAAAATAATTATTTCTATCTATTTGTTGTCTTCATATTCAATTATCAGTTAAATATGATATTTCTATTATTTAAATAATTAAGATAATATGATTAGCATAGAAAGGGGAAAATATATCTCTATCATTGTGCAAACAATAAATTTTCTAGAAAAATACTTCAAATTTAAATATGTGATAATTTTTTGAATTAATGACCTATAAGGAAGAAAGAAAAAATGACCAAGAGGTCACTTGATATATAACCATAAACCAAATTGAGACTTTAATCCAACACTAAACTAAATTGAGACTTTAATCCAACACTAAACCTAAAATCTTAGTTGAGGAGAAACCTATTGGATAAATAGAAATGACAAACCTTGAAAAACTAGATTGAATCTCAACCTTAACTCTATATCATATTACAAATTAAAACCCAAGATGAAGCTAACCCTAACTAAGATTAAAAAAATATGGTCACTTGATAAATTAAGTCCTAAACTTAACCCTAACCATTATATTAAACCAAATTGAACTATAACCCTAATTTTAAATCTAGCTAAATCCTAACTTATATAAAATACAAATAAAATGACCCTTGAAATCTAACACTCAAATTAACCCTAATCCTAATACAACTAAATTATAACCCTAACTCTAGCTCTAATTTAACTCTAATTGTAACCCTAAGTATAATCATACCTTATCCATAATCAAACCCTTACCATAATCAATATCTATGTATAGTTATCTTCAACCCTAACTATAACTCAAATATTTTCCTCTAATTGAATGCTACCCTAACCTAACCTTAAATATAATCCTAATTGTGCTTCAACCATAACATTAATTGAACTACAACTATATCCCTCAATGAACCCTAACCATAATTTTATCATGACTATAAGCATAGTCTTAACCCTAACCCTAATATCTACCCTAACAAAACCCTAATATGAATCCTAACAAAAGCCTAATCTAAATCCTAACCAAAGTGTAATCAAAACCTTAACTTAGTCCTAACCTTAATTATAAATCTAATTCTAGCCATAATTCTAACTCTCACCCTAATAACACCCCCAATCTAAACCTTAATCCTAACCATGATATAAACCCTAAGCCCTAATTGTAACCATGATATAAACCCTAACCCTAACCCTAACATAATCCCAATCCTAACCCTAAACCTAATCCCAATCCTAACCCTAATCCTAATCCTAACTCTAATCATAAAACTATCCCTAAAACCTCTCCCTAAGTATAATCTTAACCATAATCCTAAATGCTAAACCCTAATTCTAACCCTAACCCTAAGAAATCCCTAAGCCTAACCATACCATAGATCTTAAATGCTAAACCCTGATCCTAAACTTAATTGCTAAACTCTAATTCTATATGTTAAACCCTAAATCATCATTCTTAAGCTAAACCATAAACCTAAATGGTAAACCTTCATCATAAATGATAAACCCTACACCTAAATGCTAGCTCCTAAATGCTAAATTATAATCGTAACATGAACCCTAAATATAAACATAACTCTAACCATGTCATGCATATAAAAATTTATCCTAACCCTAACCCTAATATTAACCAAGATGTAAACTATAACCTAATGATAATCTTGATCCTAAACCCTAAATCATAACCCCGCTCAAAACCACAACCCTAATCATAATAATAACCATGATCTAAACCCTCACTTTAACCATAATCCTAAACCTAACCCTGGACCTAAATGCTAAACCCTAATCCTAACATGAACCCTCAAAATAACCATAACCTAAACCATGGCATGAACTTAAACCTTTTTCCTATCCCTAACCCTAATACTAACTATAATGTAAACCCTAACCATAATGATAATCCTAATCCTAAGCCCCAACCTCAACCGTAATCAAAATCCAAACCCTAAACATAGTACTAACCATGATGTAAACCCTAATCCTGAGGATAATCATTATCCTAATCCCTAATCCCAACCCTAATTAAAACCCTAATTGTAACCATTATCTAAGCCCTCATTCTAACCATAATCCCAAGGCTAACCTTAATATCAACTTTAACTCTAGCCCTAACCCTATACCATAACCATAATCAAAACCCTAATCTAACCATAATACTATCTACAATGTATGTCCTTAGTCTAACCATAATCCTGACGTTAAATCCTATACCCTAATCCTAATACTAACCCTAACCCTAAACATTGATCATAACCATAATTCTAATCATAAACCCAACTCTAATCCTAATAATTAAATCCTAATCTAACCCTAAATATTAACCGTAATAATAATCATAACAGTAACCCTAAACATAATCCAAAGCCTAAACCTGATCCTAAGTCTAACCATAATTCTAACCCTAACCATAAACTTAACCCTAATGTTAAACCTTAGCATCGAATCCTAAATGTAACTATAACCATAACCAAAAGACTAAACCCCAACACTAACCATAATCATACTCATTAAATATTGAACCCTAAACATAAATGCTAAAATATAATTGTAAATGGTAAACCATAATCATAAACCTAAACCAAATCCTAACTATAATTCTAATCTTAATATTAATCCTAATCTTGACCCTAACACTAACCCAAACCATATCCCTAGGTTTAACGCTAAATATTTATCCTTACCCTAACCGTAATACTAATTGTATCATTTGAAAATGGAAGCAATTCCATGATAAGAGAATTTATCCCTCTGAGTGAGTGGTCTGGGATCATGTTAAGTACCTTGATCAGGTCTTTCCATGTATCTGGCTTTCTCCCCCCGTTCTACTTCTCTCTCCACCTATTTTCACTTTATTTCTACATTCCCTAGCATTTTGGATTGAGATCCTGAGGTTTTTGACCCCAAGGTCAAAGATGACCTTGAGGGTCAATGATGACCTCGACCCTGACCTAGGTTAGGGATGACCTTGACCCTAACCTAGGGTGGGGTCTACCTCATCCTTGACGTAGGGTTCAAATTTCAAGGTCCCATGGTTTTTTGGATGTTAGGTTTTGGAAATATTTATTTTCCCACTTTCAAGTCAGCTATTTCAGGTTTTAGAATGGTAAATCCTTAAATTACATTTAATTTAGCTCCATTTTTAAAGGATTGAGGCCTAATTGGAATTTAATTCCCTGAATGTCAGCCTTGTCTAGAGGATTGTTCCCTAGATCACTACAAAAGGAAGCCTTCCTCTCTCATTTTCTAAATCAAGTTTTGGCAATCAAGTTTTCACATCTCATCTCACAATCTCTCAAGATCTCAAGTAAAAGTAAGCAAGAAGGAGAAGGAAAGAAAGAATTCATTCATCTTCAAGCCTAGCATTCAAGCATCCATTCAAGCATTCAAGCATTCGTCAAGGAGATCCATTGTTAGCCATTGAAGGATTCAATCTCTTTGGAGCCCCCTTGAAGATTTCTCCATCCACATTCATCCAAGCCTCCTCATATGGAAAGATCCATTCAAGATTGGTGTTGAAGATCAAATTTCATTGATTTGAGACATCCTACATGTTCATTCTACATTCATTGGAGCATCCCTACTTGTGGATTCAAGGATTTGAATCCTCTATAAGGACTTCAACATAAGTAAGGTGAATAATTCCATTTAATTTGTTTATGCACATTACAATTTCAATTCTATTTCAAGGTTAATTCCTAAATTGGAGTTTGACCAAGGTAAACCCCCCATCCAAAAAACAAAAACCCTCTTTTCCTTGAAAGTATAGGTGCAGAACTGCAGATCAGAGCTTTGATTTGGATACCCTTTTTGGTGAACTTTCGAGATTCACAAACAAAGTCAAAGATGACCTTCAGAATCCCAAAGTATTCTTTGACCTTTTATCAGGGTCAAAGACTACCTGCTACCAAGAAAGAGAAATGTTTTATGGGTTTTCTTCATCTCAGCATTTCTAGTTCGAAATAGGTTGTAGAATTGCCCGAAACTATGCACAGACATTAGAAATCAACATTTTTTAGATTTTCCCTATTTTGAGGTTAGTATTTACCTTTCAATTATTTTAGATTTCAAGCATATACTATTCATAGAAAAATATAAGGTTTTTCTTCTTCATTCATATTCTCCATAGATTGATTCTTTTGTGTATTGACCTTTTGGTTGATCAATTTGGATCTCTCCTTTGGGAATTTGGATTTAGAAGTAGATCTCATATTTCCCCCATTTAATTAGGTGATTCCATTTCAAGCCTATTCATTTTGGCATGCATACTATTTTATCTCATTCATTTTGGTGAACCTGACATACTTACTCTCCTTTCTTTTGTGTAATTAGATGCCCTATTGTGTTTTATGGTGTTAGATTTCCTTTTATCTTGTTGATGTTAGATTTTCCCTTTGTGTTAGATCTTGCATGCTAATTAGATTTCAAAAATATAAAATTCCAAAATTTCTTACAAAATACAAAAATATTCATGCTTTATGTTTTCTTAGTTTAGATCATTTGCATTGTATTGGTTTATGAGCTCTTCTACTACTAGTCCTACTTATAACATTCTGGTTAGAAGAAGTCATAGACTGACGGGTTCCTTTGATCCTGAATCTTCCTCTCCTTTCCTTAGGATCCTGGATGATAATTTGATTCTTCATGATTCTAATCCTATTATGGAGTAAAACTCTTCTCACTCATCTCATGACAAGGATGATGCTTTAAGAATTCCTCCTAAACAATTCCAAAATATTTCAACTGAACTTGATAAAATGGGTAATTGGCTTATTAAAGAAAACCAAATCAAGATTCTATTCAAGCTATAGAGGCTCTTAAGAAATTTCTTCATGATAGTGATCAAGGTGTTAACCTCTTGCATGGTATTACTCACCTCGTGCATTCAAATGTTAAACCTCTAGCTCAAGAAGCTCAAGACTTAGGGTTGATTCCTCCTATCACTAGTGTAGAACCTTCTTCTAATCCTTTACCTAGTGTTCCTACCTATACTCCTTTGGTGATTGTGATGGATCCCTCTGTTCCTATGAGTGTTCTTCCTATTTCCCTTCCTACATCACAACATTCCTATCATAATGTTCCTTTTACTTATTCCAATCTGCTTCCAACTATAGTTCCTAGTGTTCCTCCAGTTGTATCTTCCATTCCTGCAGCTTCTTACACTTTACCTAGTGTTTCTAATGTTTTTATTCCTCCTATTTCCTCTAATGATTCAACAATCATCAGTTTGGCTCAAACTATGTCATCCCTACAACAACAACTTGCTTCCTTAACTCAAAACAAGTTTAGTGTTCCTACATGTGACATAGGAAGTCCTTTGTCCTGAGACATTATTTGTACTCATGTTCCTCAGCAAGTTGATATGCCTCATCTTGAGAAGTATAATGGAAAAGGAGATCCCATTCATCACGTTAAAACATTTCAAATCCTTTGTAGTGATTATGCTCGTGACCATCAGATTTTAGCCAAACTGTTTACTAGAATTTTTTGTGACAAGGCCTTACAATGGTATTGTTTCATGCCTCCTTACTCTATTGATTCCTTTCCACAACTTGCTAATTCTTTTATTCAATAATTTCAAAACAACATTGGCTCGCAAGTGTATTTGACTGATTTGATGCATTGTAAACAAAGTGCTAAAGAAAAATTGATTGAATTTATTGGTAGATTTAAGCATTTGCATGCTCAGATTTCCTATCTTGTTCCTAATATTGATATTCAACGTATGTTTATTTCAAATTTGAAAAATGATATTAGAGATAAGATTCTCCTTACTGAATTTACCTCTTTTCAACAACTTTGTGCAATGCTTCATCATTATCAATTACAAGTGAGTCAATATGAGAGCAATAGTCCAATAGCTCCTATTTCAGTTGATAAAAGTGTTGTTTCTCCTAATCTAAACAAATTTAAAAAATTCAACAACTATGTCAAGATAAAGAAACAAATGAATGTAGTTGCTAATCAAGTTGTTGTTGCATCTCACAATGCCACTTCTACATCCACTACTTTTTGATTAAATCGTACATTCACTCCTCTTTCTAAATCTTTATATTCTATTATGAATAGGTTGTTAACTGCTAATATGATTACTTTACCTCCTATTTGACCTCTTTTACCTGCTAAGATTGCATCTAAATCTTTTGATCCTAAATATTTTTGTCAATATCATCATTAGAATGGTCATGATACTAAGAAGTGTTATTCTTTAAAACATAAGGTTCAAGACTTAATTGATTCTAACGCCTTATATGTTGATAATCTTGATGGTAGTGGGAAAAAATTTGTCTCTCCTCCTAATCAAAACCTTCAAATATATATGAATCCTTTACCTGTGCATGATACTAATACCATTGCTCATCCATCTTCTATGGAGATTATGTATGATTCAAAGATGGATGATCTCAATCGCATTGTTAATCAAGTGGAGCATGTTGGTCAATCTATATCTCCACCTCAATCTCAACCTCAAGTTCAATCTCAGCCTCAACCAAAATCTAAGCCTAAATTGAAAACTCAACCTAAACCTCAACAACAACCTAAGAATAAAAGACCTCAGGAACTTTCAATTACCTTTGATGATTCTGAGACTATTAAAGCTCCTGATGGTCCCCTTTATATTTATGCTATGATTTCTTAGAAACCTACTCGTGGTTGTCTTGTTGATCCTACATCCTTAGTCAATGTTATTACTGAAGAAAATCTTCTTATGGAAAACTTGCAATGCGATTCTTATGATACATTGGATGTGTGGATTCAAACTTGTAATGGTTTTATTTATCCATCATTTGGTTCTATTAACTTACTATTTGAACTTTGTGGAAAAATTGTGAACACTACCTTTGTTGTTGTTCCTACTTCTGATCAATTTCAAGTTAAGCTAGGTTTTCCATGGTTAAAATCCATGCATGCCGTTGCTTCACCTATCCATAAATGTCTTAAATTTGTTGATGATGAAGAAGTGAAGATGGTTAATCATAGTTTATATCAACCTTCTAGGCCTGGAGATTGTGTTGCTCTTGATTTCTTTTGGCTTTCATTACCTAATTCATGTCCTTCTTGACCTGATAATATTTTCCATTCATATCAAGCCTATAAGCATCATAAGATTTTTGAATTAAGCATACCTCCTATAGATCTTAGTCATGGTCTTTTTTCTACACCTTTTATACCTCCTTTAACTATGGCTCCTAGTTCTGTTAATCAAGTTCCTCCTATTTTCGATAATCCAATTGATCTTCCTAAAGAACTTGTGAAGGATCATGTGATTTTTCCTCCTAGTTCTCAGCCTATTTCAAGTAAAGAAAAGCATAATTGATTTGCTAATGAATGTCATAAGAAGCATGGTGCTTATGCTAAAGCTCATAATTCTATTCTTCAAAGTTCTCTACCTTCTTTGGATAAACCTATGCATGATGTGTTAGAAGAAGTTGTTACTAATAATGACATTAAGATGAATTATTATGATGATTCTATTCGTATCTTAGATCCTATTTTGATTAATTTGGATGAAGAAGATACTCTTGATGATACTGATGATATTAATGATGAATATGAGACTAATGGCATTGAAATTGATTTACCTAATATTCTTTCATCACAATTAATTCTTACACCTAGTATCAAACACGATGATTCTCAAGAGGATCCTTGTTTGGCACTGGCTATCATTCCTACTATGTTGGATGTAGTCCCTCTTGTGAGTTACCCACCTTCCCTAAATGATATACAATGAGATGGGGAGAGTAGGAAACCTGCTTGATTGACTTTTCCTTCATGGTAGCTTTGCTGTGTGTTTTCCTATTGTACCATGCTTCTCTCGTGATGTGTTTGCTAAATGTTGTTAGATTCTTTTATATGACACTTGTTACTCAGTTGGTGCAAGGTGATAAAGGAATCAAACCTATTATACAATTCCTCTTTATGTATCTCTATTCTTCTATATGTTGTTTCATGTTATGTTGTAATTGTGCTATTGTTCGTGAATGTTTCCTTGTGTAATCTGTTTGGATTTGAGATGTGGTAGCACTAATTATTTTTGGTCTCCATCTCATGGTCTGAAAAGATTCTTCTTCATATATCTTATGTGATCTTTCCTCCTTTGTGATTTTAGTTCTATTTTCTTTGGGGAATGATGTCAATGCATTTGCAATAATATCATATATATGTTATCTTATGATCATACTAACCCCACGGTAGGTAGATCCCTTCTGTGTTCTCTCTATGTTTCTGTCGTATTTCCCTTGATTTGTCTTCATCTGGGGGCATCTCATAGTGGAAACATAATCAGTGGAGTTTTTTATGTTTCTGTTAAAGCCATTTCTCTTGTTAAAGTGTTAGCAATGACTTTCACATTGGGGCATACGTTCTGCTCACTTATTACACACACACACTTTTCGATACACATATTATTTTTCAAGATACCTTTTCTCCCTTTTTGGATTAGTGACTAATCCTTAAAGCATGGATTTATATTTTAGGATCTCTTGATCCCTCTAGTTTCAAATATATTTTTGATCCTTTAAGGTCGGAGGTGTCCTTAAGATTGGATCTCTTTTGTTTTTGGTTTTTGCTCTTATGGAATAGAATATTCCTAAGTGTGAATCCTTGATGAGTTGACTAGTGAGTAGCCACATTCACTAGGTGGTTCAATTCCATCTTTTCAGTTGTGTTGTTTCCTTGTGTGGTTCACAATGGGACATAAGTTCTCATTGGGCAAGATAATCACACCCTCTCTCTCTCTCTCTCTCTAGAGATGTCTCTCTTGTTGTGATCTTGGAGTTAAAAAAGACTTGAGTCCCTAGGGGCTTGAGGTTTCTCTTTCTCCCTTTGATTATGATAAGATTATCTTTTCATTTTGATTTCCTTTACCAAGAGTTTGCATCGAGTCAATACTCTTGCTAAAGTGGAGACTTAATGTATTATCTTAAAATGGAAGCACTTCCATGATAAGAGCGTTTAGACCTAGGGGCTTAATGTATCATCTTGAAATGGAAGCACTTCCATGATAATAATGTTTAGCCCTCTAAGTGAGTGGTTTGGAGTCATATTAAGAACCTTGATCAGATCTTTGCATGCATTTGGCTTTCTCCCCCCGTTATGCTTCTCTCTCCACCTATTTTCACTTTATTTCTCCATTTCCTAGCATTCTGGATTAAGGTTTTGAGGTTTTTGACCTCAAGGTCAAAGATGACCTTGAGGGTCAATGATGACCATGACCCTAACCTAGGTTAGGGATGACCTCAACCCTGACCTAGGGTGAGGTCTACCTTGTCCTTGACCCAGGTTTCAAATTTCAAGGTCCCATGATTTCCGGATGTCGGGTTTCTGAAATATTTATTTTCCTGCTTCTAGGTCAGCCATTTCGGGTTTCTGAATGGTAAATCCTTAAATTGCATTTAATTTAGGTCCATTTCTAAAGGGTTGAGGCCTAATTGGAATTTAATTCCCCAATGTCAGCTTTCTCTAGATGATTGTGCCCTAGATCACTATAAAAGGAAGCCTTCCTCTCTCATTTTCTCATTCAAGTTTTGCCAGTCAAGTTTTCACATCTCATCTCACAATCTCTCAAGCTCTCAAGTACAAGTAAGAAATAAGGAGAAGGAAATCAAGCATTCATTCATCTTCAAGCCTAGCATTCAAGCATCCATTCAAGCATTCATCAAGGAGATCCATTGTTAGCCATTGATGGATTCAATCTCTTTGGAGCCCCATTGAAGATTTCTCCATCCACATTCATCCAAGCCTCCTCATATGAAAAGATCCATTCAAGATTTTTGTTTAAGATCAAATGCCATTGATTTCAAACATCCTACATTCATTCTACATTCATTGGAGCATCCCTACTTGTGGATTCAAGGATTTGAATCCTCTACAAGGACTTCAACATAAGTAAGGTGAATAGTTCCATTTACTTTGTTTATGCACATTACAATTTCAATTCAATTTCAAGGTTAATTCCTAAATTGGGGTTTGACCAAGGCAAACCCCCCATACAAACAACAAAAACCCTCTTTTTCTTGTAGGTACAGGTGCAGAACTACGGATCGGAGCTTGGATTTGGATACCCTTTTCAGTGAATTTCTGAGATCCGTGAACAAAGTCAAAGATAACCTTTAGAATCCCAAAGTAATCTTTGACATTTTATCGGGGCCAAAGACTACCTGCTACCAAGAAAGAAAAAAGTTTTCTAGGTTTTCTTCATCTCGGAATTTCTAGTTTGAAATAGGTTGCAGAATTTCCCAAAACTATGCACAGATAGCAGGAATCAACATTTTCTAGATTTTCCCTATTTTGAGGTTAGAATTTTCCTTTCAATTATTTTAGATTTCAAGCATATACTATTCATAGTGAAATATAAGGTTTTTCTTCTTCATTCATATTCTTCATAGATTGATTTTTTTGTGTATTGACCTTTTGGTTGATCAATTTGGATATCTCCTTTGGGAATTTGGATTTAGATGTAGATCTCATATTTCCCCCATTCAATTAGGTGATTCCATTTCAACCCTATTCATTTTGGCATGCATACTATTTTATCTCATTCACTAACCATGATCATGTAAATGTTAACCCTAATGATAATCCTAATCCTAAACCCTAATCTCAACCATAATCAACATCCTAACTCTAACCATAATACTAACCATGATGTAAACCCTAATCCTGTCAATAATCCTAATTCGAAGTCCTAATTCGAACCCTAATCAAAATACCAACCCTACCCCATTAATATGATTTACAACAATAGAGAGGGGGGTGAATTAGTTGTTCTCAGGTCCAGATGTATAAAACAAACTTTAAAACTCTTCAATAAATCATATCCAACAACCAACAACTACTTGGTCATTACTAATTGCCTAACATAAAAATATAACAATGCAGTCCACTTATCCAATAGTATCTAACTTGTAAAACATAGAAATGTTCAAACCAAAACATTCACACAAGTAATAACACCAGGATTTATAGTGGAAACCCAATTTGGAAAAAATCACTTTGTAACATGTTACTATTATTTTCACTCTTCTCAAGTGAGCTCTATGAAAAGCCAACCCTGTCAAAGGTTACAAACACAATGTCAGGTGTGACTCGGTTAAAGGATTTAAACCACTCTGTTAAAAGTGCACCTTGTTATAGGACTTACATACATCCCATTAGAATGTAGCCTTGTTCAAAGGATTTATACAAATGACCGTTAGGTCAACCTCTGTTAAAAGGATTTTGACTAATACAATGGTTAAAAAGTAATAATAGTATTGATCTGAAAAACATACAACTTACTTTTCAAATATCAGATCCAATTCCGTACACATATGCTGGCTTATTGATTGTGAACCTTTACCATCTCCATCGCTGATCTACTCAAAAATCTCTTCAAGAAATCCCAACACTTCTCCTTCATCCTTTTTGTTTAGATAGTCAATAACATCAACAATACTTCCAGCATCCTCTCTTCTCTAACCTCATGCATAGGTTCCCTTAATACTTCATAAATTAGGTCAATACATCTTTTGTCGCTTAATCTCCTTCATAGATCTTAGGGTTAGGTTAGACTCATTGAATCCTTCCAACTTTATGTTCTTCATATACCATTCTAGAAATATCTCAAATCTCTTAATAGATTTACAATAAAATGTTTTACAGTGCATTAAATGCTTTCGTACAATCAATAAATAAAGTCAACACATTTTACATAATCCAAGAATTCAACTATGTCAATTGGGAATCTGAATTCTTCCTCAAATGTAAATTACTAATGCTCAGTCAATACAATGTTCAACTCCTCGATTTTCATTAGAAATCTCGGTCACCTCAAAAATTGTTCCCTCAGCTAATACTATCTTCCTCGACAATTAACTGATGTTTGGTCAACATTGAATTTACTCGGCATATACTAGCTCGATCGACACTCACATCACTTGGCTTAAACTAGATTTCTTCACTTTAGCTCAGTTAAGCCTACTAGTTTAGTCTTCCTTCTCACTTAGATAAACAATACATTGTCTTATCATTGTGCCACATAATCAAGTACACATTGAAGTATTAAGATAACTTAACCTTTCCTTAGGTGCTATTGTTACCAACTTTGCCTATCCCCTTCACAATAATCAAATAGATATAGTACTTTCTTAAATAGAAATAGTCTTACCAGTTAAGCCTTGACATTAATGACAATACAACAATTTCTTCAATTGTAGTTTCCAACAATCTCTCTCTTTGGCATTGATGGAAACACCATATGAATAACACATGAATCACCAACCAATCCAAAACTTATCTGTCTATTAGAAATATTTATAATATCCTTAGCTTCATTCTGATATAGAATCAATTAGCCTTGCTTGTATGACTGTCCACTAAATCTCTCCCTCTTACTTGATCTTCCATGAAATCTCACCATGTGTATTCATCTATGATCATCTCTCTCTTTGAAGAAAATGCCAAAGAAGCAACTAAAATATACATCCTGGAGATGTAGATATCATCCTTTCAGTTCAGTAACAGTATTTCTCCCTCTATCATATTTTCTTATGACTAATTCTTGGCTTTGCTGTGCTTTTCACAATTCTAGGCTGCTCCTAAAGTGTGACCTATCTCTACATCAATTTGTCAGATACTCTTTGTAGCACATTTGATGCAGTGCTGCTAGCTTGATTAGGCAGCCTCAGTTAGGAGAAGAACCCCTAATTGTCCTCTCAGATATTCATGAGCATCTTTAGGTAAAGATTTAGTGAATATGTCTCCTAGTTGTTCCTTTATATTCACATATTCCATTTGGACCTCTTTGTCTTGTACCAGTTTCCTCAAGTAATGATACTTGATGGCAATGTTTTTGGTCTTTGTATGCATCATTGGATTCTTAGAGATGTTGATAGCACTTGTGTTGTCACAGTATATGATAACTAGTTCAGTGATCTCTTTCGTCATGCCTACCAACAATTGCTTTATCTATACGAAGTTTGAGCAGTTCACTGCTGCAGCCACATACTCGGCATCAGTAGTAGATTGGGAAATATAATTTTGTTTCTTGCTTGTCCAAGAAACTAATCACTGTCCAAGAAAGAGAGCTCTAGCACTAGTACTCTTTCTGTCATCCACATTTCCTTTTTTGATCTGTACTCAATTAAGAGTATAAATAGCTATACTTACAGCTTCTCTCTAGTACTTTTGTGCAACATTCTTTTAAATCATTAATGTCCTTGCACAATCCATCATAGATCTGTTCCTTCTCTCTACTATACCATTTTGTGGAGGAGTTCTAGGTGCAGACATCTATCTTTTGATCCCTCTATCATTGCAAAATAGATTGAATTCATTGGATATGAATTTTCCACCTCGGTCAGATTTTAGACACTTCAGGTTCCTACTTGTCTCCTTTTCAACCTTGGCCAAATACCACTTAAAAATTTGAAAAGCATCAGATTTTTCTTTTAAGAACATTATTGTCATCATTCTTGTATAATCATAAACAAATAGGATAAAATATCTAGCACCACAATAGCTTTTTACACCCATGGGTCCACAAAGGTCAGTATGAACCAAATCTAAAACATTCTGAGAAGTAAAGGTCTTTCTCTCAAAACTAGACTTTGTCATCTTACCCAACTAACATTCTTTGCACATTACATTCTTAGGTTTCTTCAATCTAGGCAGACCTCTCACTTTCTTCTTCTTACTAATTTCTACCAGATTATCAAAGTTAACATGACATAGCTGCTTATTCCATAACCAAATATCATCAAGTTTTGCAATCATACATGTTTCTTTAGATAGGTCTAGATAGAAAAACTTACCTCTTGTATGTTCTCCACTTCCAATCAGTTCACCAGTGGTATCAAATACTTTGGGCTTCCTATGATGAAATTCCACTCGGTAGATAGTGCTATTAATTTGTGCAACACTCAAAAGATTATAGTTAAGACCCTCAACCCAATAAGCATTCTCACAAGAGATCTTATTAGTTAGCTTAATCAATTCTTTACCTCTAACAGGACATGATGCATCATTACCAAAACTTACACTTCTACTTTTATAATGATCTAAGGTATCAAACTTACTCTTGTCACCAGTCATGTGATTTGAACAAGCACTGTCAATAACCCATTTATAATTTTTATTCACATAAGATATCAATGCAGTTTTCTCATCCTCATCAGACTCAACTTTCATTGCAACATAGACAACCTCAATTTCAAAATCATCACTATCAGTGTCAGTCTCTTCTTCAGCAATATAGTAGGATTTCTTACCTTTTCCTTTCTAGTCCTTGTACCTTTGGTAACCTTTGTCTTCTATTTTCTCTTGATTCTTGTTGTCTCTTTCTTCATTCTTATCACCCCTATCAGGACATCTAACAGCTATATGACCAACTTTATTACATGAAAAAATATAATAGGGAGTTTACCTTTATACTTTCCTTTTCCCCTTTTCAGTCTTCTAGCCATAAGAGCTTCTAGATCCTCATGTTCTTCATCAAATGTGTCACTTTCACTTTGACTGATGCATCTTTCTTTTTCCTTCTTTGACTTACTTAGAACCATTTGAGACTTAAAAGAAGATTCAACATTACCAACAGTGAAGTTATCATAGTTAGAAAGTTCAAAAGCAGAAAGCTTACCAACCAAACTTTCCAAAGTAAGAGCATTGTTAGGGTTACATCTAGATTCCTGAATTGCTAAAATTTTGATGGCATAAATAGGATGTAAAGTTCTTAGTACTTTTCCAATTATAGTTTCATCATCAACAGTTCCATTTTCTCCTCTAATAGAATTTACAACTTCTTTTATTCTACCACAATATTGTGCAATATTCTCACCTTCTTGCATTCTCATTTCATCAAATTTACCTCTTAGGCTCTCAGCTTTTACTCTCAATAAATTTATGTCACTGCCATAGATGTTTTCAAGAGTGTCACACATTTTCTTTTCATTAGTGCAATCTTTTTGATGGAGGGTGCTCCCCTTAATACCACAACACATAACAGAAATAGAGAAACAACAACAATATGCAAGAAAAGAAAATTGGCTTCTTATTATCTCCACAAATGTGGAATTACAAACTTTTAGAATTACAATATGTAAAGCCACTTGGGCATTCCCTTACAATATTCTATAGGACAAAGCCTTGAATCAATACCTAGATCTACTACCTAGAACTTCCCTAGACAACACTGCAGGCCTTCATTATATAAGCATTTTCCACCGCCCGAGAAGGTTCCAGAAATTTAGCCCTTAGGGTCGACCAAACTTAGAATTATTTTATTTTTCAATTTATTACATCAGAGTCAGCTCAAAATAACTTTTGAAACCCGAACAAAAATTTTGAAGGAAAATTATTTTCCACCATTTCAGGTGACCCGACTTCTGGAGACCATAAGTCATCACCAGTTGACCCGATTGACTATTATAAACCCATTTTGAAAAGGCCACGAAGTGCTCTACAGGCTTGACTCATGCAAGCTCCTATCACCCAAGTTTTCAACCTCATCTAGAGTCTCTAAAGCCTTCAAAACTGAGTTCAAAGTTTCTGTACCCTACTGCCAATACCGAAAATCTTCAATATCTCCAAAACTAGGCCTGATCTAGCCATGAAACTTTACTGGCAGGCTGATATGACTAAGATGAACCTCCACATGTAAAATCAAAACATTCCAAGATTTATGACCAACTTACTAAAAACAAGTTTCCATAAATAGCAGCTCTACACAAGATAGCCCTTATTGAATACAAAAACATAAATATTTTTGGGTGATGCAAGATTGCTCTTACACCTAGGATGCTCCTACATCAGACACCCAGGGTAATTTGAGAAGTGACCCCGTCACATCTCAAGTTTGTAGAGGAAAACCAAGGTGGTTAACCTCCTCCTTTGTCAACCATGATGAATCTTCAATAGGTCATCCTTTCCATTTGACCAGATATTCTTCATATGTCATGTTCCTTGTGCTTTTGCCAACATGACTATCTAGTATATCCTCAATCTCTTTGGTATCTAAACTAGTTGCTTGAATACTCCACTATACTATTGTGATCTCATCTTCAACACCTCCCTCATGATACTCTATCAGATCTAAAATGTTAAACACTAGTGAAATATTCAACTCAGTAGGAAACTCGACCTCATATGTATTTCTTAAATCATGCTTCTTCGGTATCTTACATGGCCCAAACTTCTTCATTTTCAATTTGTTATATGTACCAACTAGAAATCTTTCCTTTCACAAATGAACCATGACTTCATCTCCAACTTGAAATTTTTTATGCCTCCTTTTTTCATCTACCTTAGCTTTATACTGCGTATTCATCTTGGTAATATGCTTCCTCACCTCCTCATGGATGTTCTTCAAATGTTCTACAAAATCCTCAGCTTCAGCACTACTTATTTCTCCTTGATCTATCATTCTCAACTCAGATGAATTTCTGGGACTAGTCCCATAGACAATTTGGAATGGTGATTTACCAGTGCTCCTATTGATAAAATTATTATATGCAAATTCTGCCTGTGGTAAAATCAAATCCCATCCTATTGGCTTATCTCCAACCAAACATCTTAGCAAATTTCCCAAACTCCTATTCACCACCTCTGTCTAGCCATCAATCTGTGGATGAAGTGATGAACTGAACTTCAAATCTATCTTCAAATTCTTCCATAATGTACACCAGAAATATCCAACAAACTTAATGTCCCTATTTGAAACTTACTCTTTGTCAAACCATGTACTCTCACCACTTCTCTGAAAAATAATTCTGCTACATGAACAACATCATTAGTCTTCTTGTAGGGAACAAAATGTGTCATCTTTGAAAATCTGTCAACTACTACAAAAATTGAATCATGTCCCCACTATGTCTTTAGTAAACCAAGAACAAAGTCCATACTGATATCCTCCCAAGGCTTCTCTGGTACAGGTAATGGCTGATACAACCTTGTATTCTGCTTCACTCCTTTTTCCATCTGACATACTCTACAACTTTGTACAAACTTCTTGACATCTTGCTACAACTGTGGCCAATAATAATTCTCACTAACCAAAGCAAGGGTTTTATCACGACCAAAATTTCCAGCCAATACTCTGCTATGCTTCTCTTTGATGATGTTCTCCCTCATAGAACTTCGTGGAATGCACAACTGACTCCCTTTGAATAGCATATCTTCTTGGATGGTAAAATCCAACCACTTCATTTTGTTTAGAGTAACAGGTTCTTTACAAGCTTTCCAAGCTTCACCAAAATTAGGATCCTCTGGATACAAATTCTTGAGTTCCCTGAACCCAACCACCTCAATCTACATCTCTGTTAGCAATAGTTTCCTTCTGCTAAGTGCATCTGCAACCCTATTAGACTTTCCACTTCTGTGTTTCAAAATAAATGTATAACTCTGCAAAAACTTGACCCATTTCAAATGCCTTTGATTCAACTTTCCTTGACTATTCAAATATTGCAAAGCTTGATGATCAGTATACAAAACAAACTCCTTAGGAAGCAGATAGTGTCTCCACTTCTTTAATGCATGAACTATAGCATAAAATTCTTGATCATAAACATAATACTTTTTCTTGCAATTATTTAACTTCTCACTGAAATAAGCAATAGGTTTACCTTCTTGGCTCATAACAACTCCTATTGCAGTACCACTAGCATCACAGTCTACTTGAAACACGTTATTAAAATCTAGAAGTGCTAAAACAAGTTGTTCTGTAACTTTCTGTTTCAACAATTTAAAACTCTTATCTGCCCCATTAGTCCACTTGAACTCTTTTCTATCCCCTCTCATTGTTTCAGTCAAGGGTCCACAAATACTACTAAAATTTCTAATAAACTTTTTGTAAAAGCTAGCCAAACCATGAAAAGACCTTACCTTAATAGCACTCCTTGGAGTAGGCCATTCAAGGATAGCCTGTACTTTCTCTGGGTCCATTTTTAGACCTTTTGTTGAAACTACAAATCCCAAATACACTAACTCTTTCTTCACAAAACTGTACTTCTTCAAATTAAACAACAATTTCTCATCTCTCAGCTTCTTAGATACCATACGAATATGCATCATATGCTCTTCCAATGTCTTACTAAAGATCAAAATATCATCTAGGTGCATAATGACAAACTTACCCAAAAATTCTTTCAAAACCTCATTCATGAGCCACATGAAAGTGCTCGGTGCATTGGTTAGCCCAAAAGGCATGACTAACCACTCATACAGTCCTTCCTTTGTCTTGAAGGTAGTCTTCCATTCATCTCCTTCTGTGATCTGAATCTGGTGATATCCACTCTTCAGATCTATCTTTGAGAAATACACAGCTCCACTCAAACAATCCATAATATCATCCATTCATGGCAATGGAAACCTATACTTGATTGTGATCTTGTTTATTGCTCTAGAATCTATACACATCCTCCATTCTCCATTCTTCTTTGGTGTTAATACCGCTAGTACATCACAAGGACTCAGACTCTCTCAAATCAACCCCTTCTACAATAACTCATGTACTTGTCTATTCAACTCTTCACTTTCTACTGGTGTCATTCTATGTGCTACCTTGTTTGGCAAACTGGCTCCTGGAATCAAATCCATCTGATGACTAATATTCCTTACCGGTGGTAATCCATCAGGTACATTATCAGATACAATATCTTAAAACTCATTCAACAAATCTACAACCTCTACAGGTACATCCTCTACTTCTTCTTTACTAGCTTTTGGAATTAAAGAAAAACACACGTGCTCATGCATCATACCATCTAGGAATTTTCTTCCATCAACAAATGTTATTCTTGCATTACCACATACCTTTTCTTCGGTCTCCCCCAATGGCTTTATCTTATGTCGCACTCCATCCTTTGTCAGGGAATAGATATTCACATGACCATCATGTACAATACATTTGTCAAACTACCACAATCTACCCAACAACATATGACATGCATCCATAGATATGATATCACATAGTACCTCATCTTGGTACCTGCAAATCTTGAACTTTACTAGGCACTGTTCACTGACCATGACCTTGTGGTCATCCTGCACCCAGGACATTCAATATGGATGTGGGTGTTTCTATCTCTTGAGCTTCAACTTTGTCACCATCTCTCCTAACACCAAATTGTCAGTGCTTCCATTGTCAATAATCACATCACAAAATTTTCCCTCACACTTGCATCTAGTGCGAAATAGGCTCCTCCTTTGTTCAGGTTCATTCTCACCACTCAGTAGGACTCTTATGTTAATCAGCGTTTCTCCTCTTTCAGCATCTTCTGAATTTGATGATCTGGCATCTTCATCTACATGTGCAACTCTGGCTTGGCCTTCATTCCTCCTATCCATCCTTCCTTGGCATTGAGGACATTCAAATGCCCTATGACCTTCTTCTCCATAGTGAAAACATGTTCCATATAAGCCTCCTCTTTCTAAACATTGTCCTCTTCCTCTTCCTCTCTGATCTCTATTATTCTGATCTTGGAAATGATTGGAATTATTTCCTCTCTGATTTTGACTGCTACTGGCCTCATCCTTTTTTGAATCTTCATTTCAGCCTCCATATGACCATCCACTAGATCATCCACCATGACCTCTTCCATTTTGTTTTCTCTCGAACCTCTTGTTCAGCTTTTCCTCCACTTTTAGGGAAAACTAGTATGCCTCTTCAATACTATCCATTCGAACTAGATTCAGCTCCTCCTGAATGCTTGGCCTCAACCCATTAAGGTAACAAGCAACTTTCTCCTTATCAGCTTCCGCATGGCCTATTCTGATGAGGATTTGATAGAACTCCACTGTATACTCCTAAACAGATCTTCCTGCTTGCTTCAAACTTTGCATCTTCTTCAGTAGGTCAAGTTCATAATCAACATGAATGAACTATTGCTTCAATTTATCCACCATCCGATCCCATCTTGTGATTTTATCTTTCCCTCTTCTATTTCACTGCAATTGAATCTCTTGCCACCAGATCTTCACATGACCTTTCAGTCTAGCCTTCATGAATTTGACCCTATCAGGATCCTCAATATCTTCATACTCAAAATATTCTTCACATTCATTGATCTAGTCGATCAATTCTTCTGGGTTAAGATTTCCTAAAAATGTAGGAACATCGATCTTAGGTCATTTTTCGATGTTGGAAATGGCCCAGAAAAGCCTTTCTTCTTCTCAATTCAAAATTTCACCTTCTTCTTCTTCTTGATCATCATTTCCTTCTTCAAATTCATCCACACTTTCATCTCTAACATTAAGATTCATTCCTTTGTGAATCTCTTCTTGCAATGCTTGCACTTGTCTTTGGAGTGCTCTAACCTTAGGTGTTACAACACCAGCTCTTTCGCCACATTCCCTTTGTGGAGTCATTTTTGTGATGCGTGCTAAAACCCTAACCACAGTCCTGGTGCAAACTGCCTCACAGTCGACGATCTATTTACACACTCAGGAACTCCTACTTTGATACCACTTGATGGAGGGTGCTCCCCTTAATACCAAAAACACATAACAGAAATAGAGAAATGAAAACAATATGCAACAAAAGAAAATTGGCTTCTTATTATCTCCATAAATGTGGAATTACAAACTTTCAAAATTACAATATGCAAAGCCACATGGGCATTCCCTTACAATATTCTATAGGAAAAAGCCTCAAATCAATACCCAGATCTACTACCCAGAACTGCCCTAGACAACACTACGAGCCTTCTTTATATAGGCATTTTCCACCACCCAAGAAGGTTCCAAAAATTTAGCCCTTAGGGCTGACCAAACTTAGAATTATTTTATTTTTCAATTTACTACATCAGAGTCAACTCAAAATAACTTTTGAAACCCGAACAAAAATTTTGAAAGAAAATTATTTTTTGCCATTTCAGGTGACCCGACTTCTGGAGACCATAAGTCATCACTAGTTGACTCGATTAACTATTATAACCCCATTTTAGAAAGGCCACGAAGTGCTCTATAGCCTTGACTCGCACAAGCATTTGTCACCCAAGTTTTCAACCTCATCTGGAGTCTCTAAAGTCTTCAAAACTGAGTTCAAAGTTTCTGTACCCTGCTGCCAATACCAAAAATCTTCAATATCTTCAAAACTAGGCCTGATCTAGCCATGAAACTTTACCGGCATGCTGATATGATTGAGATGAACCTCCACATGTAAAATCAAAACATTCCAAGATTTATGACCAACTTACTAAAAATAGAAAGTTTCCATAAATAGCAGCTCTACACAAGATAACCCTTATTGAATACAAAAACATAAATATTTTTGGGTGATGCAAGATTTCTCTTACACCCAGGATGCTCCTGCATCACTTTGATTTCTTCAAATTGTGGATAACTTAGGGCAGATGCAATCTCCAACATTACCTGGGTATGCTCTTGTTTGGCTCTCATTTGCTTTATAGTCAGAGGTGCAACAGGTGTGACATAATCATGCTCAACATAATACTTTGCAGAATCACCAATACCGGCCAGATGCAGCTTCATCAAACTTTTCCATGTAGGCAAGTTCTCCTTATTTAGCTTCGGTACTTCCTTCTTATACATGCTGATCATTTTCTTCAAGTACCTTTAAACTTGTTCTCTGTAATCACCAATAGCTCTAATACCAATTGTTAATATGATTTAGAAAAATAGAGAGGAGGGGTGAATCAGTTGTTCTCAAGTCTATGTGTATAAAACAAACTTTAAAACTCTTCAACAAATTAGATCCGACAACCAACAACTACTCGGTCATTACTAATTGCATAACAGAAACATATAATAGTGTAGTCCACTTATCCAATAGTATCTAACTTGTAAAACACAAAAATTTTCAAACCAAAACATTCACACAAGTAATAATAGCAAGATTTATAGTGGAAACCCAATTTGGAGAAAACCACTTTGTAACGTGTTACTATTATTTTCACTCTTTTGAAGTGAGCTCTATGAAAATCCAACCTTGTCAAAGGTTACAAACACATTATCAGGTGTGACCCAGTTAAACGATTTAAACCACTCTATTAAAAGTGCACCTTGTTATAGGACTTACATATATCCCATTAGAATGCAACCTTGTTCAAAGGATTTATACAAATGACTGTTAGGTCAACCTCTGTTAAAAGAATTTTGATTGATACAATGGTTAGAAAGTAACAGTGGTATTGATCTGAAAAACATACAACTCACTTTGAAAATATCAGATCCAATTTCATACACATGCTGTCTTACTGACTGTGAACCTTTACCATCTCCATCACTGATCTACTTGAAAATCTCTTCAAGCAATCACAACACTTCTCCTTCGGCCTTTTTTCTTATACAGTCAATAACATCAACAATACTTCCGGCATCCTCTCTTCTCTAACCTCACGCTTAGGTACCCTTAATACTTCATCAATTAGGTCAATACATCTTTTGCCACTTAATCTCCTTCATAGATCTTAGGGTTAGGTTAGATTCATTGAATCCTTCCAACTTTATGTTCTTCATCTACCATTCTAGAAATATCTCAAATCTCTTAATAGATTTACAATAAAACATTTTGCAATGCATTAAATGCTTTCATACAATCAATAAATAAATTCAATACATTTTACATAATCCAAGAATTCAACTATGTCGGCTGGGAATCTGAATTCTTCCTCAACTATAAATTACTGACACTCGGTCAATACATTGTTCAACTCCTCAGTCTTCATTAGAAAGCTTGGTCACCTCAAAAATTGTTCCCTCAGCTAATACTATCTTCCTCGACAATTAACTAATGTTCGGTCAACATTGAATTTACTTGGCATATACTAGCTCGGTCGACACTCACATCACTCGACTTAAACTAGATTTCTTCACTTTTTCTTGGTTAAGCCTACCAGTTTAGTCTTCCTTCTCACTTAGATAAACAATACATTATCTTTTCATTGTGCCACATAATCAAGTACACATTGAAGTATCAAGATAACACAACCTTTGCTTAGGTGCTATTGTTACAAACCTTGCCTATCCTCTTCACAACAATCAAATAGATATAGTACTTTCTTAAATGCCAACAATCTTACCAGTTAAGGTTTGACATCAATGAAAATACAAAAATTTCTTCAATTATAGTTTCCAACATAACCATGATGTAAACCCTAACCCTAATGATAATTCTAGTCCTAAGCTCTAATATCAACCATAATACTATCTAAAATGTATGCCATTACCCTAACCATAATCCTAACCTTAAACCCTATACCCTAGTCATTGTTTTCAAAATTTTACTACCTTAGCAATTTTTCTATAAAAGACATATTTTGGAATCAATTGACTTCATTTATTGATATACAAGCAGTTGATATGCAACCAGCAAAATAAATACATTGTGAATTTCTGAAAAATAATCATTTCATTTGTACTGAATAATGATAAATGCTTTTTTGAGTTCATTCATTTGAAAATTAACACATGTATTTAAGATCACTTTAGAAAAGACTCACACAAGCCATGATCATAGCCTATTATTTCTCCTACATATTTAAAACATCATTAAAAGACAGAATAGGAGAAGAGAGATGGATCAAGAGTAACCAATCATTGCCTATTGCTTTGACTGGTTAGTGTGGTTGCTGGTCTTGAATTTGTCCTTTGTCTGTAAATCTTCTGGAAAGTTCCTTGAGTCCTAAAAAAAATTGAGAGAAATGATATTAGATCCTGATATGGATCTAAACAATGACTAGTTGTCTAAACTACTCTACATATGTTGCCTCTAAGTGTGTCCTAAATTTTGAGAAGAAAGAAAAATTAGAATATCCTCAGTACTGGTGTGAAGAGAAATATTTATGCTAATGTGTTTGTTCCATGTACAGGAAAGTAATTATTTCAATGTGTATGTGCCCCTAACTGAGGCTCCCTTTGGGTATGAGCCTGACATACGCATTGGAATAATTATTATAAACAGATGTCAAGATCAGGAAAGAAATACATAATGTTTAAGGGACATATTATTTATGATATGAAACCTTTCATTACAATAAAAATGAGACTAGTAAAGTCTATTTAAGAGACATTATTTTCACTTGACACCTCATAGTTTAACAGAAATAGTGACACAAATTTCAACTAGTAGGTGGTGATAGAGCAAGTAAAGGACAACATTACAGTTTAAGCATGGATTGAAATATTTTTTTTTTCAATTAAAAAATTAAATAAGAAATTGATAGTAAGATAGTCTATGTGCATGTACACAATCAGAATGACAATAGGATTAGCTATGAGTTTTTTCTAAATAAACAAAGTATGGAAGCAATATATCCACATCAAGGGTTCAATGTAAGTCACAGAGTGCTACCAAGCGAACTAGTTGAGTGACTAAGGAAAAATACTATGAGAGTATACAGAGAAAAGATAGAGTAATACAAAATCTCAAATGCTTCATGAAAAGAGGTTGTTCTCCAAGATGCAAGATACAAAGAGTTTCTTCAAAATAGTATGTGTCATGTGGCATTGGAATGTGAGCTATATTGTGCTACAGTATAGAGCAAGAGAAGAATGGTCTCTAGTGGTGATGATCAATGATATATCAACTTCATAACAACTATCAGAAGTGATGTAAACATATTGTAGATAATCTAGAAAGATCATGAACATATCTTCAAAACAAAATAAAACTCAAGTTCACATGATCAAGCTTATAACTTCTATTGTTACTCTATCTAAAGAATCAACATCCATCAAACAGAGGGGTCAGCACATGCCTATTGTTACTGCCTAAAGATTGAATGTAGGCTTAATAGAGTAGTGAAGGCCTCAAGTTATAATGGGTGCACTCCAGGTTAGAGAATGAGTAAGAGGTTTGTAAAATAGAAGCTCAAATAATTCATCTACAATAGTCTGTTTCTGAGAAGTTGGGAAAAAGGGGGCTTGAACACATTGCTATGAATGAGATTGTGTTGAGAGAAATTGTAAAACATTTTGTTTTCCATGCTGAAGTTAATGCCTTATTAAATACAAATCATGCTTTGACAACAGGGCAAAGGCTTTATATGACAATGTTTCCATGCAATTAACGTGCCAAGATCATTATTCAGTTTGGTGTGGCAAAAGTGATTTATTTCATTAATAAGAATAGTAATGCTGATATGACATGTCTTGCTTCCTAAAAACTATTGTCCATGGCTGGCGTGAAGGTTTGGAAGCACCAAAATCTGAATTCTGGAATATTCATTGAGTACAGTTGAAGTATACAGATGGCCATTGGTATCAGAGCATTTCTATCTGAAATTGAAAGGTGAATGAGAAAATTTTTGAATGCATTAAAGAAGTTATAATGAAGTTATTATGTAGTCCATGGTCTCTATCCCTATTTGACTGTTGTGTGGGGATCCATCAAGTAAGTGCATAAAAATAAGTATTTACGGCATTCCAGTTTTGTGTCAACAATGAGAAGTAAGATCTTGTTGGGAATCTTATTATAGAGATTAAGAGCATTGGAAAGCAAGGATAAATGGGTGTTGTAGAAGTAGTGCCAAAAGATCTTATTTGAACAAGGTGTCAAAAAGAAAGGTTTTATGCACTTAAATCATAGCTCTAGAGGGTTTCTCTTCGTATCCAAATAATGAAAATCAGCACATGAAGTGGTAAAGATGAATTAAAATTAAAAATGAAAAGATGGGCATGGTAACAAAAGTAATGGAAGATGCTACAGTAGCTCATAGTAAAGAGAAATGCAAGGAAAAGAAACTGAAATTAATATGAATAACACTGTATAAATGGCAGAATGATGCCAAGAAAAGTCACCTGTAATTTCATTTTTTGACATTTTAACTCTCAAGAAATTTTCCAATCATAGTAGATTCTTCATAATATGCAGCATAATTTTCAGTTAAAAAAAACCCAATGATGGATACTTGCAACAAAGGAATGGAGCTGAGATCTCTCAATGCAGAAAGCTTGTTCATGGTGGCATGCATCTTGAAACCCTTCTTCTCTAACACAACAAGAAGATCAAATGAAGCGATTTACTTTGGGGTTATTCATTTTGTTGACCCCTAAAGTATCTTGTATTATATTTCGAATCTGGAAAATATCTAATGCAAGGTCAAGCTATTTCATATTGCCACGGTAATACAAGGGTTTTTATCTTTGTTGTTTAAAATGTTTTATTTATGCATAGGGCAATAATAGTATTGTGGGATTTTAGGATGTAAAGTATATCTTTTAATTTATTTCTATTAAGTATTAATAAATTTACTTAACAAATATAAATGTTAATTTATATTTGTTAATTAAGCTTTATTATTACTTAATATAAATAGACATTAAAAGGTAAACTTTAAATTTTAAAATAATAATGATATTATCATTCTCTTATGTATTTTATATTTCTAGTTGTGTTTTAAATTTAACGACGGATGCCTTATAAGCCAGTTATTAAATATTAAAATGAGATGCAATAGGAATGGCACATGTTGAAATTGCTAAGTCTTCATGAGTTAATGAAGGGATTTAATGGACTTGAGGGTTATGAGGAGTTGGATAAGGTCTCCAATCATTTAGAGAGAATATAGGGCTTGTTAGAGAAAATTTAGGGGTGTTGGAGATCTTTTCAGAAGGTTGGAAGACTCTTGGGTTAGATTTTGACTTTGTCATGATAGTTGAGAGGTCTGTATGGCCTTTTGAGCCTTTTGAGGTCAATTAAGGATCAGTCATAGGTATTATTATGAGTTAGTCGAGCTTTTTCAGAGGTGAAACTTTATTTCATGAGTAATTAGGTCCTCTTTTTGGGGCTATTTTCTGGCATCTGACCCAAGGATTGGGTATTGTACTTAGTGAGTTTTTGGCTCACTTTTATTCAATTCTGATTATGTAGAGGAGGGCTTGTGTGACATTTTTTGGTCCTTAGTAGTTTTATGCCAAAATTTGTAACTCTTTTGGAAGATCAAATACAAGTGATAGCAGCTGAGTTTATGTTATCTGAGTTTCTTTTGGAGCCTTCTTTCCTTTTTGCATTTTTGTGTGTACTTTCAAGTGATTTGATAAAGATAACTAGTGAATTTCTATCATTCCATGTTGCTTTGTCTCACCTAAACACCTAGTTGCAAAAAAGTATGTTTGTTTGCAGGTTGTAGTTCATGTCTTAAGGTGTGAAACTGATAAGTGAGGCATTTGTTTTCCTCCTTATTCTGGTTCATTTTTCAGACTTTATTAAAAAGTACTTATGCAAGCCTATACAGAAAGGAAGTGTTTTGTGTTAATTCAGATAGTATAATAACCCTTCTTAGTTATTTGTAATTGCACTTTCATATCATCTTTGGTGTATCACTTGGTTCATTAGTTTAAATTTTAAAGTCTTAGGTTGATTTCAGTAGCTTCTATCTCTTTTCCCACAAGTTTAAGTTAGTTTTGAGGAGTTATCTCTGATTATCCAATAGGAACCGACCTAGAACCTGGAGGTTTCATTTCAAGTTATGCATTTCCCACATGTAGAAATGAATCCCATGTTAGGAAAAATTGTTAAACTTGTCTAAGTTTAATAGGGTGCAAATTTTTAGCTTTAATAGTTTTGGCACGCCCGTTAGGACAATATAGATAGTAGTTCTATAATTTTTTATTTTCTGGTTTTACTGTGCAACCTGCAAATTTTTAGTCTTTTCAAAGAAGTCTTTAAAGCATAGTTGGCGACTCCATTAGTGAAGAATCAATAATATCAGTGTTGATTATAGTTTTTCTTTGAAAAATTGAGGCAAGACGCTCAAATACATTTAAATATCTTTAGTTGGATACAGCCAAAAGGAAGGGCAGAGCTCTCAAATGAATTCCACATACAAAGAGGGTTCAATCTTCACCTCCAAGAGTCTACATAAGAAGGAGAAGGCCAGAGAAAAAGGAGAATTCTTTAAGACATTCAACATCACCAATTATAAGAATAGAATATCTTAATTCTATTGAGATATCTATATCACATGCCAATTTTGGTAGTTTTTTTGCTTCAGCAGCAAGTACTTCTTTAGCATTTTCAAGTAATGTAGTAGCTAGTTTGAGCTTAGTTTCAACAAGTGCTTCAACATAGTCTCACACTATGGTTGTTCCTAGAGCCTTTTTTTTTGTGCCATTTGATCAAGGCAATCCCTTGAATCTTGTTTTGCACAATGATATACCTCTAGCAACTTTGAAAGGGCTACCAGACTTCACGGGGGAGATTCAAACAATCTCTTTTGAGAAAATTAGATATGTTGTTTCCCTTTGCAATGTTCACCATGTGACACAAGATAATGTTGCAATCAGATTATTGGCAGCTTCATTCAAAGGAAAAGTATTGGTATGGTTTAGAAATTTACCTATGGCTTCCATTTCAACCTGAGATGAATTGGATGATGCCTTCACCAAGTTTTTTGAAGACAAATCAGATCATTTGTCACTTGTAGAATAGTTAACAACTATTAAAAGAGCCCTACAAGAACAAATGACTGATTTCAATTCCTATTTTTAGAAAACATGGAATAGAATACCAGTGGCAGTAAGGCCAAGTGCAGATTATGCTTTTCTATACTACTTGAAGAGCTTGAATAGTGACATTTTGGTGATGATTCAGTCATAGGAGGTACCTCATTTCCACAAGCTTTTAATCTTGTTGTTAGAGTTGAAAATAGCCTTATATAGGCGGGTAAAATATCCCCTAAGCCTCCTATGCCTTACTTTCCTAGTATTCAATCAAATATGCCTCTTAATATACCACTAATGGATCCTTTACATACTATTCCAGTTAGTTCTACTACTAGGAGTTATGAAAATAAAGTAGTTGGTCCATCAAATGAGTTGTAGGAAATTAAGAGCAGCTAGCAAAAGATTCAAAGTATATTGCAGACCTTGGGAAATGAGTTAACTAGTATGAAGAATCATCAAAATCAAGGTTCAAGGCCAGCGTTTCAACAATATAATCAGAAGAAAGGAGTTAATCATCCATATCAAACTCAAGGCCAAGGATATCAATACCAGTAGAATAAGCAACCATATCAAGGGAATTATCAAGGACATCAGCAAAATGTTAATCCATGACATTTTCAGCCATACAATCCAGCACCATTAAATGCTATGAATCCGATTAGAGATCTAGTACCTACTCAATTTCAATTTGATATTGGGGGAAAATTGGTTTTATCTATGTAATCATGCACATAAATAGTCGACCTGAACAACGGTAAGATATAGACACCATGGAGACTAGGTTTCTTAACTAGCAAGGAGAGGAGTTTTGTGGATTGAATGGTGAATCATCAGTTGCAGCCAATACCTAAGCAAAGAAAAGATCTCTAAACATGGATCAAATAGTTGGTAAGGATAAGGAAGCTATGACTATAGGACCATCACTTACACCTAATCCAAGTATTTTACAAAAGCCTACAAGTCAATCATTTAGTAACCAGAAGGTGCATTCAGTTGTACCTTATAACATTGTGGACAATATGAAAAGAATGAATGTGTTATTGACTATGTGGGATTCCTTATCTATTCCTGGGCAATCTAAAATGTTGAAAAAAGAATTGAGTGGAGTAGATATGCATGATCAAGCTGCTTATGATCGTGTGAAGGTAGTTATGAAAAATGCTAAGAAAGTGACCGTTGAGGACGGAAAGGAAAAAACTATTGTTCAAGGTAAGGATGTGAGACCTCCTCCATTCTATGTTTCCTTAATAATTGGGAAAAAATTAGTACATAATTATATGGTTGATAGTGGGGCCACCTGCACTGTGATGCCTAGGAAGGTAGTTGATTAGTTAGAATTGAAATATGAACCTATTGAAAAGGGAGTAGTCCAATTAGATGGTACATCTATGAATTCTACAGGTGTCATAAAGAATGCTAGTTTAACCTTACATGCCTGCCCTACTTTCTCAATTCCACAAGACATATTTGTGATAGATTTACCTCCTTATTTTTGTCTTTCCCTATTAAGAGAATTTACAGCCAAGATAGGAGGTTTATTTTCATCCGATTGGTCTCACATGATTTTTCGCACCCGATATAGAACCAAGGTTAATATAAAGTTTGAGTTACTTGCAAAGGATATAATAGAGCCTTACACGCCTAGTACGGTAAATGCAAATTATGTCAATTTTGGCCAAGATGATCATGCTACCCCTATTTCATGTACATCTACTACTGAAATTCTTGATATACTTTTAGATGAGTGGGCTGCAAAGAATGCTGTTGAGACTAATTCTAGTTCTGTTCTAGATGCTGGAATGGGTAATTACATGTTCCAAGAATCTGGTTTGGTGATGCTAAACTTAGTTTAAAAAGTAGAAACTGATTCTGAATAGAAAAACAAGGTCTGGAATATGTTTTTTGATGGATCTAGAAGTAAACATGGTGTTGGTGGAGGTGCAATGTTAGTATCTCCCGATGGAGCAAAGTATTATGTAGCCTTTAGATTTGGTTTCTCCTGCACAAAACAATACCATAGAGTATGAAGGTTTGATTAAAAAGTTGGAATGGGAAAGAAAGAGGGGTATTAAAGTTCTGAAGGTTCATGGTGATAGTGAATTAGTGGTAAATCAAGTAAGAGGACTAGTTTCTATAAAAAATGATACTTTGAAAGCATATAAACTTAGAGTATGGGATGTTATTGAAGATTTCTCTTCTCTCAATATTGTTGCAATTCCTAGGAAATTGAATCAGCATGTTGATAGGTTGGAAGCTACAGAGGAAAAATTTGATATTCCTAAAAATGTTAAAAAGGGGTCTGATGAACAACATATAAAGATTATTGTTAGGCCTTCGATTCCTGATAATGATGTAAACTTGTAGGTTTCTAAAAGTGATGAGCAGATTTTGCAATTTCTGCTAGAAGAAGATGTTTTTGCATCTTCTAATCAGGACAGGCTGAAGCAAAATTATGAAGACAAAGTGGTGAAACTTAAGTCCAAAAAGTTTCCTAAAGGTTTGGTTTCCTTGGAATCTATATTCAATTTGGATGATCAGGCTAAGAAGGACAAAACTAGTTTGTCAGTTTCTCAAGAACATTATGAAAGTTTAGAGGTTACACTAGGGAAAAGTTTGAAGTTTGGTAAGGTAAGTACTCCCTTGGAAAAATAATCCTATGTTTAGATTTTTCAAGGATTTGCAGATGTTTTTGCATGGGAATATGGAGATTTAAAAAGTTTTAATCTTGAGTTAACACAACACACTATAGAACTTGAGCCCAATGCCAAGCTTGTAAGGAAAAGACAAAGACCTGTCAACCCAAAATTAGAGCCATTAATGTAGAAAGAAGTGTTTAGGATGATAGAGAGTGGCATAATTTTCCCAATCAAACACACTAGCCGGGTGTCCAATCTCATCCCTGTCAGAAATAAGAATGGAGAGTTAAGATTGTGTGTAGATTTCATGGATTTGAATAAAGCATCTTTTCAAGATAGGCATCCCCTTCCTTATATGGAAAAAATACTTTAGTATGTTGCTGGTTCAGAATGCTTCTCTTTGTTAGATGGTTATTCGAGGTATAACCGAATTCTAGTTAAAAGTGAAGATCAGTATAAGACTACTTTTACCACAAGGTGGGGTACCATGGCATACAAGACAATGCGTTTCAGTTTGTCAAATGTAGGGTAACATTCCAAAAAGCCATGGATATGGTGTTTAGTAATTTGATGTATCAGTTTATGTTAGTCTATCTTGATGATATCATAGTATACTTAAAAAAGGTAGCAGATTGTCTTGGTTAGTTGAGGCAGATTTTTGAGCATTGTAGAGAGTTTGGTATCTCATTAAACCCCAAAAAATATGTTTTTGTTGTGCATGAAGGTAAACTTTTGGGTTATGTAGTTTCCAAGCAAGGGGTTATAGTGGATCTGAAAAGGATAGCAGCAATTTTAGAGTTACCATTGCCACACCATAAGAAGGGATTGTAGTCCTTTACTGGAAGAATTAATTTTCTAAGGTGTTTCTTGCCTAACATTATTGATTTGTTGAAACCGTTAACTGATATGCTTAAGAAGAATGTTATTTTCAGTTGGAAAAAATAAGCCAAGGGTAGTTTTGAAGTTATTAAAGAGTCCTTAGTAGTAGCTCCTGCTTTAGTAAATCTTGATTTTAGTAAGGATTTTATTATGTATGCATATGGTGGTTATGAGACTATTTTTGCAGTGTTGGTGCAGCAAAATGCAAAAGGAATGGAGTAGCCAATAGCCTTTTTCAGTGAAGGTTTAGAAGATTATGAACAGAGATACAGTTTTGTAGAAAAACATGTCCTCACTGTTGTTAAGGGTCTTAAGAAATTTAGACAACTGTTGTCTCATAACAAGATTCATTTAAGGGTTGTGCACCCTAGTGTCAAGGAATTCTTACTTAGTAAGGTTTTGAATGAAAAAAGAGCTAGCTGGATAGCATGGGTCATGGAGTATGACGTGGATATTCAGGTGACCAAGCTGGTTAGAGGTAAAGGCCTCTATGAGAAGATTGTTGATAGTGAGGTTTCTGAGCTTCAAGGATAAGAAGATACTATTTCAGTGCTTGGTATGGTAGCTGATGATGATAGGACAACAAACTAGTTGCAAGATATAGTTCATTTTTTGAAGACCAGTGAGTGTCTAGCTATTTCAGACAAGGCAAAAAGAAGGTATTATCAGTTACAATCAGTTCATTTTTTCTTAATTAATAATGTATTGTACAAAAAGGATCACAATGGCATCCTTCTCAGATGCATTGATTCAGACTAGATTGTAGACATTTTGCATGAATTCCATGATGGTCATTTAGGAGGCCATTTTTCCCCAAGGATGACTGCATATAAAATCCTAAGAGGTGGTTATTATTAGCCTGATATTTTTAAGGAAAGCCATGCATATGTGAGGAAGTGTGTAAAATGTGCCATGTTTGTAGGGAGAGAGAGGCTATCAGATTTTCCCTTGCAGCCAATTAAGACAGAACAACCTTTTCAAAAGTGGGGTGTTAACTTCATAGGGCCTATCAATCCTCCGTCAAGTGTGGGGCATAAGTGGATAATTATTTCCACTAATTATTTCACATGTTGGACAGAAGCAACATCACTAAAAGATGCAAATGAGACAGCTGACCTTAATTTTTATGATGATATTGTGAATAGGTTTGGAGTTCCTGACTCTATAATATCTGATAATGCACTTGCTTTCATTGGTCTAAGGGTAACTGAGTGGGCACTTAAGCATGAAATTTATCTCAGCACTAGTTCCAACTATTATCCATGGGGTAACGGCTTAGCAGAGTCTACAAAAAAGAACTTAATTAGAATTATCAAAAGAACTTTGCAGGAGAATCAGCATGATTGGAACTCCAAGTTGAAGGCCTCCCTATGGGTGGATAGAATTACTCCAAAGAAAATAATTGGGAATTCACCTTATCGGTTAGTTTATGGAAAGGAAGCTCGGTTGTCTATTGAAACGGAGTTGCCAACACTTGATCTTGCTACTTAGTTGGTTCTTTTTGAAGAAGGAGATCCTATGCAGGTGCATTATGCAAAGCTGATGGAATTAGAGGAGAGTAGAAGGAAAGCAATAAAAACTATGGAATTCTAGCAGATGCAAGTTAAGAAAAGCTTTGACAGAAAGGAAAGATCCAAAGATTTCAATGTGGGAGATATTGTTCTCAAATGGGATGAATTTAAGAGAAAACCAGGTAAGCATACTAAATTTGATTCATTTTGGGGAGGCATGTTTGTGATTATATAATGCTAGGAACACAACGCTTTTTAGCTATCAACACTTGAAGGGGAAAATCTACCTATACCAGTTAACAATTTTCACATCAAACCTTGTTTTGAGGTATGTCCTACTTTGTAAATCCTAGAGTTTCTGAATAAGGTGCTACTACACCATTTTCTTTGAGTTTTCTTTTCCTAGGTGTTAGTAGTTAGTCTTCAGTAGAAGATACTTTTAATAGAATTCATACATATTATGGTGCCTACATATCAAAACTCTATGCCATACATGTAGGAGATTCTTCTCAACTATCATGTGCTATGCAACATTCATATCTAGGCATCATATGATACATACTTACTTGTTGTTAAGAGTATTTTTGTCATTGGTTTTAGTTAGTTTTCCAGTTTTCCCTAAGTGTTTTCAGAACACAAGCTGTCATGTTTTTTTAGAAAAGAATAGATGGCTGGTAAATATTAATATCTTATAACATTCTGAGTGCACACCTATTCTTTTGGGATATAGGGGAGCTGTTCTATCACAAGCCATAAATCTGCACTCAAAATCCTATCATGCATTGATATTTATCAGTCACCTATCCTCTAAGTTGAGTGTTGCCTCTTTTTGACTCACTAGCCAATGGATGTGTTAAGGCTAGTGGTTTCATGTATAGCAGGCATACATCCAGAAAAGGTTGCCAAAAATGTTATCAAAATTTCACTACCTTAGCAATTTTCTATAAAAGACATATTTTGGAATCAATTGACCTCATTTATTGATATACAAGCAGTTGATATGCAACCAACAAAATAAATACATTGTGAATTTCTGAAAATAATCATTTCATTTGTATTGAACAATGATAAATGCTTTTTTGAATTTGTTCATTTGAAAATTTAAACACATGTATTTAAGATCAATTCAGAAAAGACTCACACAAGCCGTGAGCATAGCCTATTATTTCTCCTACAAATTTAAAATAGCATTAAAAGATAGAATAGGAGAAGAGAAATAGATCAAGAGTAACTAGCATAGCTTCTTGCTTTCACTAGTTAGTGTGGTTGTTGGTCTTGAATTTGTCCTTTTTTTGCAAATCTTTTGGCAAGTTCCCGAGTCCTGCAAAAAATTGAGAGAAATGATATTATATCTTGATATGGATCTAAGCAATGACTGGTTGTCTGAACTACTCTGCATATGCTACCTTTAAGGGTGTCTTAAATTTTGAGAAGAAAGAAAAATCAGAATATCCTCAGTGTTGGTGTGAAGAGAAATATTTATGCTAATGTGTTTGGTCCATGTGTAGGAAAGTAATTATTTCAATGTGTATGTGCCCCTAACTGAGGCTCCTTTTGGGTATGAGCCCGACATACACATTGGAATAATTATTATAAATAGATGTCAATATAGGAAAGAAATACATAATGTTTAAGGGACATATTATTTATGATATGAAACCTTTCATTACAATCAAAATAAGAATAGTTATGTCTATTTAAGAGACATTATATTCACTTGACACCTTACAGTTTAACAGAACAGTGACACAAATTTCAACCAATAGGTGGTGATAGAGCAAGTAAAGGACAACAGTACAGTTTAAGCATAGATTGAAATATTCTATTTTTTTTCAATTAAAAAATTATAGATAAGAAAATGATAGTAAGAGAGTCTATGTGCATGTACGTAATCGAAATGACAGTAGGATAAACTATGAGTTTTTCTAAATAAACATATTATGGAAGCAAGATATCCACAACATGGGTTCTTGATGTAAGTCACAGAGTGCTACCAAGCGCAACTAGTGGAGTGACTAAGGAAAAATACTGTGAGAGTACGTAGAGAAAAGATAGAGTAATACAAAATCTCAAATACTTCATCCAAAGAGGTTGTTCTACAAGATGCAAGATACAAATATTTTCTTCAAAACAGTATGTGCCATGTGCTAGTGGAATGTGAGTTATATTGTTCTACTGTATAGAGTAAGAGAAGAACAGTTTCTTGTGGTGATGATCAATGATACATCAGCTTCATAGCAACTCTCAAAAGTGATGTAAACATATTGCAGATAATCTAGAAAGATCATGAACATATCTTCAAAACAAAATAAAACTCAAGTTCACATGATCAAGCTTATAACTTCTATTGTTACTCTATCTAAAGAATTGGCATCCATCAAACAAAGGGGTCACCACATGCCTATTGTTACTGCCTATAGACTGAATGCAGGCTTGAAAGAGTAGTCAAGGCCTCAAGTTATAAGAGGTGTACTCCAGGTTAGAGAATGAGTAAGAGGTTTGTAAAATAGAAGCTCAAATAATTCATCTACAACATGTCGTTTCTGAGAAGTTTGAAAAAAGGGGGCTTGAACACATTTCTATGAATGAGATTGTGTTGAGAGAAACTATACAACATTTTGTTTTCCATGCTTAAGTTAATGACATATTAAATATAAATCATGCTTTGACAACAAGGTACATGCTTTATATGATAATGTTCCCATGCAATTAACATGCCAAGATCATTATTCAGTTTGGTGTGGCAGAAGTGATTTATTTCATTAATAAGAATAGTAATGTTGATACAATATTTCTTGCTTCCCAAAAACTATTGTCCATGGTTGGCGTGAAGGTTTGGAAGCACCAAAATCTGAATTCTAGAATATTCATTGGCTAAAATTGAAGTATATAGATGGCCATTGGTATTAGAGTGTTTCTATCTGAAATTGAAAGGTGAATGAGAAAATTGTTGAATGCATTGAAGAAGTTATAATGAAGTTATTATGTAGCCCATGGTCTATGTCCCTATTTGACTGTTGTGTGAGGATCCATCAAGTAAGTGCATAAAAATAAGAATTTACGACCTTCAAGTTTTGTGTCAACAATGAGGAGTAAGATCTTGTTGGGAAGCTTATTGTAGAGATTAAGAGTATTTAAAAGAAAGGACAAATGGGTGTTGTAGAAGTAGTGCCAAAAGATCTTATTTGAACAAGGCATCAAAAAGAAAGGTTTTATGCACTTAAATCACAGCTCCAGAGGGTTTCTCTTCATATCCAAACAATGAAAATCAGCACAGGCAGTGATACAGATGAATTAAAATGCAAAATGAAAAGATGGGCATGGTAACAGAAGTAATGGAAGATGCTATAGCAGCTCATAGTAAATAGAAATGCAAGGAAAAGAAACTGAAAGTAATATGAATAACACTATATAAATGGCAGAATGATGCTAAGAAAAGCCACCTATAGTTTCATTTTTTGACATTTTAACTCTCAATAAATTTTCCAATCACAGTAGATTCTTCAAAATATGGAGCGTAATGTTTAGTAAAACAAAAACCCAATGATGGATACCTACAACAAAGGAATGGAGCCGAGATCTCTCAACATAGAAAGCTTGTTCATGGAGGCATGCAGCTTGAAATCCTTCTTCTCCAACGTAACAACAAGATGAAATGATGTGATTTACTTTAGGGTTATTCATTTTGTTGACCCCTAAAGTATCCTGTATTATATTTCAAATCTAGAAAATATCTGATGCAAGGTCGATCTATTTCATATTGCCATGACAATACAAGGCTTTATACATTTTTTATTTAAAATCTTTTATTTATGCATAGGATGATAATAGTATTGTGCGATTTTAGGATTTAAAGTATATCTTTTAATTTATTTCTATTAAGTATTACTAAATTTACTTAACAAATATAAATGTTTATTTATATTTGTTAATTAAGCTTTATTATTACTTAATATAAATAGACATTAAAAGGTAAAATTTAAATTTTGAAATAATAATGATATTATCATTCTCTTATGTATTTTATATTTCTGGTTGTGTTTTAAATTTAATGACGGATGCCTTATAAGCTAGTTATTAAATATTAAAATGAGATTTAATAGGAATGGCACATGTTGAAATTGTTAAGTCTTCATAACTTAATGAAGGGATTTAATGGACTTGAGCATTATAAGGAGTTGGATAAGGCCTCCAAGGATTCAAAGAGAATATAGGGCTTGTTAGAGAAAATTTAGGGGTGTTGGAGATCTTTTAGGAAGGTTGGAAGACTCTTGGGTCGGATTTTGACTTTGTCACGATAGTTGAGAGGGCTTTATGGCCTTTTGAGCCTTTTGAGGTCAGTTAAGGATGAGTCATAGGTATTATTATGACTTAGTTGAGCTTTTTTAGAGGTGGGACTTTATTTCATGAGTAATTAGGTCCTCTTTTTGGGGCTATTTTCTGGCATCCAACCCTAGGATTGGGTATTGTACTTAGTGAGTTTTTGACTCACTTTTCTTCAATTCTGATTATATAGAGGAGGGCTTGTGTGACATTTTTTGGTCCTTAGCAGTTTTATGTAGAAATTTGTATCTCTTTTGGAAGATCAAATACAAGTGATAGCAACTGAGTTTATGTTATTTGAGTTTCTTTTGGAGCCTTCTTTTCTTTCTTCATTTCTGTGTGTACTTTCAGGTAATTTGATAAAGATAACTAGTGAATTTCTATTATTCCATGTTGTTTTGTCTCACCTCAACACCTAGTTGTAGAAAAGTATGTTTTTTTGCAAGTTGTAGTTCATGTCTTAAGGTGTGAAACTAATAAGTGAGGCATTTGTTTACCTCCTTATTCTAGTTCATTTTTCAGACTTTATTACAAAGTACTTAATTATGCAAGCCTATATAAAAAGGAAGTGTTTTGTATTCATTCAGATAGTATAATAACCCTTCTTAGTTATCTATAATTGCACTTTCATATCATCTTTGGTGTATCACCTAGTTCAGTAGTTTAAATTTTAAAGTCTTATGTTCATTTCAGTAGCTTCTATCTCTTTTCCCACAAGTTTAAGTTATTTTTGAGGAGTTATTAGTGATTATCCAATAGGAACTGACCTAGAACCTAGAGGTTTCATTTCAAGTTACGCATTTTCCACATGCAAAAATGAATCCCATGTTAGGAAAAATTGTTAAACTTGTCTAAGTTTAACAAGGTGCGAATTTTTAGCCTTAACAATCATAATCCTAACCCTAAACCTTGATCATAACCATAACTGTAACCATAAACCTAACTCTAACCCTACCAATAATCTTAATTCTAACCTTAAATATTAACTATAACAATAATCGTAACCCTAACCCTGACCACAATCCAAAGCCTAACCCTAATCCTAAGTCTAACCATAATTTTAACCCTAAACGTAAATAAAATTTTGAGCCTACCATAAAGCTAATCCTAGCATTAAACTTTAACACCAAATCCTAAATATAACTATAATTGTAACTCTAAGCCTAAACCCTAACCCTAACCATTATCATACTCATTAAATCCTAAACCCTAATCATAAATACTAAAATATAATTGTAAATTTTAAGCATAATCATAATAGTAATTCTAATCTTACCCTTAATCCTAATCTTCACCCTAACACTAACCCAAACCATAAACCTAAACTAAATCCTAACTGTAATTATAATCTTAACCTTAATCCTAACCTTGACCCTAACACTAACCCAAACCATAGCCCTAGGTTTAATCTTGACCCTAATACTAACCCAAACCATAGCCCTAAGTTTAACACTAACCCTATTCACATTGATGAACCTAATTTTTACCATAACAATAACATTTACCATAACCCTACCACTAACCTTAATGATAATATTAGAACTAACCATAATAGTAATACTAACCATAACAATAATTGATGCAGGAGCATCTTGGGTCCTTGGCAATCCTATGTCACCAAAAAGATTTTGAAGTTTGTCTATGTTGCTCAGGTCCTTTGACTGAGTTGGTTTGGTAGTTGGTCAATTTCCTTTGGTTACCAAGTATGGTCGGTTATCTCCTAGGCGATTGGTTGTTTCATTGGCACTTGGCGATGCTTGTCTGTTGCTTGGTGATCCTTGCTTACTTAGTAGTTTATTTTGAGTTTTTGTTGAGGCTGACTTGTGCATGGATTATGGGTCATAAATTTAATGCTAGTATCCATCATTGGGAAGCATGTGGTCCTAGATCTAACTGTTTCTTTTGTTGATTATGGATCTAAAGGCTGGCTCAGTTTGATAGCCTCTTGTATATATGTAGTTGTTTGATAGTAGTTTAGGGGGATAGTTTTTGGTAGAATCAAGAAGATAGAAGATTAGAGATTGTTGGAAGATCCTCACATGTTTGAGAACTTCTATAATTCATTGTAATATTTGGCCATAATCAGGAAGGCCTTACAGCCTGGCATGTATGAATCCATTTTTTGAATGAATAATAGATCATTGATCATGCATTCTCTCTCTCACTATTCTTGTTGTTATTGCTTTTGCATGTTGTTGAGCAGGATGGATCATTAGGGTGTGCCATTGTTTGGCCCCTATGACCCTTCCCTTGTGTCAAGTGGTATCAAAGTGAGGTTAGATCTAGATCTAGGTCTATGGATCTAGGTTTATACATTCCTTCTTGTGAAGCCCTAGTTGATTTTTGTGGGGTAGCAGATTGCGATCTGACCTACAATTGCAAACGGTTTTCAAGATGGTTCGTGGGAAGCAAGATGCAGATCTAGGATTGGCAGACATGTTGAGACAAATTGCTTCTAGATTAGAAGCTATTGAAATAGCCCAAAGAAGAGGTAGACATCTTGAGGATGCTAGTGATGATGAAGTTGAGGTGGAACAAGGTGATGTAGAACCTGCACCTGTGATGGATCAGGGTGAGGAAAGATTTTTGAAGGCTTTGAAAAGTCTAAAGTCTACACCACATTTTAATCCTCCTGAGTATGGTGGAAAATTGGATTCTGATGAATTGGTAGATTAGATTACTGAGATGGAAAAGTATTTTGAGTATGAAAATATACCTAAAGACAAGAAGGTGAAAATTGCAAGCACAAAGTTGAAAAGTCATGCATCCTTATGGTGGGAACATCTACAACAAGATAGGAAGAGGAAAGGAAAAGACAAAATCAAGGTATGGAATAAAATGGTGAATAAATTAAAAGGAAAGTTCTTACCTTGTGATTATCATATTAACCTAGTTAGGAAAATGCAAAGTCTAAGGTAGAAAGATAGCTCGGTAAAGGAATATACTAAGGAATACTATAGATTAGATATTAGATCTGGACATGATGAAGATGATGTGGAAAGAATTGCTAGATACCTTAATGGTTTGAGAGTTTCCATCCAAGAGGAAATTAGTTTGGTCAAATTGGAGAACATTGAAGAGGCTTATGAATTTTCATTGAAAGCTGAGGAGAAATTGAATAAGAGACATGAGAAAAGAAAAAGAGGTAGAGGTGGTAGATTCCCTAGAGGAATAGGTAGATCCCATAGTGAAAATGGTAGATCTAAACCAAAAAAGACAAGTCTAGATAATGGAAAGACCAAGTGGAAAGGTGAAAGTTCATCTAGAGATAGAGGTAGTAACTACTAAGGTGGTTATAGCAGAGGAAGTTTCTAAGGAACTTGTTACAATTTTGGAGAAGGATATAGATCTTTTGAATGTACAAATGCAAGTAAGAAGGCTAGTAATAGTAGAAATGTTTTGGTGCAAGAAGAGTCACTAAATGAACCTGAGAAGGAAAATAATTTGATGGTACAAAGAACACTATAGAATGAAAGGAAAAAGGAAGATTCAATAAGGAAAAGTTTGTTCAAGACCAGATGTAGAGTTTTTGACAAAGTTTGGAAGGTAATCATTGACAGTGGTAGCACAGAGAATTTGGCATTTGAGGACATGGTCACAAAATTGTAGTTGAAAAGGCTGGAACATCTGAAGCCCTATCAGATTTCATGGATCAAAGATGAGCATACACTCTTGGTAAGTGAACAATGTTATGTGAATTTGAAGATTGGAAAGTACTATGATAAGGTTTTGTGTGATATCATGCCTATGGATTGTTCTCATATTTTGTTGGATATACCTTGGCAATATGATAGAAATGCTATATATGATGGGAGATTGCATAAGTATACTATTGTGGCTGATGGAAAGAAACAAATCTTGTTACCTTTGATGGAAGAACCTATTAGTAATGTTTGCACATCTGTGAAAGTTTGTTTGATGGAGGGAAGAAAGTTTGTTAAGGACTTGAAGAAGAATGATGTGTGTTTGTTGTGATTCCTAACAAACTGAGTAAGAAAATAAAGGATAGTGTTCCTTAGGAGATTGATAAGTTACTCACCGAGTATAGTGAAATCATTTCTAATAATGTACTTGATGGTTTTCCACCAAAGAGAAGCATTGATCATTATATGGATCTAATCCCTAGAGCTAGTTTACTGAATAAGGCACCTCATTGGTTGACACCTACCGAGAATCAAGAATTGAACTGATAGATTCAAGAGTTGCTGGAGAAAGGTTTGATTAGAGAAATTTTGAGTCCTTGTGCAATACCTTTTGTATTGGCACCAAAGAAGAATGGAGAATGGAGAATGTGCACTGATTCTAGAGCAATCAGTAAGATAATAGTGAAGTATAGGTTTCCTATACCGAGAATGGATGATATAATAGATAGTTTGACTGGAGCAAAATATTTCACCAAAATTGATTTGAAATGTGGGTATCATTAGATTAGAATCAAAGAAGGTGATGAATGGAAGACTACTTTCAAAACAGAAGAAGGTTTGTATGAGTGGCTGGTTATGCCTTTTGGTTTAACTAATGCACCGAGTACTTTTATGATTCTGATGGGTAAGTGCACAAAGATGGGGGACCAAAAAGGGGGTATAAGTTGCCACTTTTTTCCTAAAATCAGCAAACTCTGAACTTCAACAAGAAATTGAAGATAGTTAGACTTAAAATTTTGAGATGTGACAAAAACAAGAGCTGTAATACTTTGAATCTAGTTCCTAAACTACTAACTTATTTTGAAAATGGTGCAAATTAAGGCCCTCAAAAAGGGGGAGCACAAAAATTGGTCCTATTTTTTGTCTAAAAACATAACATAGCGTCTGTTGTGCTCCCCCTAAAATGTTAACTTTTTTTTAAAAAAAATTTAATCGCTCCAGTGAGAAGTTAGCTAACACCACGTAGTTTATCCCAAATTTTTTTGGTAATTTTTTTATGAACGTATAATTTTTTATGAATTTACGAAGTGCACACATCCTGAAAACATGAAATTTCTATGTGCTCCCCCTAGAAATCATTTAAAACTAATTGAAAATTAAATTTTCTTTTTTTTTAAAGTGTGTAGAATGGAGTCTGGTTTCTAAAAATGTAACTTATTGCAAAATTTGATGAACGAGCCAAAATCTATGCCCAAAATACTGCATGTTGGTTTTTTACAAAAAATGAACATACCCACAAAAGAAATTAGAGTTGAAAAACTTAACATAATCAGAATTCAAAATAAATTATATGCTTAGCTAACAAAGAGATCTACAATATCACGTCGTCTGATTTTTACATTCTTGAGCCACGAGTAAACCTAACGAGGACCACACAAAAAAGATGTTATTCTTTTGTATGTCTGCTAGAAAACACGTCTCAGGCCTATTTCAATCATCCAAGCCTTTGGGTTGGATCTCCAAGGCAAATCCAAGCCTTAGGATTGGTAAATTCAAATCCTTTACAAAGCGCGCACACCCTAAAGCTCGCATGGCCTATGTAAAAAATCATAAATTTACATAGGGCGTGCACAATATAGGGCGTGTGCCCTATGCAAGATACAGTTTTATACAGTGAGAGAGAGACGGGGGTGGGGGTAATTTATATAAAGACAGGGGGGGTAATTTATACAAATATAACATTTAAGTATAAGTTTGATAATTTTAATTTCTTATACTTTAAGTTATATTTGTATAAATTATAAAATATAATGCTTTCAGGATGTTTGGGATAGGTTCCAACTTCATAGGAGTTAACATGCAGATTCTAGATTTGAAAAATTCCAGACTTAGCCAAATTTCAGGATTCAGCAAGGCTTCAGCAGGGTTACCTCCAACAATCTATCATGGTTTTCTAAGGTCAAACTGAAGCTGGCAAAAGGATTCCCAAAGGGCATTAACTTGTTTTATCACAAATCACTTGGTTTTGATCCCATCTCTATGACAGACTTAGCTTTTCTCTCACCCAAATCTCTCTCTCTCTCTCTCTCTCTCTCTCACACACACACACCACACACATCACCCTCTCTCTCTCCCCCCTTATCTAATCTCTCTCTTTCATTACCCTCTCTCTCCCCCTATCCACTCTCTCTTTCATTACCCCACCCCCGCTCTCTCTCTCTCCTCTCCTCACATCACCCTCTCTCTCTCTCTCTCTCTCTCTCTCTCTCTCTCTCTCTCCTCTCATCTCTCTCTCTCTCTCTCTCTCTCTCTCTCTCTCTCTCTCTCTCTCATCCCATACTCTCTCCCCTCTCCCATACTCTCTCTCTCTCCCATTCTCTCTCTCTCTCACACACACACACACATCACCCTCTCTATCTCCCCCTTATCTACTCTCTCTCTCTCTCTCTCTCTCTCTCTCACACACACACACACATCACCCTCTAGAGAGAGAGAGAGAGAGAGAGAAGGTGATGTGAGAAGAGAGAGAGAGAGAGAGAGAGAGAGAGAGATAAGGGGGAGAGAGAGCATGATGAGAGAGAGAGGAGAGGGTGATGTTTTTTTGTTTTTTTATTTTGTGTGTGTGTGTGTGTGTGTGTGTGTGTGTGTGTGAGAGAGAGAGAGAGAGAGAGAGAGAGAGATTTGGGTGAGAGACAAGCTAAGTCTGTCGTAGAGATGGGGGTCGAAACTGAGTGATTTGTGATAAAATGAGTTAAAACCCTTTGGGAATCCTTTTGCCAGCTTTAGTTTGACCTTAGAAATCCATGATGGATTTTGGGAGGTAACCCTACTAAAGGCTTGTTGAATCCTGAAATTTGGCTAAGTCTAGAATCTTTCAAATCTAGAATCTGCATGTTAACTCCTATGAAGCTGGAACCTATCCCAAACATCCTAAAAGCATTATATTTTATAATTTATACAAATATAACTTAAAGTATAAGAAATTAAAATTATCAAACTTATACTTAAATGTTATATTTGTATAAATTACCCCCCCCCCTCTCTCTCTCTCACTATATAAATATATATCTTACATAGGGCGTTAAGGCTTGGGTAACCCAAGCCATAGGGTGTGCACCCTATAGGGTGCATGCCCTTTATTGCATGCACACTGTGCGCGATGGGGGGCCAAAAAGAAAAGTGGCAACTTTTTGGTCCCCCATCTTTGTGCACTTACCTTGATGAATGAAGTTTTGAATAAATTCTTGGGTAAGTTTGTGATTGTATATCTTGATGATATTCTGATATTCAGTATGACCAAAGAAGAATATTTGTTTCATGTTAGACAAGTTTTGTAGAGATTGAAAGAAGAAAAGTTGCTAATAAATCTGAAAAAGTGTTCATTCATGAAGGAGGAGATTGTGTATTTGGGATTTGTGATCTCGGCCGATGATTTGAAAATAGATCCTGAAAAAGGTTGAAGCTATTTTGAATTTACCTGCACCTATGAATGCTAGTGAGGTAAAATAATTTCATGGTTTGGCAAGTTTTTACCAAAAGTTCATAAGGAATTTCAATTCAATTTGTAATGCTATGGCTGAGACTATGAGAGGAGACAAAAGGGAATTCAATTAGACACATGGAGATAATAAAAGTTTTGAGACTCTGAAGCAGAAGGTTACTAAATTGCCTATTTTGGCTTTGCCTGATTTCAGTAAGGTATTTCAAGTGGAATGTGATGCAAGTGGAAGTGCAATTGGAGCTGTGTTGAGTCAAGAAGGTAAAACTGTTGCTTTCTTTAGTGAAAAGTTGAATGATGCTAGAAGGAAATATTATGTGTATGATCAAGAAATCTATTGCTATTGTTCAAGCACTAAAGAAATGGAGACATTATTTGATACCGAGTGAATTTGTGTTGTATACTGATCATAAGGCTTTATAGTATTTGGGTAGTTAGAATAAGTAGAATTAGAGACATATGAAATGGGTTGAGTTTTTGCAGAGTTATACATTTTTGATAAAGCATAAGAGTGGAGTCACTAACCGAGTGGCTAATGCATTGAGTAGAAGAAGGTCTTTGATGACCGAGATGAAAATTGAAGATCTTGGTTTTGATAAGATGAGAGATCCTTATGAGTTTGATCCTAATTTTTCTGAACCATGGAGAAAGTGCAGAGCACCTATTCAAGATCAACAGAATACTAAATGGGATGAATATTTTATTTAGGAAGGTATGTTGTTAAAGGTATTCAGTTGTGTATACCGAGAGAAGTAATGAGAACTAATCTGATAAAGGAGAAGCATAGTAGTGGTTTTGCTAGACATTTTGGTGTTGATAAGACATGGAATTTGCTTAAGGAGAAATACTTTTGGTCATAGTTGTATAAAGATGTTCAAAAATTTGTGAAAAGTTGTGGAGTTTGTTCAAGTTGCAAAAGGAGTAAGTCAGAATACTAGATTGTATACACCAATTGTTGTACCTAAGAAACCTTGGAGTGACATGAGTATGGATTTTGTTCTTGGCTTACTAAAGATAGTCAGAGGTAATGCTTCTATATTTTTTGTTGTGGATAGATTTTCTAAGATGACACATTTTATACCTTGTAGAAAGACATCAGATGCAGTACATGTAGTAGATCTTTTCTTTAAGGAAATTGTCAAATTGCATGGATTACCAAGTAGTATTATCTCTAATCGAGATAGTAAATTTATTGGATACTTTTGGAAAACCCTTTGGAAGAATTTTGGCACTGAGTTGAAATATAGTTCTACATTTCACCCACAAACTGATGGACAGACAAAAGTTTTGAATAGAATTTTGGGAATCTTTTGGGATGTTTAGTTGGAGACTCACCGAGTAATTGGGATTCTATGTTGGCACAAGCAAAGTTTGCATACAATAATTCAGTGAATAGGAGTACTGGAAAAACACCATTTGAGATTGTGAGATGCATGTAGTTGAGAGGTATATCTTATTTGAGGGATATTGTTGATGAAAGTAAGAGAAGTGCTGAAGGAGTAAAATTTGCTGAGTACATGAAGACATTACATGAATATGTGAAGCTGAAGCTAGAAGAAAGTAACCAGAAATACAAAGATAGAGCTGATAGATCAAGCATACATAAGACTTTTGATGTTGGTGATGAAGTGATGGTTCATTTGAAGAAAGGTCAATTTCCTGTTGGAACATATGGGAAGCTGAAGATGAAGAAGTTTGGACCTTGAAAAATTTTGAGGAAATTTGACAATGGAAATGCATATGAGATTGAGTTACCTGATGACATGGACATATCACCTATTTTCAACATTACTGATTTGTATGAGTATCATGAACCTGATCAAGATATGGCTTTACAAATGGAATAGCCTAAGAAGTAGAAATAGGAAGTTGAGTAGATTTTGGAGCAAAGAATTGGCAAGAGTACAAGAGGAAAATAATATATGGAATATCTGGTAAAGTGGAAGAAAAGACTGATTAAAGATAGTTCATGGATTTCACAATCTAAGTTGGATGCAGCTCAGACCAGACCTATTTCATGATTTAGAGAATCATTTCAAACAACCCCAGGTGTCTGATGCAGGAGCATCTCAGGTCCTTGGCAATCCTGTGTCACCAAAAAGATTTTGAAGTTTGTCTATGTTGCTCGGTTCCTTCTTTGACTGAGTTGGTTTGGTAGTTGGTCAGTTTCCTTTGGTTACCAAGTATGGTTGGTTATCTCCTGGGTGGTTGGTTGTTTCACAGGTGCTTAGTGATTCTTGTCTGTTGCTCGGTCATCCTTACTTACCGAGTAGTTTATTTTGAGTTTCTATTGAGGCTGACTTGTGTATGGATTATGGGTCATGGATTTAATGCTGGTATCCAACATTAGGAGGCATGTGGTCCCAAATATGACCATTTCTTCTATTGATTGTGGATTTGAAGGCCAACTTAGTTTGGTAGCCTCTTGTATATATGTAGTTGTTTGATAGTAGTTTAGGGGAATAGTTTTTGGTAGAAACAAGAAGATAGAAGATTAGAGATTGTTGGTAGATCCTTGCATGTTTGAGGACTTCTGTAATTCATTGTAATATTTGGCCATAACTGGGAAGGCCTTATAGCCCGACATGTATGAATCCATTTGTTGAATGAATAATAGATCATTGATCATGCATTCTCTCTCTCACTATTCTTGTTGTTATTGCTTCCACATGTTATTGAGCAGGCTAGATCATTAGGGTGTGCCATTGTTTGGCTCTTGTGACCCCGTTATGTCAATAACCCTTATGCCATCAATTTAAAAAGTAAAAATCATAAAATATCTTCCATGTTACACCACAAGTGCTACTAGCTTATATATACCTATATATATAATACATTGAGAGTAATCCTTCACAAAGTGCCTATTTTCATCAACCCTAACCCACACATACTTTGCAATTTGATGAAAATAGGTGCCTCGAGAAGGATTACTCTTGGCGAAGTATATAGACCTAGGTATATAAGCTAGTTTTAATGTTTTGTAGAAAAATACTAAAAGGTAAAATTAGGCTTCTTGTTTTCTTTTTTCTTTTCAATTATTTTGACTAGAGTAAAGGACTTCAGAAGTGAGATTCTAATCTAGGAAAAGATTTGACTAGAGTAAAGGACTTCTGAAGTGATATTCTAATGCAGGCATGAGATGCAGGACCTGTAAGAGTTTATATAAACAATGTTGACAAGAAGAGATGAGAAATTGCTTATGACATACTTCCTAGATGCAACCCATATTCTCTATGTTCTTAGGAAATGGGTTGATCTTTTCTTGCATGCCTAATCCAATGGAACTCCTTTCAAGCATAAATTTCAAGTAATCAGTACAAGCCTTTCCACATCAGCTTCAATTTTACTTCTATGTGAATTGATCAGTAATAGGAAGAGTGATTTTGGTTGGGAAAGCACATACAAAATTGTTGATGGAATGTCTAGCCATTAATAGATGTTGACTGTACCTTTTATCTATCATGCCTTTTAAATCATCTTCCTTTGTTGAAATCAAATGTTTCTTATAAATAAATGATGATGTTTTTAATATCAATAAAATGATTATTGAATTATGATATAGGGGCATTCTAGGGTACTCGATGAATCTGCATGGTGGTGTGTTGTTTTGGTTTTGTGTTACTCGGTTGTAGCTTTAACCGATGGTCTCAATATTAAAGGAAGTTGACACTAAAGGAGCTCAATGAAAATTCTTGTGCTTAGTGGAACTTGTACTTGACAATGCCTGTGGTGCTTGGTTGACATGCTTTCTTGGTGATTTTTGGCATGGCCAGTCGTTTCACTGGTGCTCGGTTGTTTCTTTGGTGCTCGATAGTTCTGGTTTACCAACTGGAGTTCTTGAGGGTTTGGTTGGAAAACTTAGTGCATTTATTGTTGGTAGCTTTTGTTGTATTCTCCTATGTGGATCTAGAGGCCGACATGGAGAATTAAATGTTTGTAAGGTTATTGAGAGCCGACTTGTATTGCATTTAGTATTTGTTTGTAATAGGATCTGACTTGGCCTAGGAGTTAATTGTTTCTTCCCACCGACTTGTGGATTAACATTAGTATTTAAGGAGTGTTTGGGTAGTTTTTTAGGAGATCAAGGGTGAAAAATGGAGTAGAAGTCAGTGATTAGAACTAGATCCTATGAGATCTTGAAGATCAAGTTGTTATCTAATAGTTTGTAATAGAAGAGCTAGTGGTTGTTTGCTTGGAGACAAGGAGATTGCTTGGTGGCTTGCAAGATCAAGTTCAGATCTGCCTTAGGGTTTCCATTAGTTACCAATTTTTTTAGAGCTAGACTAGCTAAGAGATTGCAAAAATACTTTGATTGTATTTGGCCCTAACCCGAAAGGCCTTACAACTAGGCATGTTAATGAAAAATTAGTTGAAAAGATTGTCTTGTTGTGTTATTCTGCATTGTGGTGTTTGGCTACTTGTTTGGGCTTTTCTTAATTGGATCCTCCTTACCATTCATGCACCAGGTTGTATTAGAGTGAGAAGACCTTGAGTGTGTAAACTAATCTCTGAGTTGAGGTTGTTTGCACCAGGACCTTGTTTGGTGATTTATTGCTTTGGTTTTTCAAAAATCTTGAAGGATGCCTCCTAGAAGATTGAACCCTATAGAGATTGCAGATCTCTGTGATGTTGTGGAATCAAAGATTATAGAGAAGGTGAAATCTGATTTTATATCTGAGATGGAATTAATGAAGAATGACATGATCATTGAGGTCATGAGAGCTATTGCTGGTATGCCAAGGAATCTTGGTACTGATGATAGTTATGATGAAGCTTTTGAGAACTTTGAAGCTGTTGGATCTAGTGATGATGATTAGAGAGATAGATCTGGTGAAGATAGAATTGGTCATTGACATAAATCTGGAGCTCGATTAAGTACTAGTTACTGAATGGAAGTTTCTACTTTCTCTAGTACTTTGAGACCCAAGGAATTGATTAATTGGATTTGTGAATCAGAAGACTTCTTTGAGCTTGAAGAAATTGAAGATCCTCTTCAAGTAAGATTTGCAAATACTAAGTTGAAATAACATGCTACTCTTTGGTGGAAAGAATTACAAAGAGATCGAGAAGATGAAGGTGAAATGAAAATCAATCGGTGGAGGTTGATGGTGACTAAATTGAAAGCTAAGTTCATACCTTCTAACTATGAGCTTGACCTGTTTAAGAAGTTGCAAAATCTGAAGAAAAAAGATTTGACTATGGAGGACTATACTGAGGAGGTCTACAAACATACTATTCAGTCTGGACACAAAGAACTTGGTAAAGAAAAAGTAGCTCAGTATGTGAATGGTTTGAGATTTAATATTCAGGATGAGCTTGGTATGATGAAGATTGATTCGGTTGAAGATGCTTATCAGTATGCTCTGAAGGCAGAAGATAAGTTGAAGAGGAGACAACATATTAATCCCCAAGGGAAGGAAAATATTGATCACTCGGTGAAGTACAAACTAAATGCAGAAAATGAACCGAAACTTGTGGAATTGAAGAAGAAGATAGGTAGAGTTGTCTTTAAGGGTACTTCTAAAGTGACTAGAGTAAAGGACTTGACTAAGTGATTCTAATCTAGGAAAATAATTGACTCGAGTAAAGGACTTTCAAAGTGATATTCTAATGTAGGCATAAGATGCAGGACCTGTAAGACTTTATATAACCAATGTTGAAAAAAAGAGATGAGAAGTTTCTTATGACATACTTCCTAGATGCAACCCATATTCTTTGTGTTCTCAGGAAATGGATTGATCTTTTCCTGCATGCCTAATCCATTGGAACTACTTTCAAGCACAAATTTCACATAATCAGTACAATCCTTTCCAAATCAGCTTCACTTTTACTTCTGTGTGAATTGATTAGTAATAGGAAGAGTGATTTTGGTTGGGTGAGCACATATGAAATTGTTGAGGGAATGTCTATGCTATCTGCACCTTTTATCCATCATGCCTTTTTCATCTTCCTTTGTTGAAATCAAATATTTCTTATAAATAATTGATGATTTTTTTAATATCAATAAAATGATTATTGAATTCCCTTAATACTTTCTTGTCATCACTATATTTTGTAGGTTAAAAATATGAATCACAAAAATACTGTTCCAAATGTCGTTACATTGAATTTTTTTTATAAATAGAAAAACATTCATTTGATAGTTATAGATTTAGAGAACCTAAATATATATCATCATATATATTTTAACTAAATGTATTTATTAGAATCTTATTAATGAACAGTTATGGGAAGGATTGTTAGGAATGGGAACACTGAGGGGGTGGTGAATTAGTGTTCACTATATTAAATATTTTTCTTTTACTCTTTAATCTTAACTTGAATGCTTAAGTATTGAAATGAACATTAACATAAAAAAGATAATTGAACACAACACATAACACCAATATGGTTATGGGGAAACCAAAATAGGTAAAAAATCCAGTGGGAATTGACACCCACTAATATTTTGTCCTAGTGATTTATGATCCTTGTTAGAAGATCCTTAACCCTGTTAGGAGTTGTCTTTACATTATATTTAGTACAGTGACTTGGTCAAGGGTCAGACCCTATTAGGAGTTTTTTATAATAACCTTGTTAGGGGTGTGGACACAATGTCCTAGAGTTCACTTCTCAAGTGGTGAAGGCTACAAGCTTCTAATCTCAGATACACGCTATATCTGTTGGATGAATTAGCATTGTGACACTGCTTGTCTGATCAGTTCCTTTGATGCGCTGATGCTTTGACTTCTTGCAAAGCTCTAACACATCTTATTAACTCTTCACACACTTCTGCTCTACTTTTCTTCACTCTCATGCTTAATTACAATGGCACATCTAATATTTATATGCACATACAAAATAATTAACTAGGTCGACCCTTTAACCAATTACATACAATGCTTCCAATTGAATTGGCTCAAGCGTGTTTACTAAAAAACATAATTATGTGTCTACAACCTAATTACAATAGGCACATAGCCCTTACATAAGAATATTATAGTCTCTAATCAATTTTCCATCAGTCGGTTGCATACTCTGTTATGTTCTAGCATTCATTGGTTGTGTAACTTCAACTATCTGTAACTTTTTCATACTTGCATATCTGATCATGCACTCATAGACTAAGAATGAGTACACTCTTACCATCTTATCTTCTAGGGAGCATACCATAATTCGGTCATATGCACATGCGCTAATGCTTTGAACTATTGGTGCTCTGCTAACTATCTAATTTTCTGTACTTAGCCAATTTCTAATCTTCTTATCATGTGTGCTGAAAACACTATATTAACTCATATACAATAGTATAGTCAACTTGCCAATAATCTCCCCCTTTTTCATTAATGGCAACAAAGGAATATGGCACAGTTGCTAACTGTTCTCTTATACAAATTTTTTTGTCATACTTTATCTTATATCTCCCTTATATTCTTTACTATACATCTTCTTTACATATCTATATCTCCATATTCTATACATACTCCCCCTTTGATATTAATGACAAAGGTGCTAAAAACTAAATCTCTACAAGTACTTACAAGGAAAGTACATTCGGATATGCTATCTTCAATTTGTGGATCTCTTGCTTCCAGAATGCAATTAGTGCATTGACTGTTTAGAGATGGGTGCATAATGCATATTTCAACTTCTCCATCTTCTCCAAATCTGATTTAGGATCTTGATCATATGTCACCATGGTGGCATCGATCTCCTTAATATTTTGATTGAGCACATCTAGGGAGGGCACAAGAGCATTCATGAGCTGTGTTTTTCTTTCCCTTATCCTGGACATCTCCTTCTCTACTCTTTCTATCTTGTCAATCTTCCCTTGATATAAATTATTACACATATTTACATCAGTGGGGGGATCTTCTACTAATTTCCTTACTTTCTCTATCATTGCTTCTACCTCTTGTATCTTCTTGAAATGGTCATCAGTCAACTTATCTTGGTCCTTACAATCTACAATGATCTTCTTGCCATTTTCTTCTAACTCCTTCAAAGATGCTTGCCCAATTTTTAGGGAACTTAGGTCAAGTGAAAAGTTACTGACCAGTTCACTTAGTCTCTTCTTCCTATACTATTATTTTGCAACTTGAGATGCAAACTCTTCGAAGGTAGAAAAATTGGTTTTGAAGGCTATGAGGATGTTGCTAACATTATCAACTAAATGCACCTTAGACACTTTCTTGTCTTAAGGTAGTAGACTATTCAATATGTTGACCGATTCAAAAAACAATGGGTTTGTCATTATTTGTTTCTCTTTGGCCTTCTCCATAGCTAAGACACTGATCTTGATCAAGTCTTCTTCTCCCCAAGAATCCAGACTAGTGGTGTCTGGTGTCAATCTTGACAACAATGATATAGAAGGAGTGATAGGAGTGCTATACATTGCTTCTTGTTTAACTTTTATTGTCATTTCAATAGATGACTTGTCTGTTGGATCATTTTATTTCATCTCTACTTCTCCTTTCTCTTTTTTTGTTTCCTTTTCTTTTTCTTCTTCTTTCTTTTCTATTTCAAATTCTGTCATATCCTCAATTAGTACTTTTTTATTAGGAGTGTTACCACATAGGTTTTCAGCCTCTTGAGTGCTTAAAAATGATTCTTCAAACTTATCCAAATCAAGATCTGAGGCCGCCATTGCAATCTCAACATTGTCAATAAAAATTGTATCATCCTTATGTATTTCTACCATAGGCGCAGGCTTCTCTACCTCTATGGGTGCTACAACTGTGGGTGTTGAATCTTGAGGACCTGTATTCTATACATTGATGGTCTTTGACACCTTGGATACCTTTGTGGGTACTTGAACTGTGAGTGCAGTAGCTGGATACATGTGTCTATTCATAAAAACTGTCTCAAAGGCTTTTTATGTTTCCTTTGCAACTAGTTCATAATTTTTGTCCATCATATGCAAAGTCCTTGACTTGGTTCAAAGATGTGGCTTTACCAGATCTAATAGAAAGGTCTTCTCCTCTAGAGAACATACTGGTAAACTCTCATCTAAGATCTTCGCTCTTATTCTTAGATCTTCCTCCATCGCTTGTCTTTTCAAGAAGTCTAAAATGTTCCAAACATTGTTTGGAATCATAGTCTTCAATTCTAGAACTGTCTTCTTAAACTTAAGCATGTGCTTGATAATCATGTCATGAATCTCTGACTTATCTATTTCATTTTACTTATCATAAAATTTTCCTATTTGATCAATCCTTCCTTCATCAACAATTCTTTTACTCAACGCTTGAAGACTAGGTCTGAAACCTACCTCTAGAGGTGCCTGAGTATTCTTCTTGCTTCTTGTTGCTCGCGAGGATGGATGGCTTGTGATAATTTATTTATTTCTCTTAGGAATTGCCTTATACTCAGGAGAAGTAGTAAGGTCAATTGTTATTATGGGCGTAGGAGGGGCAACATCAAATTTTTCTTGTTTATCCTTAGGATCTTCAAATTTCTCAATCTTGGCCTTCTTTAACTTGGGATCTTCTTCCTTAGCTTTTGTAGTTGATGCGCTCTCAATTCCCAAAGAAATATTTTCTTATCTTGCTTTCTCACGATCTACTTGAGTTACTCCATGAATTCTAAGGATTTAAGTAGTAACCTTAGCTACTTTTATTTTAGTTGTTATGTTGTTCAGAACAACATCAACTTCTCTTGTTTTCTCTTCATAGGTCCCCCATCTTGGTTCATTAGGGTCCTTAGGGGCTAATAGAAATACTTGTGCATATGCTTCAAGGACTTTTTCATCAACCTCATATCCAAGTGGATGAATCCACTTTGTCCTTGGTTCAACTACTTCCATACATGTTGTATCCATTTCCACCATAAAGAAAATGATGTCCTTGTACTTTTCAACAATACTTTCTAGAATCCTATAACTCATCTGCATTTTGGCCCTAAATGTCTTCAATTCTAGTGTTATGTCATCCTTTAGAGTACTCTCAATAGATGCCTTGAATGATATCTATAGCATTGTGGGTAAACTTTTGTCCAAATACAAGTCTGAGACCTTTCCAACTATGTGGAAGTACATGTATATGATCAAAGACCCAAATCTGAATATTTTGGTCTTGTCATGTTTAATGGCCTTGATGTTGTCTATTAGTTGTGTGTGCAAGATATCACACAAATTAAACTCCCCATTTTCTCTCACAAGTCTTATTGCTGCAAGAATTGTGGCCGTTGACACACTGTTCACTCTGCTAGTGTGTTGAAACCTATACCCTAGTATCATAGACATCAATTTGATGTCATTTTCCTCTATAGGATCTATAGTCATTCCATGCCTATAACTTCTTGATTTGCATGTTTTCTCAACAATTTTTCTCACGTCCTTGCCTGCTAGAAGAACAATGTCTTTCTTAGAGAGACCTGTCATCTCATGAATTAGGTCTCATGTGATCCTTACTAGAACTTCACCTATCCAGAATAGGTCATCATGAATCCTGCTAAGTAGAATCTTTATCCATTCGAACTCATAGAACTCATATGCAGTCGCATATTAAATTATCAGGTGGTTTTTAAACTGTGCATACTCATCCAAGAAGGTTTTATCTAGTTTCATCATGGTTTCTAAATGCTCTCTTATCCTGTCAAGTCCTACTGGCTCCATCTTACAATATATGTATGCACGGATGTCTTCAAAATTCATAACACCCATAGGTGTGTAGGAGAATGCCCCTTCAAGGTCATCTAATGTGGATTGAATGGGTGCCTCTTAAATACATATCTTTTCTTCTTTGCAACATCAAATACAATAGCAGTAGCCATCATTTACTTGTATATCACTTTCTTAATGGTTTCCAAGACCTTCTGAATCGACGCGATGGATGAGGGCTTCCATAACCGATCAAACACACTGCTTCATTGGTGAATCAATTTGCAATCCTTCACAAATAGCTGCTAGGGCTTCTATGCTCTTCGATCACTCTAAAATTGAATGTAATGAGTGATCTACAAACTTCTGTGTACTTTAAAGTGAAAATTATGCCATTAATGCTTGCCGTGTAAACTAGGTTGTCACTAAAAATTTTCAACTTTCATTCTATAATCAATCAGGTCATGTGCTCTTGCACACAACCTCTACTAGTATTCAAAATGTTAAATCCAAAGGCACATACTCTAAGGGTGAGTATACTGGCTGTACATGGGTCTAGAGCTAAATTAGCTCCCCCTATGACCCCGAGGGCCATTCATCCAGATGTAGAGGGTGCGTCCACTGCGGATGCATCCAATACATGTTAATCAACCTTATCTTTATTCACTTTTGACCAAATCATGCTTGCATCATCTAAAGATTTTACAAACTTGACTTCTCCTTCGGTATCCAATATTGATTCTTCAAACTTTTTAGGGCTTTCGTGTCCTTGCATTCTTGATCTACAAAACTTTGAGATATGTCCAAAATTATTACAGGAGTGACAAATAACTGGAGGCCTTATATTCCTTGGCGCATTGACTTGGGTGACCATTTTACATTGTCTAGTTGAGTGACCATTATAGTTATATATCTGACATGTAACATTCTGAGAATTTTTCATATTTGGCTGATTCTGATTTCTTTGATTATGTTGAGTCTTGTTTTTCTGACTTGTATTACAATTGATAGCTTTATGACCAAATTTATTGCATGAGTAACAATTACCATTGAAAGGTCTTACCTCTTTACAGTTCCTTTCTATATGTCCATGCTTGTTACATGCATAACAAGTGAAATCTAATGGCTTGCGCTCATCCTTATGTGGTTAAAAATTATCTTTAGTTTGATCTTCTATCTTCTTAGTATCAGTAGAGTCTTTTGGTGCTTTCATCCTTCCTTGCATGTTATCAATCTGGTTTTGTGCTTCATTGTATCCAATGTAGCTAGTATCTCCTTTAAGTCTTCTTGCATATAACTAAGACTCTATCAAATCAGAACTGGTGTGCAATTTATCAATGTGATTATTTGCCTCTTTCAATTCAGATTCCAAGCTTTCTTTGTTGTTTCTTAGCTCCAAAATTTCCATGTTTTCTTGCCTCAATTCTTCATTTAGTTGAAGCTTCTCTTTGATATGTTCATCATAGACATCTTGATTGTTGGTTAGATTATCATCCAATTCTTCGATCTATTCTATCAGGGATGAATTTTCTTCATTCAACTTCTTGATCATTATCCCTAAATCACTAGTAGAGCATTCTTTCAAATCTTTTCTTAGCCTTTTGATGACTGCTTGAGCATCACTAACTTTTTCTTTTAGTTCTTCAATTTCTTTTTAAGATATGTCCAGGTTTTCAAGAGAAGCTTCAAGATTTCTTTTCAAATGTTTCATTTATGTCTTGTCCGTGATCTCCTCAAGTGGTTAAACTTCTTTGTTGAGGACCAGAACCTTGCTACCAATTTTTAGGAATGGGAACACTGAGAAGGGGGGGGGGTGAATCAGTGTTCACTATATTAAATCTTTTTCCTTTACTCTTTAATCTTAACTTGAATGCTTAAGTACTGAAATAAACATTAACATAAACAAGATAAATGAACACAACACATAACACCAATATGGTTATTGGGAAATCCAAATAGGTAAAAACCCTGATGGGAATTGACACCCACTAATATTCTGTACTAGTGTTTTATGATCCTTGTTAGAAGATCTTTAACCTTGTTAGGAGTTGTCTTTACATTACATTTAGTACAGTGACCTAGTCAAGGGTTGGACCCTGTTAGGAGTCTTTTACAATAACCCTGTTAGGGGTTTGGACACACTATCTTAGATCTCACTGCTCAAGTGGTGAAGGATACAACCTTCTAATCTCAAATACACACTATATTTGCTAGATGAACTGGCACTATGACAATGCATGTCTGATCAGTTCCTTTGATGTGCTAATGCTTTGAATTCTTACAAAGCTCTAATAAATCTTATTAACCCTTCAAACACTTCTTCTCTACTTGTCTTCACTCTATAACAACTCTCATGCTTTATTACAATGGTCCAGCTAATATTTATATGCACATACAAAACAATTAACTAGGTCAGCCCTTTAACTGATTACATACAACGCTTCCAATTGAATTGCCTCAAGCATGTTTACAAAAAAACATAATTATGTGTCTACAACCTAATTACAATAGGCGCATAGCCCTTACATAACAATATTATAGTCGCTAATCAATTTTCCATCAGTCGGCTACATACTCTGTTATGTTCTAGCATTCATTGGCTATGTAACTTCAACTATCTATAACTTTGTCATACTTGCATATCTGATCATGCGCTCATAGACTAAGCATGAATACACTCTTACCATCTTATCTTCTAGGGTGCATACCATAACTTGGTCATATGCACATACACTAATTCTCTAAACTACCGACACTCTGCTAACTATCCAGTCTTTTGTACATAGCCAATTTATGATCTTCTTATCATGTGCACTAACTCCAAAACATTATATGACTTTGTTGCCATAATGACAAAACTATATTAAGGCATATACAACAGTATAGTCAACTCTCCAACAAGGATATCTTTGAAATTGTCTATGAGTTGGCATACAAGGTTATTGGGTGTTCACTGGAGTTCCCTTTATAGGTTCGTTACAGATGCAACTTAGCAATTACAGTTGCAATGTCCTATTGTGCTTCTAGTGTGTCTATAGATTGTTGTTGGTGAGGCATTATATTGTCTATTTTCTTTCAAACCTTTTGAACATGAAAACTATCTACAATAGTAAGCTAAATTATTAGCTTGTTGAGATTTGTTGGTAATGAATTTTATTCAGTAGTGAAGTTTGTTTACTATTTGGAATTTAGTAATTTTTGTTTAGGGTTTCATATATTATTTTTGGATTTATAGTTTTGGAAGTTCTAGTAGGTTTCTTTTGAACTTATTCATTTTCTTTAATATTGCAAACGAGATACATGAATACATTTTTTGTTGATTTTAGTTAACAGATTTTATAGAATAGGAATTGAAATCTCAATTTATTTTTTTGAAAGTTCAACTTTAGATAACAAGAATACATTTTTCCTTAACTTTAGTTAACAAATTTTATATAATAGAAAATTGAAATCTCAATTCTTTTAGTATTGATATGTTTTAAAAATTTATGAGTGTCATTATCTTACTTGAGGAAAAAAAGTGCAGGATTACTAAAGTTGAAGGTACATATATCTTGCTAACATATTTGAAATTTTAAGAGTTATATAGTATATTTAGAGTCTTCAACGTTAGTATTCATTTATTTCAAATGTTTTAATATAAATGAATTTTGTTTTAATATTGAGATTGACAATGTCACATCCCATATGACAACCACATTGATTGAGGGAAAACAAAATAAAAACTTGACAAATTGCATTAAAAAGGAGAATAGACAAGTCAAACAAGGACGTATGTGTCATTAATAGGGTATGGCATCCCACTCTTACCATCATTTTCCCCTTGCAAGGTAGTGATAATGGGTGTAAAAAAAGTTAAAAGAAGGAAATAATTTTAGGAGTCAACTCATTAACCGCAAAGGTATGGACATTCATAAATATTTATAAAAAACATCATGGGTACTTGGTGAGGTAAAGAAAAGTCATGTTTCCATCACCATTATGGAGGAGGACTATCGAGACCTAGATAATAGGGGCAATGTTGGTAGAATGAACAAGGAATAAGGGAAAGGAACTTGTAGTGGTTGTATACCCTAACTTTGTGTATCTGTAGATTCTAAACGGTATGTCAGATTTTGATGATTTTTTGGATATGTCTCCATATGCAAGTTAACTACTTAAAACTAAGGTTTCAATTTCTAAGTATTAATGGATCTCTCTATAGAGACCATCTAACACAAATGACCATTTCAAAGTGTTGCAAGGAAAGTGACCCCTACTTCGCCAATAGTCGCCAATCACATATCCAAAAAAAAAATATTTTACCCCCAATAAATAAGCATAATAAGATATAAATATAACATGTTTAGTATGTGTAATATTTATTGGACCCCTAACGGTTACTCGTTCCTTTCCCTAGAGATGGAAATATTGCTAGAATGAACAAAGAATAGAGAAACCCCTCAAAGAACATAGAAATTAACTAAAATGAAGGAGTTTGGATGAGGGATTCATTGCAAGTAATTGTGAGAATATTGATAGCTATAGTGGCCAATTCTTCTCTTGTGAGGCATTGGTGAAGGGAGAGTATTTTTGTCAAATGCTATAGTTGCTAGAGTTGTGGTAGACATGTACACAAATTCGCAAGCTTAGACAAGGCACATAAATTTTTTGCTAGAATGTCACAAAAGAGATGTCATCTCATGGAATATGATGGTTGGAGGGAAAGCATGAAATATATTTATAGATAATGCTTTAAAAACTTTCAAACTAATACAATGGGCAGGTGTGAATCAAATTCCATGACATTTCACAACCTTTTCCTACCTGTGCCAAAATGGAAGCTTTAGAACAAGGCATGGGCATGCACCACAAACATAAATGATGCAAATACCCTGATAAGAACACATGAAAAATGTGGAAGCAATATAAGTTGTTTGGTGTAGAGCCAAAATGCAACCTATGGTAGTATTCTTCCCATGTATGCAAAATGGGTGAATGGGAACAAGGAATACAATGAAGGTAGGGATGAAATATATTTGTTGAAAAGGCTTATTAAGGAAAATAGGAGAGGAAAGAAATGAGAAAATACAAGAGAGGATTTTAGAATGGTGTTAGTAGAAGGGGTAGAGAAGATTAAATGGCATGAGGTGAGCAAAAATATAGTAATACTATGGGAAGTTATGCATAGGTAACATTGTGGATATTTTCATTTTCATGGGTGAAATTTGTTTTGTTAAGATGACTATAGTTCACCTAAATCAGGTATGTAACCTATGTGGATGCATCTTTAGAGAGTAAATAATAAGATATCTAAATAGTAACATAAATTATATGGTAATCAGTATTTAATATGATATAGATAAGTGTAATATCCCTCTCATAGTTTAATTTTCTATACATTATGATGTCATTTATATTTATGGATTTATTGACCCCATACTTGCATGTGTATGGTTTGTGTGTATATTTTATTTTTTTGTTTGATGTGTCTAATGTGGCTGAGTGACAGAGTTGTAGTTGCTTTCTTTCTTTAAATCACCAAAAACTCATGTTTTGATTTGATTTTGAATGTATTATTGTACTTTGTTTATTGTGGTTATTAGGGAAAACTACGATGGCTTTTAGGGAAAATTTCACGAGAGGTTGGGGATTGATTTCTTTATGAATTTTTTAATGAATGCTATGTGAACTCTTTGAGAGTGGATTTGATCATCATGTTTTTATATGATTTTACATCTTTCTCTATTTGGTTTTATATGGAGAATCTTTATAACAATTTTGAAGTCTCGATTGGATCATGTATGGATCTGTGATATTTGTGGATGGTCTTGTGTAATTTATTGTGTTTGATCTTTATTTCTTTTAACCATGAAATAAGAAAAAGTGACGACCATTATTTGTGTTAAGTCCTAATTAACTTGTCACCTTGTTTCTACATTTATGATGATTTTGTATTCTTTATGATGACCTTTGTGGATTATGTTTTACTTCATATTTGGAGAGAGATACTTTGATTCTTTGATCTTGTCATATGAACTATGAGAATTAGAAATTGTTTATTAACCTTTCTAGTATGGGATGGAAAGTTTAGATTCTTATATAGGATGAGATATTAGTTATGCTCCAGCACTTGTCTTTGATGACATTTATGGTTAACTAATTTAGGAAGATCTTTTATAGTTTTGATTCTTTCTCTTTGGTTATTTCAATGGGAGCATTAGGGTAGGTTATCTAGAAGCATAAAGGGGAAGTGTAACACCTCGCCCATTGTCTGAATTTTTATATGTTATGATGTCATTTTAATTTATGGATTTACTGACCCCATACTTGCATGTGTATGGATTGAGTTTATGTTTTATATTTTTGTTTGATGTGTCTGATGTGGTTGAGGGATGAAGTCCTAGTTACTTTCTTTTGAGATCCACATGATCGATTGATCTCTGCCATTGTCTATTATATGTTTATACATGTATGTACATTCTCATCTTTTATGTAGGATTTCAGGTACTGGGCATCAACTTCCTTGAGTTATCAGGATGAATGTGTCATATCCCAATATCTCAATGGTAAGACAGGGGAAATAACAAACAGGTCCAAATCCTAACTTAAGTCATTTATTATCCAAAAATAGTTGACAAGTATCTTATTTATTACCATATGAATTCATCAAGGTATCATCATTCATGAACCCTTCTTTTGTGTTTGATTTAGTATTTTTCATGTAGTCATTTTCTTTAGGTTTTGCATGCATGTAGTTTTGATGTGATTTTTACATTTTAAAATAAATAAAAGATTTAATTAAAGTTAATTGTATGATTAATTACACAAGTAATCAAGGTTTATATACTGGGGGGCATTGATCTTATGGTTACACAAGTAATTGGATTATCTTTCCAACAATGTAAGTGGCGTGTATTTTTGAGCTACATGTAGAAAGTTATGCCTTCTACAAGTGCGCATAAATTTCAAATTTTTTTTAATTAGTTTTTGAAGTTTTGATTTTTATTTATTATTTTGTAATAAACATTATTTGGACTGTTCAATTCATTTCGAAGGGATTTTTGTTGACCCTTCATATCCTTGATACATTGTATAAACTTGAGGTTTGCTCTGAAATGGAAACCAATTTTTGGCTTGCGTAATTTGTGATCTAGAAATTATTCTACTTGTAATTTACAATACCAAAGGTATAATCTCACACCATTTATTGTACTCCAAATCTTTATTCCGAATCATGTTTAATATTAATTTTATATAAGTAATTTTTTTTAAAAAAAAATTAGGTTTAGTAAATTGGCATTACAATTTTGATGTGTTGTTATAGATGGTATATTTATTCAATTTTTGGTTTTTACTTTTGATCTTTGATGAGGAGTAGACTAAGCGGCTTGGATTAGTTTCTTATTGTAGGTGCTTCTAAAAAATTTCTTGATAAGGGGAGGAAAGTGTATTAATTATCATTTAATTCTTTATGATCATAAAAGTTTATGGGATTTACTAACTCAGATTATATTGAGTTAAGTGAGTTCAATGTTGTTGTGCACCAAGGTAGATATGTCATACACATTAGTCATTGGTAATTATATGAGTTGATGGGGCCTTTCTATAACCAATAACACTAAGCAAAGTGAGGTCAATGGTATTAAGGTAAACTTGCCATATACACTATTGAATAGTCATTGAGACATTAACATAATTGACATGGTTGAGAAATCCATGATTAATATGGTACAAGTGTAGAATGGTAAAAGATGACTAACATGCCAACTATATGTTAATAATCCCCACCACAACTAATGAAGTAGTTAGATTATATGTGAAGTAATATTATTTGATACATACTAGGATATATAGTGCACTAATTTATTTGGCAAAGGCTATTAGTTGACTTCAGAATCATATGCTCTAGATTATCTTTTATTCTCCTTTGGATCAAGTGGATTCGTTGAGTCTTTTGACTTGAATAGATGTCATTTTTATTTAGTTTAAAATAAATACTTGTACTAATATAGTTTAGAATATAATAAAATAAATGTGGTTTTTCTTTTAATTTTCTAGATTAGATTGTATTTTTTTGACATCAACGTTTCAAATCATACCCTATTTTCTATCATGAGGATGAAAGAGGGCTCAAGGAGTGGAAAAATAGTTTGATTGTAGTTCCCAACGAATAAAAATATGAGAGGAAAAGGATAGGGGAGGGGAGAAGTTGCACTCAAACCAAAGTAAAAGTTAAGCAAAGAGAAGAGAAATAAATAAACTAATCAAAAAGAAAATTAGAAAGTCTTAAATGAGAAAAAGAAATAATAAATTAAAAAATTGAAAGAACAATTAATGACCAAGTACCATAAAATAGATTGAAAGAAAATAAATGTATATAACAAGTAAACCAAGCATGAAGAATAACTTAAAATAATAATATGACAAAAAAGAAAATAAATAATAACACAAGAGAAGAGCAAAGGAAAAAAAATAAAAAAATAAGAACATAAGAACTAGAACAATAAATAAAAAGGCTAAGGGAAACAAAAATGAAAGGACAAATATTGAAAAAAAAAATGAAATGAAATGAAACTAAAAATATAACACAAATAAGAAAAAGGAAAAGTTGAAAAAAATTTGAAAAAACTGAAAAGACATAAGAGAAAACATTAAAAGAAAAAATTGAATACAAACTAAAATATATGTTAAACAGTTGAAGAAAACAAAAAAAACTTACAAAAGGAGGATGAAACAAATTTTTAAAAAATAAAAAAAAACTAGCCGTTGAGAGAATGATAACGGGAAATAAAATTTAAAAAACTATTGATGCAGAGCGGTAAAAAGCATATGAAATTAAGATAAATATAATCAATTCAATTTCATTTGGTTACAACATTTTTTCTTTCTCTGATTGCCCATTTCTGTCTATCTTCTATTCTATTCTATGTCAATGTTTCGTTCTTCCTCTTTGTTCTGTTCAATTATTTCAAGTACTCGCTTTATTTTGATTTTTCTGATTGAATTTTTCGTACAGGAAAGGATTCAATTCCTCAGGTAGAGCAGAGGAATAGGAAGAGGCAGAGGCAGAGGCACACTGGTCTGATTGATTTTTTCGTACAGGAAAAGGATTCAATTCCTCAGGTAGAGCAGAGGAAGAGGCAGAAAAATCGAGGGCAAAATCTTCCTCCATGTAATTCTTCATAGACTCATTTAAATGGATTCAATCCCTTCATTTGAATGGTTCCAATCCCAATATCAGGAGAGAGGAAATGATGAAGCAACCGCCATGAACAGAGTAATGCAGATCACCTTTAATTGGTCTTTTCATGTCCATTTTGTACATTTAGAGACCACATTTCCTTGAGGAATTATGTCAAACAACTTACACGCAATGTCTATCTATGGTTTCAGATTCTTTTAGAGGAATTCTGTCAATTAATTCACGCGCTAAACCTACGGTGTCACATTCCTTTGCATACATATCTGCCGGAGCATTTTGAACAATACCATCTGACATAATAATATTCACTTAAAACAATTAAATAAGTTTAATGCACTCTTAGTATTATTACCGTCTACCCTTGGAGTTGTAAGCCCTGGTTATTTACCCTTAGTATTATTATCCTTGAAGCTTTTGCTTTTGCTTGCATTATGACATGTTTTCTTTTGGAGATAATTTATTTCTTTAATGCAATTTCATCGAATACCCATTAGTTACTTTTACCCCTTTGGATTGTAGATCTGTAAATAAAACACTTCAGATTTGGATGGCCATTTTTCTCATAATCTTTAGATTTTCACACTGTGTTTTGATTTTCACACTCATGTTTATTTTTAATCCTTTTGGCTTGAGTAAAGGACTGATGAAGTGAGATTGCATGAGGCGTGAGATGCAGTACCCGACAAGAGTTCATATAATCAATGCAGAGAAGAAGAGATGGAAGATTCCTTATTACCTATTTCCTAGATCAGAAGTAGCTCTAGAAGGAAACCATACTTTCAAAACAGCTAACCCAGTGTTTGAATTGTCCGTGTTCTCAGTAAATGAGTTGATCTTCTCCTACACAGCTAATCCATTTGGGTTTGCTATCAAGCATGTATCCCATGTAGTTGTTCTGTTCAACTCCTCTCATGGCAACTTGGTTTCCAGTACCTAGTAATCTGCATAAGCCTTACCACATCAGCTTCACTGTTACTACTGTATAAATTGATTAATAATAAGAAGAGTGATTTTGGATGGGCGAGCAGATATGAAATTGTTGAGGGAATCGCTGTGCTATCTGCACCATGATTGCAATCCTGCGGTTGTGCATGAAGATGTGCACCAATGTACTAATGGACAGTCATATGGAGGCTCAGATGGCTGCTTTTGGTTTAGCCAGACTCATGCAGAGAAAAGCCGCCATGTACTCCAGCCCGTACATTGCACCAGTATTTACTTGTCATTGTCATTTAAGTCCTACATTTGAATTAAGAAATTTCATGTGCATATTTTGATAAAGTGGGTTCTGATTTGATGATTAAGCAGACATATTCTTGATTGTTACTGTATTTGAATTTGATTATGTGATTTTTTTTTAGCGTTTCAGATATACTATGCGATCTATCATTTGGATGATAAGAGTGCATAAGAAGGAAAAAATGATAGATCACAGAGCGTGATTCGAAACATTAATGAAAAAGTTATCACATAATAAAATCTAAAAATAATGACAGTCAACAATATAGGTTGTGAAAATCTATAATGATTAAACAGACATTATTCATTTTGGCGAGCCTAGCGATGCAATTTAGTGATGTGGATATAGCAGCTGGTCGGTACCATCATTTCAAGGTAGGATGATCATCTCAACTACTTGACATATACTTCCAACTTCAAACAACACATTCATAGAAGGTGAATTGTCAACTTTAGCTTGAAAATACACAACTAATCAAGTTTTATATACCGGGCGACATTGATCTTATGGTTGATTTGCGTATGGATGCCTATAGATTTTCAAAATCTTGGTGACGAATGTATCCTAATAAGGACTCAAAACAATCCTTCTGTTAGAATTTTAGGGTTGGCTTTCTTTTGTTTTATAGAGTTCTGTTATGTTGTGGTTAATTAGAAGTAGAGTAATCAACAAAGCAGGGTTGGATTATTACAACACTTTCATAGATGCTCTTGTTCAAAAATATGAATTCTAACATATGATATCCTGTCATACTAATCTTTAAAGCCACCTGAGATGAAAATTGATTGTGGGTTCTTTTTTGCTTATAGGAATTGAGCCTGATATTACATTATACAATTAGGAACTTCCTCACGTTCTTCAAGATAGTTATGGTGGGTAATTGAGTCCTCGGATTGTGTAAGAACCACACTTCAATTTATAATTATTGCATATGATCTTTACCCATGATAATTCATTGATACAACCATTTCATTATAGCTATATGCTACATTTTGCAGTGATGATCCTCCGAAGTATGCGAAGGCTTACTTTGGAGCTTTTGGAGACTGAATGGAAGCATTGGATCACTTTTAATGAGCGTAGGGAACTTTCTATCAACTTGGCTTGCAAGCTCTAGGAAGATGTTCCATACTTTCTCACCTTCTCTGTACTGCAAAGAACACCTCCACAGAGTCTTACAAAGTTGCTCATAACATTCTTTTGTCACGTTCTGCTGCATTCAATATCTACAGGCACCATTTCAAGGTCTGAACCTACTGTTTCAAATTTCTGTTGATTAATTTTTTATTTGGACAATGGTCTCGTGGAGGTAGGTTACCTCATTTATCTCATTTTCCATGAGACCTCCTCTACACGTTGAGTTTTTCATAAATCGACTAGGAAATCAGTTTGAACTTCAGACCATGTTACTAAATGACATTTCTTGGATGCAGGAGAAACAAATAGGGTGCACTGATATCTCTGTGGACGCCAAGTGGTTGGAACCAATGTCTGATTATCATGAAGATCGATATGTTGCTCAGAAAGCACTAGATTTCGAGCTTGGTGGTAAACACACAGAAAAATGACTCATGATTTGCTTTAAAATAATTCTTGGTAGTAGTTTGCTTTTAGTTTTAAGTTTGTATATTTTTCAATCAATGTTATAGATCACATCGTCAAAAAGAAAAGGCAATCTGAGATATCAATTGAAAAACTTATACAGTTAAACCAAAAAAACAATCAATCATACACTAATATATCTTATAAGGAAACTTGATATAAACTGCCTGCCTTCTCATTACCAGCATGTATGAGGCAGATAGCCCAAATTCTCTAAAGAGCAATCCAAGTTGCTCAAAGGTTCTCTTGATTTTGTTCGCATTAATCACTACACACTATATGCATGACACGGCGGAAATCAAATTCATAAAAGAATTCTAAATGACGTATGTTGAGGTTCTGCAGTTATAACAAGTTGTACATTTTTGTCTGAATGCGTTTACATCTTTCTCTTATTGCCCCGTTCTGTCAAATTTTTTGTTCTTTTCTGGCGACGTTCTGTTCTTTCTGTCAATGTTCTATTCTTTCTCTCTGTTTTGTTCAATTATTTTTCAAGTATTTGCTTTGTTTTTATTTTTTATTGTACTTGTGTGCAGTGTGCATGCTGGTTTGTTTGTCTATTTTGCTTTTCTGGTATTAGATTTTTGTGGCAGAGCAGAGGAAGAGGCAGAGGAACGCAAGGAAACATGTTTTTGTTGGTTATTCTTCAGACTCGGAGCAGAGTTTGAGGCAGAGGAACGGAGGAAAAATCTTCTTCCAGTTAATTCTTCATAGACTCTTCATTCTTATTGTATATAAGGAAACCCAACACATTCATTTCCTTCAGCTTTACCACATTTGTACCCTCCATTTGAATGGATTCAGTTCCAATATCAGGAGGAAATGGTGAAACAACCTTCATAACAATAGTAATAAAAAGCAACTTTAATTGGTCTTTTCATATGTCTATCTTGTGCATTTAGAGATCATGGCACGCCATGGGGCCATATTTCTTTAAGGAATTCTGTCAAACGGTTCACACGCAGTGTCTATGGTTTCACATTCCTTTAGAGGAATTCTGTGTGAGTTTACGAGCTAAGCCTAGGGTTCCACATTCCACTTCATACAAATCTGCTAGAGCATTTCCAATTTCTAACTATACCTGGATACCATCAAACACAATAATATTCACTTACAACCTTAAAATAAATACATCCATCGTATTATTACAGTCTATCCTTGAGGTTATAAACCTTTACCATTAGTATTATTATCCTTGAAGCTTTTACTGTTGCTTGCATTACAATAACAGTGGTAGGCATGACATATTTGATTTTATGAATAGTTTAATGTTTTAATGTAATCAATACAAAATCACCTAAGAGCCATTAGTTATTTTTGCCCCTTTAGGATGAAGTTCTGTAGATAAAACACTTCAGATTTGGAAGGCCATTTTTTTCTGATTTTTTTTTAAGGTTCCACACTATGTTTTGATTTTTTTTGGAATGAGTGAAATGGTTAATTTTCACTCATGCTCATTCTTAATCCTTTTGTCTTGAGTCAACTTCAGTCAAGGATTCAAAACCTGGCAGAGACAAGATGGGAGGTTAATTATAACCTGCTTCCTAGATCACAATAGAAGGAAATCATATTTTGAAAACAGGTAACCCAGTGTTTGAATTCTCTGTGTTTTCACGAAATGAGTTGATCTCGGGTACAACTAATCCATTTGGATTTGCAATCAAGCACAGATCCCACGGAGATGTTTTGTTCAACTCTTCCTATCGCACAAGCCTTCCCACATCAGCTTCACTATTTTTTTTAATCAATAAAGGCTGAAGTCATAGTTTTTATATTAAGTAGAAAGTAAAATATACAATATCTATCTACAGCTAAAAACCATAATAGTGTTTGATCATGGAGTATGAATAAATATAGAGTGCCAGTGCTCTCTCCATGAAAGGAAAAGAACCGTTCACTGGTATAACAAAATTTCCTTAAATGTAAGTCTATTCATGCTTTCCCTGTTCAGCTAAAAGCTTCCCAAAAGCTCTTGATAATGGGAATGCTGTGTGTCCTTCCTGTCAACTTTCCGAATTCTGACGAGAATGCCAACCATTAGAATCAGCTTCACTATTACTTCTGTATGAATTTATTAATAATAGGAAAAGTGATTTTAGCTGGGTGAGCAGATACGAAATTGTTGAGGGAATGGTTGTGCTGTCTGCACCATGATTGTACTCCAATTCAATGTGTATATTTTGATACAGGAAATAAAACCTTTAGTTGAGCTCAAATATTTCTTTATAAAAGATGGTTTCTTTAAACATGAAAAAAATGATTATAGATTCCTCCATGTTCTATACTTTTGTTGTCCATTAAAATATTGTCTATGTTAAAGAAATGAATCACAAATTAATGTCTCAAAGGTCATTGCTTAAAATTATTCTGTAATAAAAAAAAACATTCATTTGATATCATGGATTTAGAAAGCCTAAATGTTTATTAAACATTTTGACTAAATGTTAATTATAGAGTTCTATTGATAAACAGTCATGTAATGGATGTTTTTTATACCAGCACTAAGCTGACATACGAGCTTATTAAGGTTTTCTGGACTTTTACTCCATTGCAGGTTATGTAGCTCAGCAGTTCACTGACCTCATAGGACATACCGAGTATCTGGTATGTCTATAGATGTCCCACTCTGCATTTTGTTTTTTAAGCATTGCATTGTTTATTGGCTTTCAAATATTTTATGGAATTTACAAATCATCTACAATAGTAAGGTCAAAGTATCAACTAATTGATCTTTATTTGTTTATGTATTTTATCAAGTACTGAAGTTTGTTTAACCTCTTGTAAGTTTGTTGGTTTTATTCATTTTCTTTAATATAAAAAATAGAGTAGAGGGATATAATTTTGCTTAACGCCAGGTTAGTAGGTTTCATAGAATTTATAGTATTAAAATGTTTAGAATGTTTTAAAATTTTATTGGGTGGGTGCTATTGTTTTACATAGAAAATAAGTGCAAGGATTATTGAAGTTGAAATGCTTATGAGTTGACATGAATGATTTAAAATGAGACTCATTACATATATGTGGTTAACATTTTAGATTGTTTTCACCACCATTTTGTGTTGCTTACTGCTTTGTTTTGATTATTTCTTGTATATATCATTCCTTTAGACTTGACTTGACCAAAAGATATTAACAGTCGGTTATGACTCTTAGTAAGAATAATATGAAATGACATTTGAGTTCATCTTTAAGCTGTTTCCAATTCAAGAATTATATCCAGTAGTGATATAACTATTTTTATGAACTAGGATTATGAATTTATTTTCACTAGATTAGTAACCTTCTAACAATGCCATGGATGTTGTCAAGACATGAATTCAAGCATTATGGGATCTTCTATTATTCAGTTACAAATGATTAGAGCATAGTTATGAACGAGAAGAGCCAAATCATGTCTAAGATATAGAGATAAACTCTTGTCCTAACACAGATCCAAATTTTGATAACATACAGTACTTGAAACTGCTAAATACAAGAAATTTGTATGGATTGTTTTTTACTAGTTGCCTTGGTTTTTTCGATGTTTTTAAGAAGGGAAAATTCACCATTGGGGAAATTTAGCCAATATTGTTTGGAAGTGCACCTATATTGGCGGCTCCCTTTAAATCTCATGTATCTTGCACTTTTGCGAAATGAATCCATCTGTTCAAATTTTAGCATAAAAATGGGAAACCCTAAACTCATAAATAGTTCTAACCATTTCATCTCTGATTCTACTCACACTTTTCATCTTTAGATGATAAAAGAAAGAGCTTGAAGTCTTGCAAAAACATTACTAAATTCAGAGGTAGCAAGAAGCTCAGTGACAGATAGCATGTGTTCGATTAGGTATTCATGTGTCCACAAAAGAAAGACCAGTCAAGTTGCTCAATCAATTCACTTCCAATAGGCAAACCAGATAGGACCACATTAATAACATCTTAAATTCATTTATGTTGTCCATGATCACTTCATTTTAATTGAATATACGCACTTTATCAAATTTATTTTTACTCTTAACTTTTCAAAGATTAGCATTCATAAAGATTGATAAATAGTAAGTCTTTTATTTGATTCAGGTACTTATAATATTAACATAAAATAACTCACAGTTAACCTAAAGGAACAAATCCATGTCATCTAAATTTCACAAATTGAACAAATGGTAAATCACATGATGCATTAGTATACTCTCCATAATCAGATTCGATACAGTAGCTTATGAGATGCAAATTTTTTGCTTCTGTAATGCCACAATTGATGGCACGAATCCAAAATGCTCTGTCATGTGAAGCCAATAATTTCACATAGTTTTAGACATGGCAGAAGAATATATGGCAATTGATCCAAATATACTTGTCCAAAGAAAAAATAATAATATGCAATTGGCCTCCAATTAAGTACAATAAGCACCATTATAAGTTTTGGGTGAACTAAATAGAATCTATGATCCTGGGCATTATAGAATTATTTGTACATCAATAAGACAAAGAATACCCAAGGAAGATACCCGAAAGGGATTCAACGAAGCTCCATTGGACTAGGGTGGAGAAGGCAATAGGGTAGATTCTTTACATATTGCAATGGAGAAGCCAGTATCAACAAGGGACCAAACTCCTTCGATCACCTTTCCAGAGGAAATGCTAGCTGAGAGGAAGGCATACCTCTCCAAATACACAATCATTTACAAATTCTGGGAAATCAACATGGAATATGGTGTATTCCACAGTTAGGTATCTACAAACTGGTCGAATTCTGTTCAGATTTACTCTTTAGATAATGAACTAGGATATTTTTTGGTCATTTTCGAGGATAAATTGTCTCGAGACAAGGATTTTTGAAACAAAAAATGGTTCTACAAATCGCAGGGTCTACGTATGCAATACTGGACGCCCAACTTCAATAGCAAGGATAATGTCATCAGGTTCATACCCAAGTGGATCACACTATAAAACTTACCTATGGAATATAAAAGAAAAGAGATCATTCATATCCTAGCTAATAAAATAGGAATTTATCTCGACCATCACATAAACTGTTGTTCTGCTTCTGTGAAGATATGTTTTCTTGCAAGTCTAGAAAGGGAATTTCCTGCTTCACTTAAAATTATTTCAAAACAGGGCAATTGGATTCAACTCATTACCCAAGGGGTTGAGATTCTTCCCATATCTGAGAAAAGACACTAGGAGATGGAGGTGGATAAAATAATCAGGGAGCTCCATTCAAGATTGGCAAGAGATCAAGAAGCTAATACCAATCTCTCATTTTCTCATCAAGAAATGGAGATGGCCGGAGACTTACATTCAGAAGTTACAGAATTATCAGAACAGTCACTGAACCACAATGTTCGAAGAGGCCATTCAAGCTAGGAAGAGTCAACGGTCTTGGAGTCTTTTATCTGAGAGTTAGGCTAGGTCATGCACAGGTTTGTAAAACAACCCCATCATCCTAGTCTTGCAATAACTTATCTAGACAAGGCTTCCAATAGCTGCCAGGATACTCTTTCGATCAAGAGTCTTCAAGACCCAACGCTCCCTCATATTTCTCCCTTGATTTTGGGTTTTTGATGTTTTCCTAGATCATCTCCACTTTTTCCCTTGCATAAGGCCATTTTCTTAAAGCTTTTTAGGTTCAATCCTTTAACTTTACATCAAATCATTCTTCAATGGGTATCGAAAGTCCAATTGGATTTGATAGAGGAAATAGTAGATCAAGCAATGAGTGAGGAGGAATCTTCAGATCGACCCCTACAGCCAATGGAGATGCTGTTGGAGATGTCGGCATCCTCAATTGATTTGGAAAAGGAAAACTTAAATGCAGAAGAAGCAACAAAAGAAGATGACATTCTTAAGATTAAGTTATGTGACCTCAAAGCCTCAACCAAAACAAAAAGTTCTGCCACAACATCTTCTTCACCAAACTTTCAAGGGGTTAACCTTCAAACTCCTGATTCATCGTCTTCTTCATACTTGGGACGGAGAACTTCCTATAGACTGATACTCAAAAAACAAAAAGAGATGACTAAGTTGCTAGCCCCTCAAATGGAGAAAACCTCATCCACATTTATAGTCAAATGAGGGTTAATTAATCTCAAACCATTAGAAGCAAATATGGATCATCTCAAAATTAATAATCTACAATCGGACAGAGGTGTACTTTCTCAAGTGTATGAGGAAACATAGATCTCCCCAAAACTTCAGGCAGTTTATGATCTTTTTGGTGATACAACATTAGAACAACCAACCGGGGATACTCAAAAGTTAACATATGGGGAAAGGCTTCTAGATGAGGATTATATTGAGAATGAAGAAAGACTAATAGACATCTCAGTGCTCACCCAAGAAGAATTAGAGGTAGATCACCGACAAGATTTTTCACCAAAACGTAACAACCTAGGACTAGTGCAATCTATTCAAGATTGTCACATGGATTGTGGAAAGATCAAAAAGCAAGGGAGAGGAAGGAAATCTAATGCATCAATCAAGAAGGAAGTTGGAGAGGAATTAGATCAAACCAAAATAACATCATACATTAATGTAGGCAAGGGGAAGTTCCTTCCCGAGTTGCAATGAGAATCATCTCCTGGAATGTTAGGGGCCTCAATGCCCCTAACAAACAATGTTTGGTCAAACATTGTATCATATCACCTAAAGCAAAATTAGTTCTACTTCAGGAAACAAAGATGGATAAAGAGCAATTGGAAATCTTCACCAAGAATTTAGGAGATTGGAAGGCTCATAGTGTAGATGCAATAGGATCCTCAGGTGGCTTATCGGTCTTATGGAATTCCAAGTTTTCTTCTTTCATTCCAATGGATCGTGGACCAAATTGGATAGCTGAGAACCTAATTAGCACCAAATCCAACTTAAATATTCATATAGTGAATGTATATGGCCCCATCTCACACAAGAAGAAGGTAGAATTATGGGTAGAAATCTCTAATTGCTTTGCTCAATGGCCAGAGGACAACTTTATAGTGGGGGGTGATTTCAATGCTATAGTTCATGCATCAGATAAATTAGGGGGATCTCTAAGAACCTCTTAGTCACAGAATGACTTCAGGGATTGGTTACAAAAAGAGAGTCTTATGGAGGTGGAGCTGCAAAATGGCTCCTTGACATGGTCAAACCAAAGAATGGGCATATGCAATATCTCAAAAAAACTAGATCATTTTCTATTTAAAGGAGACCTTACAGAATTCCCTTTTGACTTAAAAGCCTCTATCACTCCGATTTCAGGATCTGATCACTTCCCTATTCAACTTAACATTCTTGAGGCCAACAGACCCTTGGGATGTCCTTTTAAATTTGAAAATATGTGGCTTAAAGAGGATAATTTCTTGGAGCTCATAGATGAATGGTGGAAGGATTTCAAAGTTGAAGGTTTTAAGTTATTCTACTTTGTCTCCAAATTGAAATACATCAAGCAAAACCTTCTCATATGGAATAGAACTCATTTTAACGACATCTTTGCATCAAAATTGGAGATTGAACAAAAATTGGAGAATCTAAATCTAAAAATAATGCAATCGGGATTGGACCATGACAGTTACTTAGAAGAAAAATCTCTCTTAAGGGATTGGGAAGATATCCTAGCTAAAGAAGAAATATACTGGAAACAAAAATCTAGAGAGTCTTGGCTAGTTGAAGGAGACAAGAATACAAATTTTTTTCACTCAAGTACAAAACAGAGGAGAGGCATTAATAGGATTTCTCAACTCAAGGATGCTGCTGGCTCTATATTGGAGGATCAGAAGGAGATCATCAAAGAAATCACCAGATATCACTCTCAGCTTCTCAATTGTTCTATCTCAACTCCCTTGAGGATTCAACAAGGGTTATTGGAAAACATCCCAAATATCATTACTGATGCAAATAATCAAATGCTACCCAGACCCTTTCAGGAAGAAGAAATCTGGCATAGTATCTCCCAAATGGCTCCAGACAAAGCTCCAAGACTGGATGGCTTTCCTCCAAGCTTCTTCCTTCATTGCTAGAGCATTTTGGGCAAAGACCTCACTAATGCTTTGGAGGCCACAAGAGCTTCAGGTAGATTTCTAACTAAAATCAACAATACTTTCATAGTGTTAATACCTAAAAAGGAACAAGTCATTAATTTGGATGAATTCAAACCAATTGCTCTTTGTAACACAATTTACAAAATTCTCTCTAAAGCTCTAGCAAATAGACTAAAAAAGGTCTTAGTTAAACTAATTGGGGAGGAACAGACCAGTTTTGTCCTGGGTAGATCAATTCTAGATCGGATAATCATAGCCCAAGAAGCGATATATTCTATCCAACATAATAAGCAATCCATCGTGATTATAAAATTGGATATCAAGAAGGCCTATGACAAGGTCACTTGGAGATTCTTGATTAAATGTATGGAGTGATTTGGGTTTTCTAAAGCATGGATCAATTTGATATTTTATTGTATTTCAACTCCTAAATTCTCTGTCTTGGTGAATGGATCACCACAAGGCTTCTTTGAAGGCTCTAATGGCATCAGACAAGGAGATCCATTGTCGCCATTTTTATACATAATAATGGCTAAGGCATTAGGGAGAAGTATGATCAGTATGCAGGATCAAAACCTAATCAATGGCATTACAATATCCTCATCCATTCAACCAATTACTCATCAACAATTTGCAGATGACATTATTCTCATGGGTCAGGGGAGTATCTAGGAAGCTAAGCAGATTTCCAAGATACTAGATCACTATGGACAAGCTTCAAGGCAACTAGTCAATACAGAGAAATCAATGGTCTTCTTCTTTCACACAAAAAAGAAAATCCAACAAAAAATTGTAAAAATTCTGGAATGTAAATCAGGCTCTCTCCCATGTCCATACCTAGGCATCCCGATTGACAAATCCCTCAGAACAGCATCAGTTTGGAAACCTCTCAATGAAAAGATGGATAGGAAGATGGATAATTGGAAAACCAGATGGCTATCTTGGGCCGGGAGATTAGTCATGATCAAATCAACATTATCAATAATACCAATATACCTAATGTCTTTCCTTTCACTTACCACAGAGGGATATATGGATATGGTGAAGAAACTTAGGAAATTCTTTTGGCAGGGTACAGATACTAAGAGGAAATTTGCATTAATCTCATGGGATAAAATATGTAAACTGAAATCTTCTGGTGGCACTGACATTAAAAATTAATTATGGTAGAATCAAGCTCTAGGTGCAAAGCTTTATTGGAAAATAGTGAATAATCAAGATTTCAAATGGATTAGAATTCTCAGAGCTAAATATTTAGGCAACTTTAATAAGGAAGATATAGTCAGAATTAAAGAGTTCCCAAAAGGCTCAAGAATATGGAACTTCATAGCTAAGTAAAGACATATCATTAACAATAACATATCTTGGAATATCAAAGATGGAAAGGAAGCAAGATTTTGGGAAGACTCTTGGGGTGGGCATCCAACCACCAATTCATAGTTAGGCCCCAATCAGATCAGTCATATTTGTACTTCATCTTGGGGACCATATCTCAGTGACTATATCATCCCTTCGTCCTCTACTGATATAGATGGTTCGTGGGAGTGGAAAGACTTCTCATCAGTTCAATTAGATACAAGAGAGGTAGATAAGTTCAAAACATTGATCAAAGATAGGCCCTTTCTTCTCAAACAAGGAAAAGATGAAATCATTTGGAATGGGGCAAAATCAACATCCTATATTGTCAAAGAGGGTTACAATCTTATAGCCAAATCATCCACATCTAAAATAGAAGAGATCCCAGCACAATTATGTTGGAACAAGGTTGGACTCCCAAAAGCTAGGTTATTTATGTGGGTGGCATCCCAGGGTAGAATTTTAACTGCAGATAAATTTATTAAGATGGGATATTAGGGTCCATCCAGATGCATTATGTGTTTTAAGAATGAAGAGGACGTAAATCATCTATTACTATCATGTCCCTTTGCTAAAGATTGTTGGTACTAGCTTTATTCAAGATTAGGATGGTCATCAGCCCCCCGAAATAATTTACTCCAGCTTTTGATATCATGGCCACGAATCATGGGAGGAAGTTTATTCAGTAATCTATGGATGATCTCTCCATCAATTCTGATTTGGGAGATTTGGAAAGAAAGGAATAGAAGATTATTCCAGGATAAATTTTTGAAATTTGAAACTATAATTAACAAATTGGAAGTAGCCATAGTTGAGGTAATGAATTCCCAGATCCAAACTCAATCAACATAACACAAATTCTTTACCAGTTGGGATGATCAGATGACAAAAAATTGGTTTGGGTTAAAAACTCGAATCACCATAGGTAGAGGATATAGAAAAAATCAAGAACTAAGGAAGGCATGTTTCTGGAAACCCCCTCCAATTGGATGGTACAAATTAAATTTTGATGGAGCTTCTAAAGGTAACCCAGGCCCCTCAGGAGTGGGATGCATCATACACTCTACAACTAGGAATGTGATTGCCAAACAAGCCATACCATTACCCAAAGATACCAACAATATGGCAGAATTTAAAGCACTATTGTCTGGACTAATACTAGCTTGGGAAGTAGGGATCTCAAAGCTTGAAATTAAGGGAGACTCACTGAATACCATCAATGCAATCAAAGTCAGATCAACCCCAAATTGGCATCTTATGGCAGTTTTAGAGGTAATCTTACAGTTAATGGTTAATTTTGAATTGAAAACCATTAACCATACTTTCAAAGAAGGAAACACGAAAGTGGATGAGCTGGCTGACCTAGTAGCTAGAGGAACAAATTTGAAAATTCTATCTGATGTCAGCAGAGTTTCAACGAAGCTGATTGAATCTAACCACTAAATCAAAATGGTCAAATCAGGTCCTGATATATTTTTGCCTCAGAAGTTGACAGAACGGCTCCTTATGGTGGTAAGACGGGCATCTTCTCTCATAGCACATAGCACATGTAGGAGTTTAGAACATTAAATGAGGAGTAGGATTAGGACAAGAGGAGCAGATCCCTATCATCCATCGAAGAGTGACGGTGTCCGAACATGAGTTATCTTCTGGCACCGAAACCTTGGTTGTTTTCGATCGTTCACCTCTGCACAGTCAGTGGGGCTTGTGTTAGAGATTTTGATCAACGGTCAGTGTGTGATCACATGGAATATTCTCTCCCCATGTGATCATGTGCCCACCATCTGATTAGATGCTGATGGTTTGTCTGCAATGGGACCGTGTGATGATTCATCACCGAGGTGTTAGGTTGTGATTGGCTAAACTGGAAAGGGAATGTTGACACATTGGTGGGCCCAAAATTTTCAATGGGGTCATAGCGTGGATGATCTGATGGTGAGTGCATGTTCTAGTAGAGTCTTGGAGGTCTACGCGAAGATGCGACAACCGCCAATCTTCTGGATGCGGGCCCAATCAAAGTTCTCACCAGTTCGTAGATAAAGTGGGCACTAAGGTTGGTGGTGAGTGCTGGAGGCTTGTCACATGTTTTCATGAGCCAATTTTGAGTTATGCGATCATGCGACAAGCCCTTTGTGGTAACTTTACATGGTGGTGGTTAACAGTGGTAAAGGGCTACGGTGTGTCGCATGTTCGCATAGCCCTTTTCCTGGCTATGTGATCATGTGACAACTGTTGAAAGATGTTGTTGTAGAATTAAAGGTGGGTCTGTGTGTCGGGTCTTGCCAACATGTCCCTTTCTTATTGACCAGCAAGCGCTAAGATGGATATGCATTGTGGGTCCCATAGCCAAGGGTAGGTAATGGTGGTGAAGGTTTATGGGGTGTCGCATGTTCGCATAAGCCATTTTCAAACTATGCGATCATGCGACAACCATTAAGGGAATGTTGGTGTTGCAAAGTTAAAGTTGCCAAGCCCGTGAAACATGATGATATAACAGTGGTGATATAAAGTAGATCTCAGTTCAGAGATTGACCGTTGATAGACTGTTGGCACCCTGAGGATGACCATTGAATTTCAAGTTCAAATTTGCAGAGGATTTTCACAATAGGAAGTACCAGAATTAATGGCTTTAGCAGTGGTTTTCAACTGGTTTGGTGGTGCAATTATTGCCGACTGATCCGAGGGGCTCAGTGACTGTTCATAGTGATGTTTTGGACCTGGTGGAGTAGGTTTTTGAGCTTGAGAAGCTTTTTGTAGGTGGTGATTTTTACTAGTTTTCATGGCTATCCCTGTCTACCCTATTTGTTGGCATTCCCTAACTATGCAAGTTTGACTAGTTGGTGGGCCTGGGTCTTCAAGGGCTTTAAAATGATTGATTGTCACATGATCGCATGTTAGAAATTTCTGACATGCGATCATGCAACCGGTTACTTCTTGGTAGGGCCAGATGGTGGGGAGAGCAATGGTCCCGCTGGTGCTTATGTGGCATCCTGTGGTTGGCTGTCACATGATCGCATGTCAGAGTTTTTGGACATGTGATCATGCGATTGGTTGACACCTGTTCCTGAGCCCGGTGGTAGGTGATGATGTGGCATTTTCCAATTGGTCGATGTGGCGACAACATGGAAGTTCTCGATGGGGCCATTGTCAGAGGGGTTTGCAGGTTGGCTAGCATGTATCAAGATTTACGGCTGGCGTATGATCTCAAGGAATATTCTCCCCCCTTGAGATCATACATCATTCATCTGATTAAAGGGGCTTGTTTTTACTGGGTCCAACGTGCTATGGAGATGCTGGTGTGCATGATTTTCATTGGTCAGGGAGCGGTGATGTGGAAAGTTGTTAGTAGAGCTGAGGTTGTAATGTGTTTGATGTGGCACTAGTTGTTCGGTCTCGCTGACATGGTGGTTCCTAGTTGGAGGTTGATGGTGGCAAGTGCGGATGGTTTGGTGCATGTTCACATGAGCTAGTTTCATGCTATGTGATCATGTGACAAACCCTAACTGTTAGCGGTGGCGGTTATGCGGCAAGGTTAAAGGGTGACGTGGAGGTGTGTTGCATGTTTGCATAGCCCATTTCCTGGCTATGCGATCATGTGACAACTATTGAATGTCACCATTGCAGAGTTAAGGCGAGTCCACAGTGCCAATGTTGCCGAGTTGCTCAATTCTGGTTGGCTACTGACTGGTGATGTGGCTGGAGACTTCTGAGTGGGTTTGTGATCGCAATTGCATGACTAAAGATAAAGGTTTAGTCACAAAGCCCGGGAAAGATAAGAGGGTCTATGATTGGGACTTAAAGCTGGTCTCAGTTTGAATATGGGCCATCGATTCCCTGCAGGTACCAAGATATGACCGTTGTCTTTTAATTTTAAATTTGTAGATGGTTTTTGCGATAGGAAGTACCAAAATTGATGGTTTCAGAAGTAAATATCGGTATCAGCCGATTACTATTGTTGAAAGTTGAAATGATTTCATTCTGAACATTAGGCCCTGCAACAGTGGGCTTGAACTGATGATATATACTTTGTTAATTTATGTTTATATTTATATATATATAAATCCTAGCTTCGGCCCTTCATCGATCAAAAAAAAAAAAGACAAAGAATGTAGAAGCATTTATCAATTACATAGAATTATTTTCTTGAGACTTTCATATCTTCTACCCCACCAAAGTCAATTTACTTTCCTAGCTTACTGTCCTATTCATCTTCTATAGACAACAGAGCATGATTATTGTACAAGAAATGCCTTTGTTTTGAGTAGGTTCCATCTGTCAAGCCTGGGTAGTATATGTAGGCTTATTTTGCTATGAGTTTCAGCAATGAAACGGTAGTGAGAATATTTAATATTCACTCCTAAATCATTAAGTTTTCTGGCTTGAGAGTTGTCATCCAGTGAATCAGAGTCATTTTGCATCACTACACTAGGAGTGGGAGATTGGTTGATTTGTCTAATTTCACTGCGGTCTATGTTGATTGATATCATTTAGATCATATCTTGGTTAATATATGCATTAAAATTGAAAAATTAAAATTAAAATTATAAATTAATATTTCTTCTTTCTTAATTAAAATTAAAAAATCTTTAAGATTTAGTTGTGCTACTTTAAGATTTAGATTTATTTTTACTTTTAGAGTTAGATTTAGATTTATCTTTTTCTTAGATTTTGATTTTGATCATTATTTTATTTAATTTTTAGATTTAAATTTAAATATGGATGCTACCATATTGTTTTATATTTAGATTATTTAAATTATTCATTTGGAATGGTTTAAAATGATAAAAATCTTTCTTCCTTATTTAAAATTGGAAACTCTTTAACATTTAGTTTTAATATTTTTTTTAATATTTAAATCTAAATATGGAGGGCAATGTCGTCATATTGGTTTAGATTTAGTTTATTTAAATTATTCGTTTAGAATGGTTTAAAATGGTGAAAAATATTTTTCTTCCTTAATTAAAATTGGAAAATCTTTAAGATTTAATTTTAATACTTTAAGATTTAAATTTAGTTTTATTTTAGAGTTAGATTTAGATTTATCTCTCTTAAATTTAGATTTTGATCATTATTTCATTTAATATTTAGATTTAAATTTAAATATGGAGGGCAATGATGCCATATTGCTTAGATTTAGATTATTTAGATTATTTATTTTCAATAGTATAAAATGGTGAAAAATCTTTCTTCTTCCTTATTTAAAATTAGAAAATATTTAAGATTTAGTTTTAATACTTTAGTTTATATTTGAAGTGTTTTATGTTTTTTTTGGAATTTGACAAGGCAAAAGAATTAGAAAAGGCACATTTTAGGGAGCATAAAGAGACACTCTTTGATTATAAAAGAGTGTCTCCTCATTTCATTCGTAGGAAGCTCATTTCAAGAGAAAGCAGCCAACTAAATATGAAGGTGATATTTTTATTTTGTACATTTAATATTTTTTTTTATATAGGTTTAGTTTTAGTTTTAGATTTAGATTTTAGATTTAGATTTAGTTTGAGTTTGAGTTAGATTTAGATTTATATTTCTCTTAGATTTACATTTTGATTCTTATTTTATTTAATATTTAGATTTAAATTTAAATATAGAGGACAATTATGCCATATATGTTTAGATTTAGATTATTTAAATTATTTATTTAGAATGGTTTAAAATGGTGAAAATTCTTTCTTCTTCCTTAATTAAAATTGAAAAATCTTTAAGATTTAGCTTTTACTTTAAGATTTATATATAGTTTTACTTTTAGAGTTAGATTTAGATTTATCTTTCTCTTAGATTTAGATTTTGATCATTATTTCATTTGATATTTAGATTTAAATTTAAATATGGAGGGCAATGCTGCCATATTGCTTTAGATTTAGATTATTTAGATTATTCATTCGCAATGGTTTAAAATGGTGAAAAAACTTTCTTCTTCCTTATTAAAAATTGGAAAATATTTAAGATTTAGTTTTAATTTAGTTTATATAGTTTTTATATTTAACATTATATAGATAGATAGATAGATAGATAGATAGATAGTTTGTGTAGAGAATATTTATGATTTAATCTATAATTTATTTATTTGGATCACTAAGAGAAGAAGGGTTGCATGCTTGCATTTAGCAAATGCAAGGAGGATGTTGACAAAGGTTCTTGAGTAAGGCTTTATGAATGCTTGCATTAGCTTTAAAGTTTGTAAATACTCTTTAGCTATTATGTCTACGATTTCATAATCATTCTACAATGTGTAGAACATCTTGTTGGAAGTAGGGAGAACGACATCAAAGAAATTGGTATAAAATCTACCAATGGCATTTTCAACAAACTGGGAAATTTGAATCAGTGGAAAGCTTGGAAATTTTAATTTAACCAATAAACTAGGTTGAGGTGATCATTGAAAAAATAAAATTGTGAGACCAAGGGTGAGATAAAATCAATCTAAAGGAAATGATTGAATTCTAGATGTTTCCATAAAGATTATGAAAAAAGATGATAAATTCTAGGATTTAAGGGACCATATTAGAAAAATATTATTTCTATATATTTGTTGTCTTCCCATTAAATTTTTAGTATTATGATGTTTCTATTATTTAATTAATTAGGATAATATGATTAGCATATAAAGGGTAAAATATATCTCTATCATTGTGCAAACAATAAATTTCTAGAGACATACTTCAAATTTAAATATGTGATAAATTTTTGAATTAATGACCTATAAGTAAGAAAAATATTAGGGACCATATTAGAAAAATATTATTTTTATTTATTTGGTGTCTTCACATTCAATTATCAGTTAAATATGATATTTTTTATTATTTAATTAATTAAGATAATATGATTAGGATAGAAAGGAAAAAATATATCTCTATCATTGTGCAAACAATAAATTCTCTAGAGAAATACTTCCAATTTAAATTTGAGATAATTTTTTGAATTAATGACCTATAAGGAAGAAATAAAAAATGACTAAGAGGTCTCTTGAAATATAACCATAAACCAAATTGAGACTTTACTCCAATACTAAACCAAATTAAACACTAACCTTTTAAAAAAATTACAATCCTAACCCTAATCTTAATTAAATTTTAAGTCAATTTAAACTTTATACCTAAAATCTTAGTTGAGGAGAAACCTATAATTGAATAAATAGAAATAGAAAACCTTGAAAAACTAGATTGGATCCCAACGTTAACTCTATATCATATTACACATTAAAACCCAAGATGAAGCTAACCCTAACTAAGATTAAAAAATATGGTCACTTGATAAATTAAGCCCTAAACTTAACCCTAACTATTATACTAAACCAAATTAAACTATAACCCTAATTTTAAATCTAGCTAAATCCTAACTTATATAAAATCCAAATAAAATGACCCCTGAAATTGAGAACTCAACTTAACCCTAATATTAATACAATTAAATTATAACCCTAACTCTAGCTCTAATTTAACTCTAATTCTAACCCTAAGTATAATCATACGTTATCCATAATCAAAACCTTGCCATAATCAATAACTACGTATAGTTAGCTTCAACCCTAACTATAACTCAAATATTTCCCTCTAATTGAATGCTGACCCTAACCTAACCTTAAATCTAATCCTACTTGGGCTTCAACCATAATACTAATTCAACTATAACTATATCCATAATTGAACCCTAACCATAATCTTATCCTGACTATAAGCATAGTATTAACCCTAACCCTAATATCCACCCTTAAAAAACCCTAACATGAATCCTAACAAAAGCCTAATCTAAATCCTAACCAAAGTGTAATCAAAACCTTAACTTAGTCCTAACATTAATCATAATTCTAATTCTTACCATAATTCTAACTCTCACCCTTATAACACCCCCAACCCAAAACCTAATCCTAATCATGATATATACCCTAAGCCATAATCATAACCATGATATAAACCCTAACCCTAACTATAATCCCAATCCTAACCCTAAACCTAATCCTAATCCTAAACCTAATCCCATTCCTAACCCTAATCCTGAAACTAACCCTAAAACCTCTCCCTAAGTATAAGCTTAACCATAATCTTAAATTCTAAACCCTAATCCTAACCCTTACAAATCCCTAACCATAACCATAACACCCTAACCCTAAAAAAACCTTAACCCTAACCATAATACCCTAATCCTAAAAAAACCACAACCCTAACCATAATAATAACCATGATCTAAACTCTCACTTTAGCCATAATATTAAACCTAACTCTAGACCTAAATGCTAAACCCTAACCTAATTGTAAATCTAACTAAATCCTAACTTTTATAAAATCCAAATAAAATGACCCTTGAAATCTAACACTCAGCTTAACCCTAATATTAATACAATTAAATTATAACCCTAACTCTAGCTCTAATTTAACTCTAATTATAACCCTAAGTATAATCACACCTTATCCATAATAAAACCATTACCATAATCAATACCTATGTATAGTTAGCTTCAACCCTAACTATAAATCAAATATTTCCCTCTAATTGTATGTTAAACCTATCCTAACCTTAAATTTAATCCTACTTGTGCTTCAACCATAACACTAATTAAACTACAACTATATCCCTAATTGAACCCTAACCATAATCTTATCCTGACTATAAGCATAGTCTTAACCCTAACCCAATTTCCACCCTAACGAAACCCTAACATGAATCCTAGCAAAAGCCTAATCTAGATCCTAACCAAAGCATAATCAGAACCTTAACTTAAGTCCTAAATTTAATCATAATTCTAACTCTCACCCTAATAACACCCCTAACCCAAACTGTAATCCTAACCATGATATAAACCCTAAGCCCTAATCGTAACCATGGTATTTAAACCCTAACCCTAACTATCATTCTAATCCTAACCCTAAATCTAATCCTAATCCTAAACCTAATCCCAATCCTAATCCTAATCCTAACCCTCATCTTAAAACTAACCCTAAAACCTCTCCCTAAGTATAATCTTAACATAATCCTAAACTCTAAACCCTAATTCTAACCCTAACCATAATAAATCCCTAACCCTAACCCTAACACAAAACCCTAACAAAACCTCACCCTAACCATAATACCCTAACCCTAATATTAACCATACCATATATCCTAAATGCTAAACCCTAATCCTAAACTTCATTGCTAAACCCTAATTCTAAATGTTAAACCCTAAATCCTAAATCTTAAGCTAAACCATAAACCTAAATGGTAAACCCTCATCATAAATGCTAAACCCTGGTAAATGCTAACCCCTAAATGCTAAATTATAATCGTAACATGAACCCTAAATATAACCATAACTCTAACCATGTCATGCATATAACCTTTATCCTAATCCTAACCCTAATATTAACCAAGATATAAACCATAACCCTAATGATAATCTTGATCCTAAACCCTAAATCATAACCCTACTCAAAACCACAACCCCAACCATAATAATAACCATGATCTAAACCCTCACTTTAACCATAATCCTAAACCTAACCTTGGACCTAAATGCTAAACCCTAATCCTAACATGAACCCTCAAAATAACCATAACCTAAACCATGTCATGAACTTAAATCTTTATATCCTAACCCTAATACTAACTATGATGTAAACCCTAACCATAATGCTAACCATGATATAAACCCTAACCTTTACGACAATTCTTATCCTAAGCCCTAATCCCAACCCTAATTAAAACCCTAACCTTAACCATAATACTAACCATGATCTAAGCCCTCATTCTAACCATAATCCTAAGGCTAACCTTAATATCAACTTTAACTCTAACCCTAACCATATACCACAACCATAATCAAAACCCTAATCTAACCATAATACTATCTATAATGTATGTCCTTACCCTAACCATAATCCTGACATTAAATCCTATACCCTAATCATAAGCCTAACCCTAACCCTAAACCTTGATCATAACTATAATTCTAACAATAAACCTAACTCTAACACTAATAATTAAATCCTAAATCTAACCCTAAATATTAACTAGAATAATAATCATAACCCTAACCCTAACCATAATCCAAAGCCTAACCCTGATCATAAGTCTAACTATAATTCTAACCCTAACCCTAAACAAAATTCTAACCCTAACATTAAACCTTAGCACCAAATCTTAAATGTAACTATAACCATAACCAAAAGACTAAATGATGGAGGAGCATCCTGGGTGTAAGAGCAATCTTGCATCACCCAAAAATATTTTTGGTTTCTTTTCAATAAGGGCTATCTTGTGCAGAGCTGCTATTTATGGAAACTTTCTATTTTTAGTAAGTTGGTCATACAATCTTGCAATGTTCTAATTTCACATGTGGAGATTTGTCTTAGTCATATCAGCCTATCAGTAAAGTTTCATTGCCAGATCAAGTCTCGTTTTGAAGATATTGAAACTTTTCGGTATTGACAGGAGGGTACATAAACTTTGAACTCAGTTTTGAAGGCTTTAGAGGCCCCAAATAAGGTTGAAACTTCAGCTGACTAGAGCTTGTGTGAGTCACGCACTGTAAAGCTCCTCGCACCCTTTCCAAATTGGGGACATAATAGTCAATCAGGTCAACGGGTGATGACTTATGGTCTCTGAAAGTTGGGCCACCTGAAATGGCGGAAAATAAATTTTCTTCAAAAAAATTGTTTGGGTTACAAAATTTATTTTGAGCCAAATTTGATGTAATAAATTGAAAAATAAAATAATTCTAATTTTGGTCAGCCTTAAGGGCTAAATTTCTAGAACCTTCTCAAGAGGTGGAAATTGCCTATAAAGAAGGCCCGTAGTGTTGTCTAGGGTAGCTCTGGGTAGATCTGGGTAATGATTTGAGGCTTTGTCCTACAAAATATTGTAAGGGGAATGCCCATGTGCCTTTGCATATTGTAATTCTAAAATTTGTAGTTCCACACTTGTGGAGATAATAAGAAGCTCATTTTCTATTCTTGCAAAATGTTGTTGTTTCTCTAATCCTATTATGTGTTTGTGGTATTAATGGGAGCACCCTTCATCAAGTGGTATCAGAGCGGGAGTTCCTAAGTGTGTAAACAAATCATCGACTGTGAGGTAGTTTTCACTAGGACCGTGGTTAGGGTTTCATCAAGCAACATGAAAATGCATCCACGAAGGGAACGTGGTGGAAGAATTGGTGTTGTGACGCCCGAGGTTAGAGCGCTCAAGAGACAAGTGAGAGAATTTCAAGAAGAGATTCATAGAGGAATGAATCTTAATGTTAGAGATGAAAGTGAGGATGAAGTCAAGGGAGAAGGAAATTTTGATCAAGAAGAAGGCGTATTTCTAAACCAAGAGGAAGAAAGACTTTTTTAGGTCATTTCCAAGATCGGGAAAAGACCTAAGATTAAGGTTCCTACATTTTCAGTAAATCTTGACCTAGAGGAGTTGATCAACTAGATCAATGAATTAGAAGAATATTTTGAGTATGAAGATATTGAGGATCCTGATCGGGTCAAGTTTGCAAAGGCCAGATTGAAGGGTCATGCGAAGATCAAGTGGGAAGAGATTTAGTTGGAGTGAAATCGAAGAGGGAAAGATAAAATCACAAGATGGGATCGAATGGTGGATTAATTGAAGTGACAGTTCATTCTTGTTGATTATGAGCTTGACCTACTGAAGAAAATGCAAAGTTTGAAGCAAGCAGGAAGATCTGTTCAAGAGTATACAAAGGAGTTCTATCGAATCCTTATCAGAACACGCCATGCAAAAGCCGATAAGGAGAAATTTTCCCATTACCTTAATGGGTTGAGACCGAGCATTCAGGAGGAGCTGAATTTGGTTCGAATGAACAATATTGAAGAGGCATACTAGTTTTCCCTAAAATTAGAGGAAAAGATGAACAAAAAGTTTGAGAGAAGACAAAATAGAAGAGGTCATGGTGGAAGATCTAGTGGATGATCATATGGTGGTTGAAATGAAGATCCAAAAAAGAAGGATGAGGCCAGTAGCAATCAAAATCAGAGAGGAAACACTTCCAATCATTTCCATGATCAAAATAATAGAGATCAGAGAGGAAGAGGAAGAGGACAAGGATCAGGAAGAGGAGGCTTTCATGGATCACGTTTTCATTGTGGAGAAGAAAGTCATAGGGCATTTGAATGTCCTCGGTGCCAAGGAAGGACAGATAGGAGAAACGAAAGCCAGGCTAGGGTTGTACATGTAGATGAAGATGCTAGATCATCACATTCTGAAGATGCTAAAAGAGGAGAAATGTTGATTAATAGAAGAGTCATGCTGAGTGGTGAGAATGAACCTGAGCAAAGGAGGAGCCTGTTTCACACCAGGTGCAAGTGTGAAGGTAAATACTATGATGTGATTATTGATAGTAGAAGCACTAACAATTTTGTGTCAGAAGACATGGTGACAAAGTTGAAGCTCAAGAGAGAGAAACAACCACATCCATATCAGATTGTCTGGGTGCAAGATGACCAAAATGTCATGGTCAATGAACAGTGCCTAGTGAAGTTCAAGATTGGTGGATACCAGGATGAGGTACTGTGTGATATTATATCTATGGATGTATGTCATATGTTGTTGGGTAGACCATGAAAATTTGATAGGCATGTTGTACATGATGGTCGTGTGAATACCTATTCCCTAATGAAGGATGGAGTGTGACATAAGCTAAAGCCATTGAGTGACACAGAAGAAAAGGTATGTGGTAGTGCAAGAATAACTTTTGTTGATGGAAGAAAATTCCTAGATGGTATGAGGCATGAGCATGTGTGTTTTTCTTTAATTCCAAAAGCTAGTAAAGAGGAAGTAGAAGATGTACTTGTAGAAGTTGCAGATTTGTTGAATGAGTTTTAGGATATTGTATCTAATAATGTTCCTGATGGATTACCATCGGTAAGGAAGATTAGTCATTAGATGGATTTGATTCCAGGAGCTAGTTTTCCAAATAAGGTAGGACACAGAATCACACTAGCAAAAAGTGAAGAGTTGAATAGACAACTACATGAGTTATTGCAGAAGAGGTTGATTTAAGAGAGTTTGAGTCCCTATGCTATACCAGCGGTATTAGCACCAAAGAAGAATGGAGAATGGAGGATGTGTATAGATTCTAGGGCAATAAACAAGATCACAATCAAGTACAGGTTTCCATTGCCATGAATGGAAGATATTATGGATTGTTTGAGTGGAGCTATGTATTTCTCAAAGATAGATCTTAAGAGTGGATATCACAAGATTCAGATTAGAGAAGGAGATGAATGGAAGACTTCTTTCAAGATAAAGGAAGGACTGTATGAGTGGTTAGTCATGCCTTTTGGGCTAACCAATGCACCGAGTAGTTTCATGCGGCTCATGAATGAGGTTCTAAAAGAGTTTTTAGGTAAGTTTGTCATTATTTACCTAGATGATATTTTGATCTTTAGTAAGATATTGGAGGAGAATATGATGCATATTCATAGGGTGTTTGAGAAGCTGAGAGAAGAGAAATTGTTGATAAATTTGAAGAAGTGCATTTTTGTGAAGAAGGAATTAGTGTATTTGAGATTTGTAGTTTTAGGAAAAGGTCTAAAAATGGACCTAGACAAAGTATAGGCTATCCTTGAATGGCCTACTCCAAGGAGTGGTACCGAGGTAAGATCTTTTCATGGTTTGGCTAGATTTTACAGAAAGTTTATCATAAATTTTAGCAGTATTTGTGCAGCTTTGACTCAAACAATAAGAGGGGATAGAAAAGAGTTTAAGTGGACTAATGGGGCAAATAAGAGTTTTAAATTGTTGAAACATAAAGTTACAGAACAACCTATTTTAGCACTTCCAGATTTTAATAAGGTGTTTCAAGTAGACTGTGATGCTAGTGGTACTGCAATAGGAGCTGTTATGAGCCAAGAAGGTAAGCCTATTTCTTATTTCAGTTAGAAGTTAAATGATGCCAAGAGAAAATATTCTGTTTATGATTAGGAATTTTATGCTATAGTTCAGGACTTAAAGAAGTGGAGACACTATCTACTTCCTAAGGAGTTTGTTTTGTATACTGATCATCAAGATTTGTAATATTTGAATAGTCAAAGAAAGTTAAATCAAAGGGATTTGAAATGGATTGAGTTTTTGTAGAGTTATACATTTGTTTTGAAACACAAGAGTGGAAAGTCTAACAGGGTTGTAGATGCGCTTAGCAGAAGGAAACTATTGCTGACAGAGATGCAGATTGAGGTGGTTGGGTTCAAGGAACTCAAGAATTTGTATCCAGAGGATCCTGATTTTGGAGAAGCTTAGAAAGCTTGTAAAGAACCTATTACTCTAGACAGAATGAAGTGGTTGGACTTCATCATTTGAGATTATATGCTATTTAGAGGGAGTCAATTGTGCATTCCACGAAGTTCTATGAGAGAGAATCTCATCAAGGAGAAGCATAGAAAAGGATTGGCTGGACATTTTGGTCATGATAAAAATATTTCTTTGGTTAGTGAGAATTATTATAGGCCACAGTTGCAGCAAGATGTCAAGAAGTTTGTACCGAGCTGTAGAGTATGTCAGATGGTGAAAGGAGTGAAGCATAATACAAGGTTGTATCAGCCATTACCTGTACTAAAAAAACCTTGGGAGGATATCAGTATGGGCTTTGTTCTTGGTTTACCGAGGACTCAGCGGAGACGTGATTCAATTTTTGTGGTGGTTGATAGATTTTTGAAGATGGCACATTTCATTCTCTACAAGAAGACTAATGATGCTATTCATGTAGCAGAATTATTTTTCAGAGAAGTAGTGACACTACATCATTTTCCAAAGACCATAGTTTTAGATCGAGACACTAAGTTTGTTGGGCATTTTTGGAGAACATTGTGGAAGAAGTTGAAGACAAATTTGAAGTTCAGTTCATTGCATCATCCATAGACTGATGGATAGACAGAGGTGGTGAATAGGAGTTTGGAAAATTTTTTGAGATGTTTGGTTGGAGATAAGCCAATAGGATGGGATTTGATTTTACCACAAGCAGAATTTGCATATAATAATTTTGTTAACAAGAGCACTAGTAAATCACCATTCTAGATTGTATATGGAAGTAGTCCAAGAAATGCATCTGAGTTGAGAAAGATAGATAAAGGAGAAATAAGTAGTGTTGAAGCTAAGGATTTTGTAGAACACTCGAAGAAAATCCATGAGGAGGTGAGGAAGCACATTACCAAGATGAATGCATAGTATAAGGCTAAGGCAGATGATAAAAGGAGGCATAAGGAATGTCTAGCTGGAGATGAAGTCATGGTTCATTTATGTAAGGAGAGATTTCTTGTTGGTACATACAATAAGCTGAAAATGAAGAAATGAAAATGAAAATGTAAGATACTGAAGAAGCATGATTCAAGAAATGCATATGAGGTAGAGTTGCCTATTGAGCTGAATATTTCACCAATGTTTAACATTTCAGATTTGACAGAGTATCATGAGGGAGGTGTTGAAGATGACATCACAGTAACATAGTGGAGTATCCCAACAACTAGTTTAGCTACCAAGGAGATTGAGGACATATTGGATAGTCGTGTTGGCAGAAGTACCAAGTACAAGACATATGAAGAATATTTGGTCAAGTGGAAAGGATGACTTGTTGAAGATTCATCATGGCTAACAAGGGAGGAGGTTGACCACCTTGGTTTTCCTCTTCACACTTGAGACATGATAGGGTCACTTCTCAAATTACCCTGGGTGTCTGATGCAAGAGCATCCTAGGTGTAAGAGTAATCTTGCATCACCTAAAAGTATTTCTGGTTTCTTTTCAATAAAGGTTATCTTGTGCAGAGCTGCTATTTATGGAAACTTTCTAATTTTAGTAAGTTGGTCATACAATCTCAAAATATTCGGATTTCACATGTGGAGGTTCATCTTAGTCATATCAGCCTATCAGTAAAGTTTCATTGCCAGATCAAGTCTTGTTTTGAAGATATAGAAAATTTTTGGTATTGACAGGAGGGTATAGAAACTTTGAACTCAATTTTTAAGGCTTTAGAGGCCCCGGATAAGGTTAAAACTTCAGTTGATTGGATCTTACATGAGTCAGGCACTGTAGAGCTCCTTGTACCCTTCCCAAATTATGGTCATAATAGTCAATCGGGTCAATGGATGATGACTTATGGTCTTTGGAAGTTGGCCCACCTAAAATGGCAGAGAATAAATTTTCTTCAAAATTTTTGTTTGGGTTTCAAAAGTTATTTTGAGTCAACTTTGATGTAATAAATTGAAAAATAAAATAATTCTAAGTTTGGTTAGCCTTAAGGGCTAAATTTCTGGAACCTTCTCGGGCGGTGGAAATTTCCTATAAAAAGAAGGCTCATAGTGTTGTCTAGGGCAGTTCTGGGTAGATCTGGGTAATGATTCGAGGCTTTTTCCTATAGAATATTGTAAAGGGAATGCCCATGTGTCTTTGCATATTGTAATTCTAAAATTTGTAAACTTGTGGAGATAATAAGAAGCCCATTTTCTCTTCTAGTAAATTGTTGTTGTTTCTCTATTTTTGTTATGTGTTTGTGGTATTAAGGGGAGCACCCTTCATCACTAAACCCCAACACTAACCATAATCATACCCATTAAATGTTGAACCCTAAACATAAATGATAAAATATAATTATAAATAGTAAACCATAATCATAAACCTAAATCAAATTCTAACTATAATTCTAATCTTAACATTAATCCTAATCTTGACCCTAACACTAACCCAAACCATAAACCTAAACCAAATCCTAACCGTAATTCTAATCTTAACCTTAATCCTAAGCTTGACCCTAACACTAACCCAAACCATAGCCCTAGGTTTAATCTTAACCCTAATATTAACCCAAACCGTAGCCCTAGGTTTAACACTAACCCTATTTACATTGATGAACCTAATTTTTACCATAACACTAAAATTTTCCATAGCCCTACCACTTAGAAACTTAACCATAATATTAGAACTAACCATAATAGTAACACTAACCAAAACAATAACCCTTACACTATCAATTTAAAAAATAAAAATCATAAAATGTATTCCATGTTGCACCACACCTGCTACTAGCTTATATATACCTATATAAGTATATATAAGCTAGTTTTAATGTTTTGTAGAAAAATGTTGGAAGGTAAATTTAGGCTTATGGTTTTCTTTTTTCTTTTCAATTCTTTTGACTATCTAGTAAAGCACTTATGAAGTGAGATTCTATTGCAGGCATGAGATGCAAGACCTATAAGAGTTCATATAACCAATGTTGAGAAGAAGAGATCAGAAGTTGCTTATGACATACTTCCTAGATGCAACCCATCTTCTCTGTGTTCTTAGGCAATGGATACTTGGTGAGATAAAGAAAAGTTGTGTTTCCATCACCATTATGGAGGACTATTGAGACTAGGACAATATGGGCAATGTTGGTAGAATGAAAAAAGAATAAAGGAAAGGAACTTGTAGTGGTTGCATACCCTAACTTTGTGTATATATGGATTCTAAATGGTATGTCAGATTTTGATATTTTTTCAATATGTCAATGTATGCTAGTTAACTTCTTAAAACTAAGGTTTCAACTTCTAGGTATTTACAGATCTCTCTATAGAGACCATCAAACACAGAGTGGATAAAAATGACCATTTCAAAGTGTTGCCTAGAAAGCAGCCCCTACTTCACCAATAGCCACCAATCACATATCCAAAAAAAAATCATTTTACCCCCAATTAATAAACATAATAAGATACCCCTCAAGAGGGAAATATTATTAGAATGAAGAAAGAATAGAGAAACCCCTCAAAGAATATAGGAATTAACTAAAATGAAGGAGGATGGATGAGGGATTCATTGCAAGTAATTGTGACCATATCGAAAGCTATAGTGGTCAATTCTACTCTTAAGAAGCACTGGTGAAGGGAGAGTGATTTTGTCAAATGTTATAGTTGCTATAGTTGTGGTAGACATGTACAAAATTGTACGAGCTTAGACAAGGCACATGAATTATTTGTTATAATGACAAAAAATAGATGTCATCTCATGGAATGTGATGATTGGAGGGAAGGCATGAAATATATTTATATATAATGCTTTAAAAACTTTCAAACCAATAAAAAGAATAGGTGTGAATCAAATGTCATGATATTTCACAACCTTTTCCTACCTATACCAAAATGGAAGCTTTGGAACAAGGGATGGGCATGCATCGGAAACATAAATGATGCAAATACCCTGATAGGCATCCATACAAAATGTGGAAGCAATATAAGCTATTTGGTGTAGAGCCAAAATGCAACTTGTGGTAGTATTGTTCCCACCTATGCAAAATGAGTGAATGGGAGCAAGGAATACAACGAGGGTAGGGATGAAATATATTTGTTGAAAAGGCTTATTAAGGAAAATAGGAGAGGAGATAAATGGGAAAATACAAGAGATGATTTGAAAATGGTGTTAGTAGAAGGGGTAGAGAAGATTAAATGGCATGAGGTGAGAAAAAATATAGGACTACTATGGGAGGTTATGCATAGGTAATGTTGTGGCCTTTTCCCTTTTCGTGGGTGAAATTTGTTTTATTAAGATACAAATAGTTCATCTAAATTGGGTATGTAACCTATGTGGATGCATCTTTAGAGAGGAAATAATATGATATCTAAAAAATAACATGAAATAGATGGTTATCACCATTTAATTATATAGATAAGTGTAATATCCCTCTCATATTTTGATTTTCTATACGCTATGATGTCATTTATATTTATGGATTTATTGACCCCAGACTTGTATGTGTATGGTTGGCGTGTATTATTATTTTTTTGACATGTCTAATGTGGTTGAGGGACAGAGTCATAGCTACTTGCTTGCTTTAAATAACAAAAAATTCATGTTTTGATTTTTGTGAATGTATTATTGCACTTTATTTATTGTGGTTATTGGTGAAAACTACAATGACTTTTAGGGAAAAGTTCACTAGAGGTTTGCGATTGATTTATTTATGAATTTTTCAATGAATGTTATGTGAACTCTTTGAGAGTGGATTTGATCATTATGTTTTCATATGATTTTACAACTTTCGCTATTTGGTTTTATATGGAGAATCTTTATAATAATTTTGAAGTCTCGATTGGATCATGTATGGATCTGTGATATTTGTGGATGGTTTCATGTACTTTATTGTGTTTAATCTTTATTTCTTTTAATAAAAAAAAAACAAAAGTGGTGACCATTATTTGTGTTGAGTCCTAATTAATTTGGTCACCTTGTTTCTAAATTTATGAGGATTTTGTGTTCTTTATGATGACCTTTATGGATTATGTTTTACTTCATATTTGGAGAGAGATACTTTGATGCTTTGATCTTGCCATATGAACTATGAGAATTGGAAATTATTTATTGAGTTTCTAAGTATGGGATGGGAATTTTAGATTCGTATATAGGATGACATATTAGTTATCTTCCAGCACTTGTCTTTGATGACATTTATGGTTAACTAATTTATGCAGGTCTTTTTTAGTTTTAATTCTTTCTCTTTTGTTATTTCACTGGGAGCATTAGGGTAGGTTATCTAGAAGCATAAAGGGGAAGTGTAATATCCTGCCCACTATCTAAATTTATATATGTTATGATGTCATTTATATTTATGGATGTACTGACCCCATACTTGCATGTGTATGGATTGCATTTATGTTTTATATTTTTGTTTGATGTGCTTGATGTGGTTGAGGGATGGAGTCTAAGTTACTTGCTTTCAAGATCCACACAATCAGATGATCCCTGCCATTGTCTATTATATATTTATACATGTATGTACATTCTCATCTTTTATGCAGGATTTTAGGTATCAGGTATCAACTTCCTTAAATTATCAGGATGAATGTGCCCTATCGTAATATCTCAATGGTAAGAGGGGAGACAACAAATAGGTCCAAATCCTAACATAAGTCATTTATTATCCAAAGATAGTTTACAAGTATCTTAGTTATTACCATCTTAATTCGTCAAGGTGTCATCATTCGTGAACCCTTCTTTTGTGTTTGATTTTGTATTTTTTATGGAAGTCAGTTTCTTTAGGTTTTTCATGCATGGAGGTTTGATGTGATTTTTGTGTTAAAATAGATAAAGGATCTAATTAAAGTTAATTGTATGATTAATTACTTATATCTTATAAAATATTAGAATGTTAAAATTTAAGGTTATTTAATTAATGATAATTAATTGAATGCCTATATTTATTAATAGAATTAATTAAAAAGTCTAGTTATGGAAAGTGAAGAATTAATTAAATACTAAGTCTAAATTAAACTTTAAATGGATAATTAAAATATAAAATAACATATAGTATTGAATTGCATATTTCAAATATATTAGGAATTTTAATTTAATTAAACTGTAAAAATTAATATTTAAATGCAAAAGAAGTTAAAAAGGAGTTAAGTTTTAATGTTGAGTTGCATATTAGAAAATAATTTATTCAGAAATTAGAACTCTACCTTATAAAATTCAAGTTGAGTGAATTCATAAAAATAAGAAAAATTTATTGAATAAATTATTTGTACTCAAGTTAAGGTTGAGTTCCTTTTTTTATTCTCCATGAGTTTTGGAAAACCTTAGGTTGCTTAGTTTTCCTTTATTAGGAGTATTTTGATAATTATTATTTACACACACAAGTTTACACATTTTGGTTCGGAGTTTGAATTGAAAGAAATTATGAAAACTTAGAATTTTTAGGGGTTTTTAGATTGTTCTACATGGCTTTTGTCAATTGGCAAATTAAGATAGGGTGTGAAATCCTTGTAGATTCAATTTTGTATTAAAATGTTGTTTACTTTGTGTCTGCCAAATTTTGTTCATTATAGTTTTGTAATTCTTCTTTTGTATGAAATTTTGTTTTGAAATCTTTTTTGTTGAAGAAATCTTGTGATTATAGAATATTTGATATTTTTGTTAAAAAAATATTGAGGAAAATCCTTCTACTAAATCAGTTAGAGTTTTTTTGTATTTTTTGTTGAAACCCTAGGAAGTAATCAAATTAAAATAGATATATAATATTTTCATATGAGCATAATATTTTTATATAATTAAAAGAAAGTAGTGAAGAATATATATGGAGAAAAAGATATTAAATCATGAAATTTAAAAACCAATGGGAAAAGAAATATATATATGTATCTGGACTTTTAAAATATATATGGATTTATATATTCAAAAATTATTATTATTATTTATTGATTTCAAAAAAAAAAATTAATTAATAAATAAATATTAATTGATTTCTTTACATGTGGGTTTTAATATTAATGTTTTTATTTATATTTATATTTAGAAAATTAATAACATTATTTTATTATTAAATACATGGTGTTTTGATATGCATGGAAATTTCATTTCAGTACTTATTTAAACAGTATATATGCATGATATTTTAAATAAATATTTTCTTAACAAGTCAAATTAGACTTTAGTAAAAAAATTGATTTTTCTTAAATAATTGAGACTTGTGTTATGGTTTACCTACATGGTATATTCTATTGTCTTGTTTGATGTTGTTTATTTGGAAAAATTATGTTGACTTTTTGAAATTGTATACCAGAGGCCATGAAGTGTTTTTTTTGTTGATCTCTGATTTTATGTGGAGAGCCTTTATAATCATTTTGAAATCTCAATTGGATCATGTATGATTGTGACATATCTATGAGTGATACCATATGTTGTATTGGGTTGTCATATTTATTTTATTCGACCAAAAAGGTGATGACTGTTATTATGATTAAGTTTGATTTACTAGGATAGGAGTGGGAAGATGTTTGTTACATGTGTGGACTGGATATAGCATAGTTGGCACCTCGTCTGTATGAGAAGATTACTAATTCAACATAGAGTCACGAGTGCGTCGGGGTCTAGAAAGAAAACCAGGATAACCTTAGAGTTGGCTCATGTGTTAACACTTCCCTTTATACATCTTTTCTTTCCTACGTGTGTTGGTTGCATCTAGTTGAGTATGTTTTATCTTTGCAGTTGGTGTTGTACCTTTTTGAGAGAGAGATCTTTCAGAATCTCTTGTCTAGGTGTTGTATTGTGTTGGTTTTTGGTGTTTTTTTATCTGAATGAGATCTTTTGTTATCTCCTCAGTGGGGTGGGAGTGGGTCTTTGGTTTCACATGGTTGGGTGGGAGTGATTCTTTTACCATTTGAGATTTTAACATCCATGTACCAGTGTTGGATGATCTTTATAGCAGTTGTATCTTCTTGTTTATCATTGGAGACTTACTCTTATCTTTCATTTATTATATGTTATCTTGTACTTAGATTATATTTACATATCTTGTGACTTGTACAGTGGATGTGAATTATCATGTATACCTTATGATTGAGGTGCATTTGGGTATTCTTTTATGAGAAGATGTAATTTATTTGAATGGTTATTGTACTTAATAGATTAATTTATATTTATGTAATTTTACACCAATGAACCCTTGAGACTTGTAATCTATTAATGAGTTATACTTGTGAGTATGTATTATCTTTATGTTATATTGCTTCCACTTTGTTATTCATTATCATTTGTAAACTCTTAAGAAAAAAAATTATTCGACAAACTTAGTAGCATGTTTTAGGTTAATCTCTTTTGGGTTTCTTGATAGGGCATTACACTTGGTATCAGAACCCATGTTTCTATAGTAGGAACTCTAGGAATTTGTATGCTCATTAGGTGTCATCTAGTTGAGACTTGAAATGAAATATAGACATAATTGTTTTGTATATGAGAACCATTGTAACTTGTAACTTTTGCAAAGTTGTTTAGTTACAATTTCATTTTATGCATCTTACCTTAACAATTATCTATAGTATTTGGGTATATTATCTAAAGAATCTAGCATGTTGTATTCTTGGGTGTCGCGAACCAGTTACTCCCTTGAGTGTGACTAACACCGGTCAATTTTTTATGTGAAATATTTTATCATTGATAATTTATTTTAGTTATTGATGATTTTTTATGTTGTGTTTGAGGTAACATTTAATTTTCAAACTTTCTTATGACTTATTTTGTGAAAGTGGTCGCACTTGATTTATTGTTTGAAATTGTCATGGTGTTTTATGATTTAATGTTGAACTTGGAATTCTCCCACTTGGGTTTTTCCTTTTGAACTTTGTGGTGGCTATTCTGAATGTTTGGTATTGTTGGTCCTATTCAATGATAAGTGTTGTTTATATCATGTTCATTTTACACCTCTAATAGTATGTGTAAGGGAGGACATCGTTGATAATTGTACTATATTTTTATGTGAAGGTGAAATGCATTATGTGTTCTATATGATTGTATTGCATTTTCTAGGATTGTATGGACCTCTTTATTTATTATTTGAAGTAAATACAAATATGTACTTTATGTAATTAACGTATAGATGAATTATATGATGTTGTATGAATAAAGATCTAGATCTATTTAAATTAATTAATAATGAATAATTGATCAATGTGATTTTTTATTTATGTTTAAACTAGAATTATATTGATCGTTATGACTATATATCATGTCTTTATTTCTGGCTTGTTTTGAGATGTCATTTTGTATGTTGTTTTAGTAGAATGCTTCATCATTGAGAGATGTGTATCCTTATATGTTTGTAGGCTTCCAGGAGTAATCCTAATTCTAGGGAAGGTGGATGTAATAACCCTCTCATAGTCTTATTTTTTATATGCTATGATGTCATTTATATTTATGGATTTACTAACCCCATACATGCATGTGTATGGATTATGTGTATATTTTATATTTATGTTTGGTGTGCCTAACATGGTTGAAGCATGTGGTGGGATAAGAAAGATATAGTATGAGAGGGGAGGGGTGAATCAGTACCCTCAAAAACTTTTATTAAATTAACAATCTGCAATAGTAGTGTCTATCTAACCAACTGAATTCATTGTTTCCAACATACATTCAACTAACTTGTAAATATAAAGTGCATGAAAAAAAAAAAAAATCATTCATGAAATGTAACACATGACTCAAGTATTTTGGCTACACAGAAATCCTTTTTAGAAGGTAAAAACTACGGTGGGGATGACACCCATAAATTCTTTACTAGTGCAGTAAATAAACCGATCTTGGTTAAGGCTACAAGTTTGATCACTTCTAACCTGATCTTACCCTGTTAGGAGTAACATAATATTGATTAGCTTTACTAATGCAAAGTGGCAAGTGGAAGCCTTCAAACAGTGAGCAATTGGTGAGTTTCAAGGTCTTAACTACCCAAATAGGGATCCAAGTGCCCAATACTTATCACAAGTATGGTAAGGACGAGGGAAATTGGCTATCACAACCCAAAAACCCAAGGCAACCTAATCACTAGGCTATGCCAAGTCCAAAACACCAATAATTGAGAAGTTACTAAGAGGTCTCCTTAGCCCAATAGGAAACCAAACCCCATGAAATGACTTATAAGACTAGGGGTGGCCTACAATCACTAATCTATCCTATTTAGGTCATATTCTTTCAATTCCAATGGTTCTTTCATTTACAAGCAATCTATAGTACTACACTGGTGCACAAACCAAGGATTTCTCTTATAGCCCTTCCTAGAAGGAAATCTGAGCATAAGTCAAAATGTTCCCAAATGAGATAATGGATTGGTTAGGGATTTTGATACCCTTTTGGGGTTTATAAAACATATCCAAGCACCAAGGAGTGGAGACAAGCAGGGGAGATTGATGTTGCAATGTTAGACCGGGATAATAGGCCTAATTAGGTCTCCAAATGCACTACAAGTGTTCTTTCTCTTAAGCCAATGCAAAAAATAAGTATGGAGGAATGTTTGGATATAAAAAAGACCTTATAATCCATGTTTTGGAGTCCTGAAGAATCCCCAACCAAAATCTATATTGATTGTCCTAAATCACAAACTAGTGAACACATAGAGATGTACACCTAGGGCTTTGTGGCAAAACCAACTCCCTGAAAAACTCCACCTCTAACTTGCATATTGTGAAAGTCCATAAACAAAGGTCTAATTCCATCAAGGGGCATCAGATTCCCATGGTGGAATTGGGTCAAAAGATCAAACCCTATCAGAAATCCTGTTGGAGGACCTTCAATCCAAGCAAGCACACAAGAAACCCTGATATCTCTTAAACTAGGATGAAATAGAGCATGAATCCAATTTCAAAAGGAAGTAGATTGGATGAAAAATACTTTGGTCTCACTGATTCATGCACATAGATTTGTACCCATCTGTACTAGGGCACTATTCCCGAGAATTGCAGAGAAATGGTTGTTTTCTTATTGATTCAAATGCCAAGTTACACATCTTACCTTCCACCCACCTAAAAGGGCTTATTTAAGGCTTCCCCCATTGGTTACAATTGAAATTTAAACCATCTAACCATTGGGGGTATGATTACAACTTTTGGCAAGAAGTTGTTAAAGTTGCTAAGCAACTTTTACAACATTTTTGCAACTTTTTCTTTCTAGGAGACCAAACTTGGTCTAAACCTATCCTATTGATCCAACATGGATCTAAAACATTAAAAACATGAAAATGAGTAAAATCCTATGATTTTAGGCCCATTGACCACTTTTTGACCATAGTTAGCCAGGGGCTTATAATTGTGCCAATCCTAGAACTAGGCCTCACAACTTGGTCTAGGTGTCTGACTAATGAATCTAATCTAAACTAGATGTGTTTGGGACTCTAATGAGTTTTGTTTGTTGAGTCTAGAGTAGGTACTCCTACACCATACTCCCCTTGAGTTTTAAATCTCAAGTCCCTACTTGAGGGTAACTGCTCCACTGAAGTCCCATGTTGTTTGATTTGATCTTCGGTCAGCCATGTAGCATCTATGTTGGGGAGTCCCTTCCATTTGACTAAGTACTGCATGTACTTCTTAGTTTTAGTCTTCCTTAATATCTTTGTGTCCAAAATTTCTTCCAGCTCCACTAGTTTTTTTGGGGGAAGATTTGTGACACAGTCTTCATCTTTGATGTTTGTGTCCTCACCTTGCTCATTCATTGAACTTGTTCTAGCTTTGTATGGTGTGAGGTCTGCCACATTGAATATTTGAGAGATTTGCAAGGTTGGAGGAAGAGATATTTCAAAGGAATTCTCACCTATTTTATTTAGTATGCTACATGGACCTACTTTCTTCATTTGTAGTTTGGAGTATCTACCCTTAGGTAGTCTCTCTTTCCTTAGGAATGCCCAAACCTTGTCTCCTACTTTGGGACCTCTCTTCTTCTTTTATCAACACTTTCTTTATACTTCAAACTTGACCTTTTTAATGATTCTTTTACCTATTGCTGTACCTTTGTGATGAGCTCTGCCAGTTCTTGGCCTTGAACACTGACTTTGAAGTCAGGTGGCAGTTCAATCAGATCTAATGGTCCTTTGGGATGAAGGCCATATACTACTTGGAATGGATTCTTACCGGTTGACCTGTTTATAGAGTCATTGAAGGAAAACTCTACTTGAGGCAGGAGTGTATCCCAACTTTAAGAATATTTCTTGGTTAGGTATCTTAGGAGATTTCCTAGGGATCTATTTACCACCTCAGTCTACCCATCTATTTGTGGGTGATAAGTAGAGCTATAGGTGAGGTTTGTTCCCAACTTCTTGAAGAGTTTCCTCCAAAAATGTCCTTGGAACTTTACATCCCTATTAGATACAATTGTTTGTGGTAAGCCATGAATTCTGACCACTTCTTTGAAGAAGAGATTGGCTATGTGAGATGCATCATTTGTGCTTTTGCATGGTACAAAATGAACCATTTTGTTGAACCTATCCACTATGACAAAAACACTATCAAATCCTTGCTTGGTCTTAGGTAGTCCCATTACAAAATCCATTGAGATGGACTCCCAAGGTCTTGAAGGAATTGGTAAGGGTTGGTAGAGCCCTTGATTTGTTGTCATTCCTTTAGCTTGCTGACAGATTGTGCAAGTCTCTATAAACTTTTTGACATCATTGTTCAACTTAGGCCAAAAATAGTTCCTCTTCACCATGTTTGTTGTCTTATCAATGCCAAAGTGACCTCCTAGGACACCACAATGCTTCTCCCTTATTATTTTTTTCCTCATTGAGCACTTTGGTATACATAGTTGGGATCCTTTGAATAGAAGTCCATTCTGAATCAGATATTTAGAAAATTTAGTGTGATATCTGCCAACCATCTTTGTGTAAATGTGATATATCTCTACATAATTAGGGTCATCTGGGTATAAGTGTTTGAGTGACTCAATTCCCACACTTTCTAATTGAACTTCTTCAATTAGACCAATTCTCCTACTAAGGGTCTCATCAAATTTGTTTGCTACACCCTTTTTATGCTTGATATTGAATGTATAGGCATGCAGCTACTCTACCCATTTCAGATGTTTGATAGAGAGTTTATCTTGAGAATTTAAGAAACTTAATGCATGGTTGTCAATGTATACTAAAAATTCTTTAGGTTTCAAATAGCGCCTCTATTTCTTGAGGGATTGGACCATGGCATAGAGCTCTAGGTCATATGTAGAGTACTTTCTTTTAGCCTCATTCAATGTCTCTAAGAAGAAAGAAATTGCCTTGCCTTCTTGGCTTAGGACTGCACCTATAGCCAAATTGCTTGCATCTGTCTCCACAGTGAAGACTTTGTTAAAATCATGGAGGACCAAGATAGGGTATTGGGAGACTCTATTCTTCAAGTATTGGAATGCATCATTGGCTTCCTTTGTCCACACAAATTTAGTCTTATTTCCACCTTTAGTAGTTTCAAGCATTGGTGCACACACATGAATAAATTTTTTTATAAAATTCCTATAGAATGTTGCAAGTCCATGGAAAATCCTTACATCACCTTGGTTCTTTTGTGGAGGCCAATTAATGATTTCTTCTACCTTCTCAGGATCCATCTTGAGGGTACCTTATGAGATCACAAATCCTAGGAACACAAGTTCCTTCCTCATAAACATGCACTTTTCCAAGTTGACTACCAACTTGTGTTGATGGAGTCTTCTTAGTACCTATTCCACATGATCAAGATGGTCTTTCTTGCTATGACTGAATATTAGTATGTCATCAAGGTAATCAACAACAAATTTTCCAATAAAATCAATGAATATCTCATTCATAAGCCTCATAAAAGTGCTAGGGGCATTGCTTAAGCCAAAGGGCATTACTAACCATTCAAACAAACCTTCAGTAGTCTTAAATATTGTTTTCCATTCATCTCCTGGTTTGATTATGATTTGATGGTATCCAGACTTTAAGTCTATCTTGGTGAAGTAGCAAGCACCTCCTAGTTGATCCAATAGGTCCTCAATTCTTGGCATGGGGAATCTATACCTTATGGTGATTTTGTTTAGGGCCCTACTGTCAGTCAATAATGTAATGCCCAGATTTCCTTAGGCAAAAACATAACTAATTTTTTTTTTACAACTCATTTTACAACAACAGTACAAGCACATGAATAAATAGATTATCGCAAAGCAAAATAAATAAATAAGGTGCATTAATCTTCCTACAAGTTACATTTTTTTTTAATTTTATTTACAACTTGAAAAACATGTCACTTTTTACAAACACTACAAAACTTTACAAGAAGACTATCTTACAATATTTTACAAGAATAAATAGATGAGACAAAGACTTATATTACATTTTTACAAGGTACACTTTACACCCAATACCAAATTGAGGGGATTCACAAACACTACATTCTTTCATAGTCCTGGCTTGGTCCAACCAAGATATCTTGAAAAACCTGCAAGAAAATAAAACAACTCTTCCATGGAATACCCTCCTCCCTACCATATGGCATCATGAGACCCCATAGGTCCTAGCCAACCCCCAAGCAAGGGGAAAAAAAGCCAACATAAAAACACCCATACATCCCTCAAATAATGCACACATCACATTACTTCATGAAACAATAACACATACATCATTCTTGCCTTCACACAAGGATCTACAACAAAAAAAATTCTTACATGGCCGTTCACAAACAAGGATTTACTAAGACCCACTCAACAAGTAGAAAATAAGAACTTCAAGAAAAAACACCTGTGTTTCATCACTAGATCACATAACATACACATTTATCACTACAACATAAGAGATTCAAAACACTCTTCCCACACAATACTCTCATGAATGAACTCAAGGACTTACACAAAGCATAACAACAACTCACAACACACATATACCAAACTAAAATACCTTCCTATTCATATGAACTCATAAATTGCATAAACTCCATTAATGGAGGTTGAGGTGCACATACCTCCACTTGAAGTTATGGTAAATAGATGAAGTGAGTCTTCCCTTTTCTTCCCTTTTTCTTCTCTAATTTTCTCCAAGCTCCTAGATTGTCTCCAAAGTTGGAGAGTGGGTGATTAGGAAACACAATCCAAGTTTTCCACTAAAATAGGCCTCTCACACTCTCCCATGCCCTTGGGAGAGTTGTGAGCTTCCCGTTGGGTGACCTACCCAAAACCTTACAACTATCCTAAAGTGGAACTGCAAAAAGGTGAATGGGGAAGAGAGTTGGAAGCTTTTTGACTCATGAAGTTTCCCATGTGAGTTGATTTTCGACATTTGACAAAAGCCCACTTTTGGAGGGCTTCCCAAGGTGGCTCTAGGGTGTAATATGGTTAAAAAGGACCCTTACCCATAGGTATAACCCATGGGCCTTTTATTTTTGTGTAAAACAACTCCCTAGGGGTCAATTTGACCCTTCAAAATCCATCCCAAAGGCAAAATTCGAAATTAGAGAGGATGTGACTACTCATGTGTGCCCTAACCAAGGCAAAGGTGTGGGGAAGACAAATTGTACTAGGGTTAGATGGTGACATGCATTCACTCCATGAGGTCCATTGCCAACTCAAAATACAAACACGTGTCAATTGACACCACAACACATTCACAATTACACTTGGCACTTCCACTAAACAACTTAATAAAACAAACCAACTTAAATACATTCACATCCACATACTTTACAAAATAGATTATGTCATAGGGAGGCCTTGTATCTCTTTGGGGACATGACCTTGGTGTCACAGAGATAATATACACATGTTGGCTTCATTCCCCTTAAATTCCATGGTTCTATCCCTGCACACACACACTCAAGATAATATCAGTAATTCCAAGAATGCGTTATGTATATAATCCAAGTAAAGCACCATATAACCCATTTGTACATATACATCAATTACGTCTACATACCACATCACCTCATTCACATATTTAAATCCACATTTCTCCAAATCCAAAATTGATATATATATATATATATATATATATATATATATATATATATATATATATATATATATATATATATATATAGTAAATTGAAAATATATCCTAACCAAGTTTCAAAACTCAATTCCTAATAGACCATATTCATCTATATTCTCTATTTCTAAGCATATCACAATTCCATTTATTTAAATTACCTCAATTAATCTAGAACAAGTCCCATATATCAATATATGTTTCAAGCTCTTCGTTCTTTATCATTTCATTTAGATCATAACTATGAGCTAGCAAAACATAACCCAAGTAAAATGCAATACCAATGCACTAGGGTCTTTCATCAAATCATGTCAGAATGTATCATATTGTAATAACATTATCCTAATTTAATAATGGTACAAAATCAATAGGTTTAGATCCTAGATTACACAATGCTATCTTAAAACAAGATGGTCCTTAAACCATGTTAAACATTGATCCTAACAACATACTTACCACTACACCTAATATGCAATCGCCCCATAATACAATTTTGCCATGGATTCCTTCTTTATTAATTTCTAGTATGTTTCACGAAGATGGTTAACTCAAGGTTATTTCTAATCCATCTCATATTTAATTGTTGATCCTATACGGTCTTTTAATCTACAACCTCACTAATCAGACTAGTTAATAGTGTGGACATGTCAATTCATAAGGTTTCTATACTTCCTTAAGGTTAACTTAGTCTTGGTTATGCTAGTGAAATCAAATCATCAACACTATTGTTGTACAATTCATTATTTTGTATGAAGTGGTTTACATAATCACATTACAAGGATTCTCATCAAGGTAATATGTTCTAGTAGGGCTCAACAAGGCTAAAAGACTAATGGTCTCCCAACCTTATCCACAAAAGTGTCTCACATAGAGGGAGAATGGTAGGGGCCAATTAAATTGCATAGCTCAATTCTACCACACAAAAATTTACTTTTATTTGAAGCCTTGCTAAATTTATATTTTGATGCGTGCACCTATCACTCTAACATAAATCTTACACTTCTAGAGATCGTTACAACCCATCTATGTGCATGCCTCATCCATGCCTAAGTTAAGGCATCATAACATATAATGTTGCCAAATAACTTAAAGATTCTATTAGGTTTACTATTCACTTGCTAATTACCATTGATTGTCTTTATTTTAAAATGTCTCAAAACTATGTTAGTTAATTTGACTCATTCTATTTTTCATTAGGGCAATATTCTAATCCACATAAGCTCCCTTATTATAATTTCAGATGGAATTTCCAAGCATCTTAAAGTAATATTAATTCTATCATGTAAGCACAGGTTTACACCATGTTCTAACACCACAATAGTTAACTAAAGGTAATATTACTTCAAAACTATGTCTTAAATTAACATATTCCATGAATTCATTTGAAGATGAAATCTATTCAAATTAAGTTGAAGAACTACAGTCAAGATATCTACTAACTTCGCATAAAATTTACGGAAGGTTTTGCAAGAAATAACAATAGTGCTTACCAGATTGTTCTTACCAAAATGAGGGAAATGGAGGGGTCCTACACATAACCTCCATTTTCCATCGTTTTTAGGGGCCAAGACTTATGGTACTACACATGGACTGAGACTATTTTGAATGAGTCCTCTTTCCAATAATTCAGTGACTTGTTTTGCAATCTCTACATGTTGCAGGGGTGTCATTTTGTATGGTGCTTTATTAGTGTATACACTTAAAAATAGCTTTATTAATTAATTAAATATTTATTATTTAATTGACATTGACATGATAAATTAATTAAATATTTCTTATTTAATTAATTATTATTTCTCTATTTGTTAAATAAATTATTCAATTTATTTAGTAAATTCACTATAGTCTATTCCTTTATCCTAAGTCTTCTAATTAGTCTTATTAAAGTGATTTAATTAAATACATAATCACCTAAATATGACTAAGTTTCCTAGTCCACCTCACCTACCTAGTCAACTGACACATCACTTTGGCTAAGATAAATAATTATTATTAATTATTTATTAGTAATTATCCTCACCCACACATGTCCTATTCTTAAGGGCTATGTGGCCTCATAGGACTTAGTCTCATGACCACATGTCCTCTCAACAACCAAGTCAAGAGACATTCCCTATTCCTAAGGGGCTTCTCAAGCCACCTCTAAGGGTCAAAGGTGACTCATGGGACACTTGTACAAAGAGTCCTCATGGGGAAAAGGTCTCTCCCCCTTTCTCTCTTTGCTCTTTGTGAGACACTTGACATGTGTCTTTCCCTTCCACCTTCTTCTCCTCCATGTCAATGAGAGAGGAACATCATCCTTATTCTTCCTCTCACATTCCAACTACATCCCTCTTTCTCTCAACTCCTTCAACCAAGTCAATCCTAGCTCTAGGATCTTCCACCTTTCATTCTCAACTGTAGGATTGTGCCACCTAGGCCTAGATCCTCCAAAACTCTATAAAAGGAGCCTCATTTCCTCTTTGTGAGCTAATAGGTATTTTGTAATAGGCATTCAAGCATTCAAGCAATCAAGCATCCAAGCATCTAAGCATTCTAAGAGAAATCAATCCATATTATCATCATTTTCATTTGCATTCCATCCATTAGATTGCATAAGCTATTATGCACTCATTTCATAAAATCTCCACACTTTGGTAGCATCTTGGGAGAAGGCTTCATTTGGAAATCTGAGAGCTCAACCTCTTCAAGAAATCAAGGCTAGGAGGACAATGGAGACAAGTTGCATGGTAGGTGAAGGTAATTAATTTAGTTTCATAATTTTATAGTTACTTTGTATTCTTCATTGTGTTGCATTAGATTGATTTATTGCCTTTAAATAGTTAATTTATCATTTCTAGTTATTAGACATCTAATTTGCATACATTTTTGGTGCTAGAAGGAGGGCTAGCCTCCATTTTTAACATTCTATTTTTTTTTATTTTTTTGTGTGTAGACGTTTCCAAGTTTTTACTGTGCATTCATTCATAAATCCTGCACATTCATTCATCTGTTCTGCACATGTGTTTCCGATCAAATCTGTCATTTTTTTTTGTCTTTTTCATTTTTAGTTTTAAATTAACATCTATGCATCTGTTACATTTTCCTATGCATACATTAATATTTTTTGCACATCCATTTCATTTATCTGCGCATCCATCATTCTATTCTATGCATATGTTTAATTAGTCTACGCATTTATTCACTATTATTGCGCATCTGTTATTTATAGTAGTTAGGTTTAGATTTCTAATTTATTTTGATTTTAGCTAACCTTTGACAAGTTTCTATTTGCTTTGGTAGCTTTTAGGTTATTTTGCAGGACGTTATTTTTGAAGACCCTATTGTTAAACAAATTTTCTAATAGTTTGATTGCTAATTGCCAAGGGGTTTGCAAAATAAACCATAATCTCGTTTGGGCTTAAAAAAAGACTTGTCTTTGCTTTATGTGTTTTCTTTAGAATAGCTCAAGTGTTTTTTTTGTCTTGCTTAATAGCATATCTATAATCCTAAAATTATAAGAACGTATCCTCTCCCCTTGCCATTTGTGGACCTTGGGTGTAAGAGAAACTGCTATAATTTTTAGAGGGTGGTCTTTGGTGGGAAAAGAGGTACTCACCCCAAGGAATGACCCAACCGATAATAGGCTAAAGCGAAGCCCTTCCAAAATGGTATATAAAAAATGCTAGTGTGATTAGTCTCACATTAGATAGGTGTGAATTTGTTGTGGCAACCAAAATCTCCTCCAATACCCCAGTGGTGCGTTAAAGTCTTACTTAGTAGAGGTGAAAGCCTTGCTTTGAAAAGATTGGGAGAGCCCCCTTAATTGGAAAAATGACTTGATCACAACCACCTAAATGGATGTCCTTATTAAAATCTTTTGTTTAGTGGCCTAAAACCTTCTATCGGCTGGCTCAAGGAATCACCCAAGCTCGTGAAGACACCCCACATTACTCACGGTTCATAATAGAGATAGTAGTTCTTTGGGAAGTAATGACCCATTGAATTCAAAACTTGGTGTGCTTGAGAAGTGAGTGCACTATAAGGAGGATCCCATGCCTCCAAGTTCCTAGTCTATCCACTTTAGATTTGTGTGGCTAGATTTTATTATCCTAGTGGGGATTCAGTAGATATCATCCTTGCCTACCATAGGATTTGTAAGCATGTTTGTGCATTCATATTAGCATAGTTAGATTAAAATCATTTCTATCTTGTGTGCGTGTGTTTATGCATTTTTCACTTTGCCAAAAACTAGAAAACATCAAAAAGATCCAAAATTTTCAATTCAGATCAAAACTTTAGAACCTGTGCATATATCAAATCTTGTTGCACATTTGATCCAATTTGTTGTCCATTTGTTCAGACTGTATGCATTTTTTATTTACCCAATTCACATCTGTCAAATTTTGTTGCGCATTTATCAATCTATCTTGCGCATTTGTTGCTGCGCATTTACAACAGTGAGCATTTCCACAAACTTTGCAATTTTCCAAATCACTTTTTCAAATACCCATTTTCATCTTTAGTAAGATTTTGGAGAAATAGTCGAGTTACATGAACCTCTGATATTTAGTTTGACCATTTTCATCACTTTTCATCATTCCTTCATCAAGACTCATCAAATCATTTTCTTCCAATCTTTGAAATTCTCAATTTAGTGTTGAAACATTACCTTATCTATCAGATTTTGATCTTTGTGAGTTTACCATATCAGGATGTATCATCCTTAAACCACCAAACTTACTTAGGTTATTATCTCTTGATTTCCCTTTGTCATATCATAGTGAGATCTATACCTCCTATTGACTTAGAGTTTATCAAGTTGTCTTATCACTTTTCAACACGTTTCAATATCTTTTCTATCAATCACTTTCCATATCTTCTTATCAAGAATCTTTCATCCCATAATCAATTCTCTCAATTTTATGGTTCAAACTCAATCTCAGAAACTTAAACAAGCCATTAATTGAGAATCCCCAGAAAAGATGGAAGGAAATACCAGCAACGAAGAAAACCCTTGGCCAAAAGAAGCTCCTAAGAAAACTTCACTTTTTACATCCAATGATGAACCCACCGATGATGAACTTAGGGAAGCTTCACAAGATTCTCAATTTTATCATGTCATGGAAAGACTCTTAGGCTTGGATAGAGAGATGTATTTCCTCATGCTTTCTCAATAAGGAGCTAAGTTACCAAGTGATTTTGATGTTTCCTATCTTAGAGAACCAGCTCACACAAACAATCAAGAAATCCCTAAAGATTCTCAAGATACTCATGGAGAAAAGGAAACCGACAAGCAATCCAATCCTTCTCATAGTCATGAACAACACACTATTTCTCAAAATGATCAGCAACACCATGCTTCTCAAAATCATGCCTCACAAAACAATATTTCCCAAAACTCTCAAGGAAACATGTTATCTTTGGATCCCATTCTACAACAAATCCAGATGCTTCAACAAAAAATCCATGACATCCAAACTGGATCATCAACAAAGAAGTACTCCTTGGATGATATATCTCCTTATCCTTTTGATAAGAATTTAGCAATGATTCCATTCCCTCCTCATTTTGAGGTACCAAAATTTGACAAATACAAAGGGAATTCAGATCCATAAGACCACATTCATGAGTTTTGTGCTGCTTGTATTGAAGTCGCTCAAAATGACACTTATCTTATGTGACTATTTCCATGAATTTTAGGAGGACAAGCCATGGAATGGTTCTCTAAACTACCCCCAAGCATCAAATCTTTCAATGAGCTTCTTGACAAATTTGTGACTCATTATTCATATAACATCAAACATGAAGTCACTATGCTTGATCTTTGCAATGCACATCAAAAGACTAGAGAACCCTTCCTTACTTTTTTGCAAAGATGGCATCAATTGTTTGCCAAATATCCACAAACGATTCCTAAATAAGAAAAGATGGATTTTTTTGTGCATAACCTTACACCAAAAATGAGTTATAGGTTACAATTGCAATGTCCACCAAACTTCATTAAGCTCATAGAAAATGGTATCAAAATTAAGGAAGCCATGGTCAGAAAAGGCGAGATCAAACTTTATTCTAAAGACAATGCTGGATCTTCAAATTCCAATTCCAACATCTACAACAATGACAAATCAAAATTCTAGAATAAAAACAAAAACATTATCAATGATGGGATTGTTGATAATCATAATGTCAAACCAACATAGCCCCTTCTCAATCCCACAAGTCAGGCCAATGCTACTCAAGGTACTTATAGCAATCAATCATCAAATCAAAATACCAACAAAGATTCATCTAAACCAAGATTGCCTTTCGTGTCACCTCGAAGAAACTTTACTCCTTTAGGGGAAGCTCTCGAATCAGCCTTATAGAAGTTAATCACAAAGAAGCTCATCACACTTCTTGACATGAAAGATTTCAAACCTAGAGTGAAGCCTTCTTGGTGGGATGAGCATGATTATTGTGTTTCACAAAGGCAAAGGACATAAAACCAATGATTGCAAAAGGCTCAAAAATGTAATTCAAGATCTAAATGAAAGCGATGAGATTAGTGTTGATGGACATACCTCAAATGAATCACATACGACTTTCAAAGATCCACTTCCTGAGCATGAAAAAGGAGGTTCTTCCAATACTAAGAGTGACAATCAAGCCAATTATAATTCCACTCCTTATCGATATGTTGGTAACATTTCTGAATGTCATCCTTCTAAGTATTATGCCAATGTCATTACCATCAAAGGAAAATTAGAGAGTTGCCCAGTCCATGTTACTACTCATGCTCAATCCAAAGTTACTCTCCAAGGAGTCTAGTCTAAACCAAATGCACCTCACAACAAGTCTGTTTATGTCCCAAAGACTACAACAAATATTTCCAACCAATACAACCTTTTGGAACAACTCAAGAAAACACCTACCCAGATATCCATCTTAGAGCTTTTGTGTCTATCCCCATCTCACAAAGATATCCTTGAAAAAGCTCTTTTAGAAACCCAAGTACCCACAAATATAGATCATGATCAATTTCAAGCTATGGTGGGCCATTTAACAACCCCACATTACCTATCCTTCACTAAGAATGATGACTTAGCTATTACCCAACCTCATAATGCTCCCCTACATATTGAAGTCCTTGTCCAAAGTCACAAAATCAAATGAGTACTAATAGATGGAGGAGCTGGCTTAAATATCTGTACATTGAAACTAGTCCTTGCGATGGGATTTTTTGAAAATGTTGTTGATCCCAAGAAGAAAATCATGATAAAAGCTTATGATGAGGAAGAGCGGCCATCCAAGGGGTCTGTTGTTTTACCAATCAGAGTAGGTCCTATAATCAAAGATGTACCTTGCCAAGTCCTAGACATGGATCTTGCTTATAACATTCTCTTGGGATGACCATGGATTCATTCCATGCAAGTTGTACCATCAACCTATCATCAATGCTTGAAATTCCCTCATAATGGTCAGGAAGTCACTATCAAGGGAGACACTAATCCATTCCAATATTGCAGTTTAGTGAAGACATCTGATTCTTTGATACCTTATAACCGTACTGGATCTTCTACAACTACACCCATTGATCCTAGTAATATAGCATCAACATTAAAATCAAATGGGATCAAGATAGACATAAAAGAAAGAAGTATGGGAGAATACACTTTAGGTCAAGCTTTTTGCATCATAGAGTTACCTTTATCTCCTAGATCATATGGTAGATCTTTGATCACTAAAAAACAATCAGAACCCCCTTCCACACTTGTTTATGACACATTTATAAGTGGGGGCACAATATCCAAAGAGGCAGCTGAGCATAATGCTAATCATTTGGTTAAATCATAGAAGAATGAAGAGGATATCAAACATGAATATATATCACTTGATGTCTATGGTAAAGGGTATACTTTGTTACAAAAGATGGGATACCAAGGTGCTAGACCTATAGGGTTACAAAGAGAAGGTGTTATCAAACTGATCTTGCAAAATCCAAACTATCAAAGAGACACTACAAGATTAGGATACAAAGGAGAAGGACCAAAAGAACCAAAAAGAAAAGCAAAGATCACACCTTTTCATGAGATATCTAAAGCTCTTGCTTTGCAATTCAGAAAGAATGGTATGTATGTGGATCCAGAGAAACAAAGGATAGCACAGGGAATCATTGATAGACTTAGGGATAATGATGATTCTGACTCAAATGATTATGAATGGGATTCATTATCTCATTGTACTATAGAAATAGGAGTTGATGTTTTCCATCACTATAGTAATGATTACCGTGAGGGAGAGAGTTCAAGAAGTGACTCAGTAGGATTGGTCCCGTGTAATACTACTCTTTTCGATCGTGAGGGAAGTGGGTGTTATTTTGCAATAGATGAATTGGATGAGAGTATGGAAATAGACCTCATTGATACCATCATAAACCTTGACAACTTTTCCATCAATACCATCTCTATCTTTGAAATTGACCTGAATGATCCAATGCCCCTTGTATATCCTAAACTTATCGATTGGGATTTTCTTGATCATCTAGAACTTGATGTATTCCATAATGATGATGCAATCATTGACTATCTTGGAATCAAAGATCATTTACCACCAAGGGATCACAAGTCAAGATTTCCAATAGAACTCAATGACATGGCCTACTTTGGTGAGAGTGCCAATCCTTTCAATCATAAAAATATAAAAATAATCAACAAATCTAATGGTGAAAACCACTCAGTGGCAGTATTAGATCCAAAAATAGTAAAAAGAAATGATGCATCTGATGGTGTAAACCTCTTTGAGGTGCCTGACGATGGAAGGATTGACACTCTTCCCAACTATTTGTATCGAGAGCAATCTACTATTCTTATAGAACCAACAATACCTCTTAACATTAGCACAGAAGAGTCTCCGCATATCCTCAAAGTAGCAGCATCCTTGATAGAATCAGAGAAAGAAGCTTTTGCAAAAAAATTCAGAGAGAGACAAATCAAATTTTCTTGGTCCTATGCTAATATGCCTGGCCTAGATCCAAATCTCATTATGCATCATTTATCTATCAGACCAAGTGTAAAACCAGTTAAGCAGAAGCTCTGCAAGATGCACCCCCATATTGCACTAATGGTTAAAGCAAAATTGAAGCAACTCCTAGATGTTGGATTTATTCAAGCTATTGATTATGCTAAGTGGATTTCAAATATTGTCCCCATCTCAAAACTAGACAAGTCTATTAGGATTTGTATTGATTTTCGAGATCTTAATAAGGCTTGTCTGAAAGATGACTTTCCTCTGCCAATTATTGACATTATTGTTGACTTGATAGCTAGGCATGAGATGTTATCATTAATGGATGGATTTTCTGGCTATAACCAAATCAAGATTGCACCAGAACACCAAGAAAAGACTACTTTTACTTGTCCATGGGGTACATACTACTGGAATGTGATGCCTTTTGGCCTCAAAAATGCTGGAGCAACTTACCAACGAGAAATGACCACAATCTTTCATGATATGATGCACACCATTATGGAAGATTATGTTGATGACATTTTAGCAAAATCCAAAGACAGAGCTAGTCATTTGAGAGTGTTGGATTGAATATTCACTTGGATGGAAAAGTATCAGATTCAACTCAATCTGAAGAAATGTGCATTCAGAGTTACATCTGGTAAACTGTTAGGGTACATTGTCTCAGCTAAAGGAATCGAAGTGGATCTAGAAAAAGTTAAAGAAATATTGGAGATGGCTTCCCCCACTAACATCAGTTAGTTAAGATCCTTGCAGGGATGTCTCCAATCCATCTGAAGATTTGTTTCTCAACTAGCAGATCGAAGTAATCCCTTTCAACATTTGTTACATAAAAATATCTTATTCCAATGGGATGATCAGTGTGAAGCAGCTTTCAATAAAATTAAGCAATATCTGGTGAATCCTCCAACTCTGATGTCACCAATTTTGGGCAAGCCACTCTTGCTCTACATTTTAGCTACAACAGTTTCACTAGGTGCTCTACTGGCTCAGCAAGATCATAAAGGAAAAGAAAAAGCCATCTATTATATCAGTCGCACCCTGGTGGGCTATGAGATAAATTATTCTCCTATAGGAAGAGCATGTCTGGCCATTGTTTTTGTATCACAAAAGTGGTGACATTACATGTTGTCACATTCAATCCAGCTCATCACAAAGATTGATCCCTTAAAATATCTATTAAGCAAAACAACACTAACAGGCAGATTGGCTAAGTGGGTCATGCTACTTAGTGAATTTGATATTGAATATGTACACAGGAAGGCTATCAAAGGTCAAGTGATAGAAGATTAGCTAGTGGATGCTCCATTAACAGATGACCAACCTATACATACAGAGTTTCCTGATGCACACATTTTGGCTTTATCTACACAAAACTGGAAACTATATTTTGATGGATCGTATACTGAACAGGGTTCAGGAGCTGGTATTCTTTTTGTCACACCACAAGGATACACTATTCCAAAATATTACAAGCTGCTCTTTCCTTGCACCAACAATGTAGTAGAGTATGAAGCCTTGCTGATTAGGTTAAAGATGGCTTTACAATGGAAAGTAACTAAAATAAATGTCTATGGAGATTCTCAGTTGATTATAAACTAGGTTAATGATGATTATCAAACTAAAGATGATAAGTTATTACCATATAAATGTATGGTTGATGACTTCAAACAATATTTCTCAGTCATCACTTTTGACCATATTCCTCAGCATGATAACAAGGCTTTCGATGCCATGGAAATGATTGCTTCTTTGTTTGATACAGAAGATACCAAGGTCTGTTTTGAGTTCTTGGTGGAATCCCTGACTTGTCCTGCATATGATGATCCTAATACAAGTATTATATGTCATCTAATTGGACATGACTCCCCAATCTATGGAAAAACTTATTCCTATTTGACAAATGACATCATACCCCCTGACCTATCCCATAATCAAAAATGAACTTTTCTCTGCCAAGCCTCCCGCTATGTCATAATATTTGATACCCTTTATCGGTGAGGTCTTGATGGTACTCTCCTTCGATGTCTCAAGCATGATGAAGCTCAAACTACCTTGCAAGACGCACATGAGGGTATTTGTGGGACACATTCAAGTGGTCCCTCTTTGGCTAAGAAACTCATGCATATGGGTTATTATTGGCCTACCATAGAAATAGATTCCTTTCATTTTGCTAGAGCATGTAAGAAATGTCAGATACATGGAAACCTTATTCATGCTCTAGCACAAGAGTTACCTCCTTTTACAACTACCTTGCCATTCAGTCGGTGGGGGCTCAACCTCATGGGTGCTATCAACCCTCCATCTTCCAATAGTCACAAATGGATTCTCACTGCCACAGAATACTTTACTAAATGGATTGAGGTTGTTCCATTAATTACTACCATAGGGAAACAAATATCCATGTTTATCTTAAACTATATCATTTTTAGATATGGTATACCTATGTATCTCATTACTGATCATGGAAATAGTTTCAAAATCAAGACATGGATGAACTATGCGCAAAATTCCATATTACCCATAACTATTCTACCATATACTATCCCCAAGGAAATAGCTAAGCTGAGGCATCAAATAAAACTATTGTTAGAATCCTACAAAAGACTGTTAATGACATTGGCCGTGACTGGCATATCCAACTAAATCTAGCCTTATGGGCTTAATGTACCTCCATTTGTACTCCTACTAGAGCCACTCCATACTCCCTTGTCTATGGATCTAAGGCAATCCTACCCCTTGAGGTCGAGTTGCCTTCACTTTGTGTCACTCTCAAAGATTTGATTCTTGATGAAGACTATAGAGTTGCATGGTTGACTGAACTAGAACTGCTAGATGAATGCCATCAGAGAGCTTATGATCATTTGAAAGTCTATTAGTAGTGTATGTCTCATTAGTATAATAGCAAGGTAAAGATCAAAGACTTTCAGCTAGGTGACTTAGTCCTTCATGAAAATCCAAAGAATTAATTGCATCGTGAAAAGAAGGGCAAGTTTGAACCCAATTGGTTAGGTCCTTTTGTAGTTATAGCAGTTTATGGTTCTGGGGCTTATCAATTGTCCACACCTGAGGGAGATCCTTTGGATGAACCTCTTAATAGTATCCATCTCAAGAAGTTCTATCCTTGAAATCCCAATGCAAGGGCTCTATATATATTTTGTAAATACAAAAAATCATAAAAATACAAAAAAAAAAAAAAAAATCATCAAAAAATCAAAAGAAAACTATAATAAAAGCATGTGGTGAAAACCTAGAGACAGGTGCCATGTGTATCGAGTTAGCTCCTCTATCTATTAGGATTCTTCTAGTGTGTCTGTTCATTGTATATATCCACAATAAAATGGATAGTCAGTCCCCATACCCACCATGTACATATCATAATAAAATGGCCAGTTCATACACCATCCATTGTATCTACCCATAATAAAATTCCATCATAGCTTGATCATTTGTCATGGTCTTCATCCTAGCCTTGTTTCATCTTTCTTCATCCATAATAAGTCAGTCCATCACCTAGCTGGGGGCATGTCCTCAACCTAGTTCAGGAAGTGGATCTATGATAGTCATGACTCTTAGAGGACACAATGGAGTGATTTTCACCAAACAAAGCAAATGCAATCAAATGTTATTTCACAATGATATATTTATGATGACTTAGAATCTATAATTTATCCTTCAAAACATGACTGTTTATCTATCGAATCTTGACTATACATCATCACTTGAACTGATCACTATATCTTACACTATCTTTTTGGAAAAATAAATGTATATTCATGATAGGCATGTTAGAATTATTTGTTGTAAATTATGCATTCATATCTAGATTTTATTGTTATCATGTTTCCTATGCTATTAAATGATATCTTTGACATGAGTTTGAAACTCTAAAATGTCATTGATTAGGATAGCCATGATGGGGCATGATATTTTCTTTGGTTGCTATTTGTGGGATATTTCCCCATGAAATCGAGGGAATAAATAATTGGGGTGTCTGTGCATAAGTGCCTTCATTCATTTAATAGTATTGACAACATCCAAATCATGTTGTTCTACATATGCTATTTATGGTGATATGAAAGCACATACCTCAACTCCAAATATTTGTTCCCTGATGGAGGAGGGAATATTCCTTATCTATTATGCAAATGAAACTCAAGTCATCTCGGTTCAATTATACCTAGATGCTTGTCAAGTTTGCAATATTAAACTCCATGCAAGAAGTGGTTAGGTCATCCTGGTTTAATTATACCATGATGCTTGCATTTTCTTGAAACATAATGAGCTCAATGATGAAACTTAAGTTCTAGTTATTATGAAGTTCTAAGATGTTACCTAAAGTTATGGAGATACATTCATTTCATATTGCATTTCATTTAAACAGTTCATAACTTACATATCAGTGCTCCTTTTATAGAGATTTGTAGGTTACCTTTCTTATTAGGTTATCTATTATCTTAGTTTATTCTTCTTGTGTCAGATACATTGTTATTTAAGTTGAGGACATTTAGACAACCAAAAATATTAAGACTTTTTGCATTTAACATTTTTCACTTAATCATTTAGAGACATATGTTATCTTCATTAGGAGTGTTCTTTTTTATATACTTTAATCATTTATTATAGTAATCATTTCATCTCATTTTATCATGTTATCAGTTCTTACATTCAATCATCTTAGGGATATTATCCATTATTACATTATATATCATTCATTCATTTGCATTGCACTTTCATTTATTATCCATTATACACATTATATATCATTCATTTATTATACATTATATGCATTTTACATCATTTATTTACTATCCATTATATGTGTTTCCAATCATCAGTTATATCATTCATTCAGTATCCATTCCTTATACATTGTCCACATTGTTCATCACATTATTGCATTGATAATTACATAGCATTAGTAAACTCATTTAAGACATGCATTTATATCACCATCATATGATTATTAACCATTAAGCATCAAAAATATCAAATCAAATATAAATCATTCTAAGACATACATTCTATGCATATTAAAAGTAAAACATCACATCTTGCATATGTCAATATGCACATGTATATAAATCATCAAAGCAAATCATGATAGAACTGCATCACTATAAATATAGAATCAATCATATACCATCCATCATATAAAGTCCATAAAACAACAAACATATCCAAATGTCCAATGATATAAATCAATAACAATGTGTCCATAGTCAGCGTCCATCAAGTCAAAATATAATGATACAATAAAACATAATGGTACAATAGTGTATACAATGCTCTCTCAAATCTATGAACCACTGCCTCCAGACTCTATCTTCTGCTGTCTATGGGATGCAATGTGGCCCTGTGTTGTTGAAATCCCTGAAGCTGAGGATCCACCCTAATATCCTAAACCTGTCGATGCTCTATGAGGGCATGATGATACACCCTCTCCACCAGCTGGTGCCCCTCTATCATGAACTACCATCCTGATAGCCAGTGAGCTCTCCCTATAACTCCCAATCCACTGATCCCTTGGGACCACCTATTTGTATGCCTCTCGCTAGTAGGATATCTCCTTCTTGACATGTATCATGGCTCTTAGGCTATCTCCATGGGGACCTAGATCCTCTGTCCACTACAACTCATCTAGTAGCATCTTTGACTCCCTGAGTCTCTCAAGCACTGCATCTCGCTCACGTCTCAACACTCTCATCTATCTATCCATCCTCTCAATCTGTCTCTCTAGACCTAGAACCTAGTCTTCCTGCACCTGTGTAACTGCTAGTTGGACTAGCAGTGCATCAATATCTAGCTCCTCCTCAGCAGCATCTCTCTAAAAATAGAGATCCTATCCCCTGATATCCATGTCTGCCTACTCATCCTATTCCTATACATCTACCATCTCAACATCTGGCTCATCTTGTATGTCATCATGAACCTCACCACCCTATACAACACCACCCTATGCCAATAAGATGTCTTCCTCATCCTGTCCCTACACCTGTACCTGTGCAGCCGGTCCCTATACTAGGGCAACTAGTATCTATACCTGAGCGACTGGTACTTGTAATGGAGCTCTTGCAACTGGCTATGCTAGCTATGTTGAAGGCTATCTCCATCCCTGTCTAGCCGGGGGAGGCATCAATCCCCTCTGCCTCACTCCACCTCCCCTCATCTATGGTCTTGCCCTATCCCCTCTCCCTCCATCTCCACCACCATCTCCACCATCTCCTCCTCCATCTCCTCCACCATCACCACTACCTCATCTCCCTCACCCATGTCTATCTCTCCCTTGGAGTCTCCCCTATCATCTCTCTGCAGGATCTCTCTTTGGAGGCCTAGCTATTGGATCTATAATTCATGGTACAGGAAAATCTCTCAAGAACTGCTCAAGATCTGTAGTCATCCCAAGGTCTACCACTGTCTACCTCATGGTCCATGCCTGAAATGGCATGTCCATAAACTCTTGTTGGGCTGTATCAAAGGATTCCATAGGTCCCCAGTCCTGTCTCTCCTGATGAGTCCTAGCGAACTCTGTCACACCCTAGGGCATGCCCTGGACTCTGCCAAACTGGCCCAAAACCCAGCTGACCAACTATCTCTCCAAAACAAAGGGCATTTTCCCTATAAGCCATCGTGACTCAAAACAAAATCCCAGCTATCTCTCATCATCCCATGGCTCACAACTGAGGTAAGGTCTCGATGTCACTATATCTAGTGTATCAAAAGTATAACGCTAGTACTCTAAATGTCCCATTTTTGCCTATGAAAAAACTAAAGAGTATAAATGTATGTAGGGCTGTCCTACACCTTGAAATCTAATCGCCAATGGTCTAGTAACTACAATATGCTCCCATGCCCAAACATGGAGCAATGTGACCCCTGCTGATAATGATGCCCCCCTATGGTACACCACCTGATGCAAATCATGATACAGATGTTCTAATAAACACACACCCCAAGAAAATTGGGTCCCATCCATCATCCACTGTAATGTGCGGCCCCATCCAACTGAAAATCCATGTGATCTACGATCAAGGCAAAAAAAACCCCCAATCACTCCAGCTAGTACCACTAGTAACGACTCATACAAATCCACCATATCATCCCATCTAATCTCCCCCTCCTTAATGTCATCATCTCCAAAGATGGCTCTGCACTTCGTCACTCCGCCATGTCGATCATAGTGTACTAACTCTCCTGTAATAGGAAGCTAGAGGATGTGATATACATGCTCTAGTGTAACTGTCATTTCCCCTATCAAAAGATGAAAGGTACTCATCTCCAAGTGCCATCTCTCTGCTAATGCCATCATCATACTCTGGTTCACCCTAATCTCAGGCATGTAAATAACATGATAAAGGCTAGATGCACCAATCAATAGTTTGTCTATTTCTGACAGTATTGGTCTTAGATTCTGTGTGACGGGATATCTCTTCCATGACATCAAAATATCAATAATGTCCTCCTAAACAAATCAAATAACATCAACCTATCAGATTTCAATAAACTGATCTACAACATCTATCTATCCTATTATATCAACTATAAACATGTTCTATCATGTGTTTTCACAGATGATTTTATCAATCATCTAGTCTCAAGACTGGTTAACTAGCAACCATGCTACAATGTTGCCTATCTTGACCTACTCGATCAAATTTAACTGTTGACGGATCAAATCAGCTTATCAACATCTAGTTTGACCTATTTGACTTTCTAACTTGACCAAATTCTATCCATCAAACAAATGTGCCATAACATTTTACATTTGTGCAACAAATCATGAATGCATAATTTTATTGCACATTTGCACCATAATTCCTAACCAATGTGCCAAAAATACCTATGCGCACTTTTATTGCACATTTGTGCATCATAATTTTATTTCTACCATGCATGCGCAATGACCCTAAACAAATGCACTGAAATTTTGAATTTCTACACAAACATTGCTATTTGTTGCGCATTCATGCGCTGCAATGGTGCATTCATGTGTTGGCTAAAAACAATTTGTTTTTCTAATCTAAAACTAAGATTGGATATAATATAACATGCTACAAATCTATTCTAAATCATTCAAAAACATCGAATTGACAAGGAGGATCGAATCACCTACCGACTCACCCAAATCGAGTGGTCACTGGAAGTGTCTGACCCTCTCGAAGTGGTGATCTAATAACAGAAATGGCATCTTGGTGGCTCTGCTCTTCTCTCACTCGTGCTCTGATCTCCAAATGACAAGTTTGCACAATGAGCCTATTGTGGACCCCTTAGCCCTATTTATAGCTTGTGGACCCTATGTGCTTGGTGTGTGGACCCTACTTCTCATTTTTATTCCTTTGCACCCCATTTTCACCCATCTCTTCTCCTGTTTCTTTCATGAGATTGATTATCCAATAAAAAAAAAAACAATCCCAATCATTTTTTTTGTTAATCAATCTCTCGAGGGGGCAATGCTTAGGTCAAATTAGACATTGTTCTTTGAAACAATGTGGCATGCACATTATTTCAAAGAGAGGCAAAATGTATACACTTAAAAATGGCTTTATTAATTAATTAAATATTTATTATTTAATTGATATTGACTTGATAAATTAATTAAATATTTCTTATTTAATTAATTATTATTCCTCTATTTGTTAAATAAATTATTCAATTTATTTAGTAAGTTCACTATAGTCTATTCCTCTATCCTAAGTCTTCTAATTAGTCTTATTAAAGTGATTTAATTAAATACACAATCACCTAAATATGACTAAGTTTCCTAGTCCACCTCACCTACCTAGTCACCTGACACATCACTTTGGCTAAGATAAATAATTATTATTAATTATTTATTAGTAATTATCCTCACCCACACATGTCCTATTCTTAAGGGCTATGTGGCCTTATAGGACTTAGTCTCATGACCACATGTCCTCTCAACAACCAAGTCAAGAGACATTCCCTATTCCTAAGGGGCTTCTCAAGCCACCTCTAAGGGTCAAAGGTGACTCATGGTACACTTGTACAAAGAGTCCTCATGGGGAAAAGGTCTCTCCCCCTTTCTCTCTTTGCTCTTTGTGAGACACTTGACATGTGTCTTTCCCTTCCACCTTCTTCTCCTCCATGTCAATGAGAGAGGAACATCTTCCCTATTCTTCCTATCACATTCCAACTACATCCCTCTTTCTCTCAACTCCTTCAACCAAGTCAATCCTAGCCCTAGGATCTTCCACCTTTCATTCTCAATCGTAGGATTGTGCCACCTAGGCCCAAATCCTCCAAAACTCTATAAAAGGAGCCTCATTTCCTCTTTGTGGGCTAATAGGTATTTTGTAATAGGCATTCAAGCATTCAAACAATCAAGCATCCAAGCATCCAAGCATTCTAAGAGAAATCAATCCATATTATCATCATTTTCATTTGCATTCCATCCATTAGATTGCATAAGCTATTGTGCACTCATTTCATAAAATCTCCACACTTTGGTAGCATCTTGGGAGAAGGCTTCATTTGGAAATCTGAGAGCTCAACCTCTTCAAGAAATCAAGGCTAGGAGGACAATGGAGACAATCTACATGGTAGGTGAAGGTAATTAATTTAGTTTCATAATTTTATAGTTACTTTGTATTCTTCATTGTGTTGCATTAGATTGATTTATTGCCTTTAAATAGTTAATTTATTATTTCTAGTTATTAGACATCTAATTTGCATACAATTAGGAAGGGATGAGCCTACTATGAGGTCTATTTTATGACTAATATCCCTAATGGGAGGGAGGCTAGTGGGTAGGTCACTAACAGTGACATCATCATACTTTTGCAACAATTCCATGGCTTCATTTGGTATAGGTTCTTTTTTATTAGACCTAATGTTATCCTTGGGTTTTGAGATTAAGAAAAAGGGTTCAATATTAGGTTCCTTCAAGGTTTTCAACATCTCTTTCTCTCCCATGATAATCACAGTGGGTTCTTTTTCAGATTTGTTATCCGGTAGGGGTTTCATAGTAAAGGTCTTCCCATCTTTAGTGATGGAGTAGATGTTCTTCCTACAATGGTGTATGACATCTACATCAAATTGCCAAGGCCTACCTAGAAGAATGTGTGAGGCATCCATCTCAACCACATCACAAAGAACTTTGTCCCTAAAATCTTCAATTGAGAATTATATCCATGCTTGTTCTGTTACTAGAGTTTTTTGGCCTTTGGTTAACCATGAAACATGATAGGGGCAAGGGTGTGGCTTCTTAGGGAGTTTTAACTTTTGAACCATTTCACAAGATACAAGATTTTCAGTTGAACCAGAGTCTATAAGTAGATTGCATACCTTTCCATGACATTTGATCTTTGTCCTGAAGAGATTCTTCCTTAGTGGAGGTTCTTAGGTTTGTGGCACTTGAAGGAATACCTACCTCATCATTAGTCATACTCCTTCCTCTAGTTCCAAGTCTCTAGCATCAGCATTGTCTTCTTGTTTATCTTCTTGGACAAGTTGTGCTCTCCTCTCACCTTAGTTATTATTGTTCCTCTTCTCAGGGCATCTTCCTGCATGATGTCCCATTTGATTGCAATAGAAACATTTCAATGCTCCATTACCTCTTCCTGAATTTGTCCTTCTCCTATTGAAAGGCCTCCTTCCTCTATAGTTTCCTCTTGAATTAGAGTCACTATTTTCTTTGTCTCCTTGGTCAGGGGTCCTGTTGTTGTTGCCTCTATTTTGTCCCTTGTTCCAAGAATTACCTTTGCCTCTAAAGTTCTTCTCACTATCATTACTCTTCCATTTTCCAAAATCCTACTTTTTCTTCCATTTTTCCTCTACCTTGAGTGACATTTGATAGCACCTATTGACTATGGTAGGGCAGTGTAGACTTAGTTCCTCTTGAATGGATACTTTCAAGTCATTCATGTATCTTGCTAGTTTTTCTTCCTCATCTTCTGCCATATTGGTCTTCATACATAATTTTAGGAACTCCTCAATGTATGAGCCTACATCTATGTCTTTTTGTTTCAAACTTTGCTTCCTCCGATGGAGTTGTACCCCATAGTCCTTAGGCACATATGTCTCCCTAATCAATGCTATCATCTTGTTCCATGAATTGATCATGTTCTTTCCATTCTTCACCCTCTTTGTTTGGATGAAGTTCCACCAAGTTAGGGCTGCTCCCTTTAACTTGGATCTTGCCACCTTTACCCTCTATTTTTTAGGGATGTCCTCACATTCAAAGAATGTTGTCAAAGCCTCTATCCAATCCAAGGCTAAATCTGCATTCATCTTTCCATTAAAGATCGAAAAATATATTTTCTCCTCCATGGTTCTCCTTCCCATGGATTTCAAGGCATCTATGAAAGGCCTTTGGTCTATAGGGATGTGTTGGCTAGGATCATCCTCCTCTTCTTCACTCCCCTCTTCATTTTTAGACCCATCTTCTTTGTTCTTGTCAAGCTTCTTCTCAAGTTCTTGAAGCCTCTTAGTTAAGGCTGTGTTTGTAGCCCTTTTCTCTCTCACCATCTTTGCTAACTCACTATTTGTGACCCTTGCAATGATCTCTTCATCCTCAAGATCAGACATAGCTCTAATAGCACTTGATGCAAAGTGGCAAGCGGAAGCCTTCAAACAGTGAGCAATTGGTGAGTTTCAAGGTCTCAACTACCCAAATAAGGATCCAAGTGCCCAATACTTATCACAAGTATGGTAAGGACTAGGTAAATTGGCTATCACAACCCAAACACCCAAGGCAACCTAATCACTAGGCTATGCCAAGTCCAAGACACCAATAATTGAGAAGTTACTACGAGGTCTCCTTAGCCCAATAGGAAACCAAACCCCATGAAATGAATTGTAAGACTAGGGGTGGCCTAAAATCACTGATTTGGCCTATTTAGGTCCTATTCTTTCAGTTCCAATGGTTCTTTCATTTACAAGCAATCCATAGTACTACGTTGCTGCACAAACCAAGGATTTGGCTTGTAGCCCTTCCTAGAAGGAAATTCGAGCATAAGTCAAAATGTTCCCAAATGAGACAATGGATTGTTCATGGATTATGATACCCTTTTGGGGTTTATAAAAAATATCCAAGCACCAAGGAGTGGAGACAAGCAGGGGAAACTGATGTTGCAATGTTAGACTGGGCTAATAGGCCTAATTAGGGCTCCAAATACACTACAAGTGCTCTTTCTCCTAAGCCAATGCACAAAATAAGTATGGAGGCATGTCTAGATATAGAAAAGACCTTAGAATCCAAGTTTTGGAGTCTTTAGGAATCCCCAACCAAAATCTATAGTGATTGTTCTAAGTCACAAACTGGTGAACACATAAAGATGTACACCTAGGGCTTTGTGGCAAAACTAGCTCCCTACAAAACTCCATGTCTAACCTACATATTGTGAAAGTTAATAAATAAAGGTCTAAGTCCACTAAGGGGCATCAGATTCCCATGGTGGAATTGGGTCAAAAGATCAAACCATATCGGAAATCCTGTTGGAGACCTTCAATCTAAGCAAGGACACAAGAAATCCTAATATCTCTTAAACTAGGATGAATTAGAGCATGAATCCAATTTTAGAAGGAAGTAGATTGGATGAAAAATCTTTTGGTCTCATTGATTCATGCACACAGGTCTATACCCATCCGTACTAGGGCATTGTTCGTGAGAATTGTAGAGAAATGGTTGTTTTTCTTATTAATTCAAATGCCAAGTTACACATCTTACCTTCCACCCACCTAAAAGGGCTTATTTAAGGCTTCCCCCATTAGTTAAAACTTAAATTTAAACCATCTGACCATTGGGGGCATGATTACAACTTTTGGCAAGAAGTTGTTAAAGTTGCTAAGCAACTTTTACAACATTTTTGCAACTTTTGCTTTCTAGGAGATGAAACTTGGTCTAAACCTATCCTATTGATCCAACATGGATCTAAAACATTAAAAACATGAAAATGAGTAAAATCATATGATTTTAGGCCCATTGACCACTTTTTGACCATAGTTAGTTAGGGGCTTATAATTGTGCCAATCCTAGAACTAAGCCTCACAACTTGGTCTAGGTGCCTGACTAATGAATCTAATATAAACTAGATGTGTTTGGGACCCTAAAGAGTTTTTTTTGTTGAGTATAGAGTAGGTTCTCCTACACCATATACCTTGTGAAAGGATTTTACCAACACCAAATAAGTGTGCACTCGGTTAGGAGATTTACAATAGGCAGTTAAGTCTACTCTGTTAAGAGATTTACAATCCTTCTATAATGGTTAAATGATAACATAAAATATCTGTAAATGAAAAATTGAACTTGTCTAAATCAGATCTATGAAATACTAAATAGATTTCATGTTGATTTGTAGTATATTATTCTCTATTCTACTCAATAGCCTTGTATGTTTCTGATAAATTGAGTATTGTCTTTGATAACTGCTCATTCATGTAAACCCTTGTCTAAATTATGATGTCCTTTAATTGGCTACTACTTCATGATCTCCTTGTCATGTCTTGTGTCAAAATGACATCAATTAAAATTATATAGTAAATTTCTTTGACCCAATTAGGTTTACATCACAAAGAACCTAAGATCTATAGTGTACAAAAATAACCTAAATCTAACTATTACATAGGAATCTTTAGAACATTTAATGATTATATCCATAATAAATATGCCTTAATCTTGGTAATACATTTATAGATCTGTGTAAACTATTTACATAGATATATGTTCCATTGTTGATTACTATATGTCATTTCATGAACAACTGGGTAAATACTGCATTCTTTATTTGGTAAATTAGTTGATGCCTGGTGTGTAGAATGTTCAGTATTCACTAAATTGGTGCTCGGTAAACTTTGATGCTCGATAAACATCCTTGGTTAAACCTATGTTCTTTTAGATTTTAGGTTTCTCCTTGTAACTACTCGGTATGAAGGCTTTGTAAGTTCAACTGACTAGCTTGTATAGCTCCTTATTCCATCTTTTATAAACTTGAACAACTTATATTACCAACTAATCTGAGTTGATACTAATGAAAACACTTAATGCTCAAATAGAGATAACAATCTCCCCCTTTGGTATTAGTATCAAAACCATAATGTATATGTACTGAATCTCAAAAAATTTCTAACTCTATATATACATATATTCCAAAAATTTACTAACTCTATACAAAACTCCCCCTCGGTGCATGCTCCTAGTATGTAGTGAAGTACATTGGCATATACATGGTTTCCCCCTTTTTTAAATTAATGCCAAAATAAAATGTACTTACAGCTTATAAAATATGTGCTAGTGGGTTTTCTGCAATGAAACTAAGAGGTTTTCCCATTCCTCTTTCAACTTTGTAAGAGTAATGTGCTCTAGACCGATTTGTGCATGCATATAAAATTTTTTCTCCAAAACTGATATTTCAAGGGTGGCAACTAATACATTAGCCTTCTCAATATGTCTCTCTATTATCTTAGAATATGGTAGAAGTTCAGCTTGCAACTTGGTGACTTGGTCACTTATTATTTCTTCCTTCTTCCTTAGGTCTTCTCTCAACTACCTCAATTCTTGTACTTTAAATATATGCTTATGGAAAGCATTTGGATCGATTAGAGAAGCATTTGTACTAGCCCAGATGTCCACATTTAGCTTCGTGATCTTCTCACTAACCTCAGCAATGAATGCGTTCACACTGCATAACTTAAATAATATTTATATAATCTTCTGAGTTAAAGCTTGTAGCTCAGTTATAACCTCAGAAATCTTTACCTTGTTTATAGCCACTTCTTGGCTGATTTTCTCTAGAAGTTTTAATTTGATTTTTGCTTCTGCCCTCTCTTCTATCCTTTTCTCTACATCTACATTTGGGGCATTTATGTGACTTTTAAGAGATGCAAGTTGGTCCAAAATTGGAGTGTCTTCATTTATTTGGATGTTAGGAACAACCTAGTGAAGAATATCTCTTACATCCTCTAAAACCTACTTTCTCTTACTCTCCTTCTCGAGTTTCTCTTGTGATGCCTTTTGTGTGCACAATTATCCATACTTTCTCAGTTCTTCAGAGTCCAAAGTCCTTGGGTCACATTCTAGAATCTCAATTATCTCATCCAAAGTGACTAGCCCTTTCCCATGTTTCTTATTCTTCTTCTTGGTCTCTTGTGGAGATGACATGATAAAAGGAATGAGATCTTGTACCTTTGAGTTTGAATTGTCTTACGTGGTTGAAATTGTATCATCCTTCTTGTGTTGCACGATGACCTAAGTCTCAATCGATTGAGTAGGGGCCTTTGAAGTAGTGTCAGTGGTGGTGGTTTTGGTGATCTCTATCAGCCTGGGGTCTTCATGTGCCTATGTGTCATACTCTTTCTCCTTAAGCTCATTTTTCTTTGTATTGCCTTCTGTGCTTGTTCCCTTCTCCCATATTGTTGTTGAACTACAACTGATTGAATATCTGAGATAAGTTGAAGAGCTATGATTAGAGATCACCGAGCACTAAAATGTTATGGAAGATGATAAAATCAGTAATATGTTGTCATTGATGTCAACTTACCTTGACAATACTTATCATATAAATAAAAAACATCTGGACAATTTGTTAATGATGAAGAGATGAAGAACAAAGTTATCTACATAAGGAAAAGATGCATATAACAGAGAAGGAAAAGGTAAACATTGGGTAATCTACTTGATGAGGCTATGAATATATATTGTTGACTTGATTATGTTTCAATAACCTATCTTGAAGAAGAGATTCAAAATTGGACAAGAAAATATGATTGGTAATTGAAGATTTCAGTATACACTGAACCAATGTTGTGTATACCAAGTGATAGTATTAACCGAGCTAGTCTAACTAGTTATCACCGACGTATTTCTTTGTTAACCGAGTATGTATGAAAACATTAAATGCTAATGTTAGCCTACATAATATTATGAGTTGGATTTGTTATGATTTTTAGGTTAAGGATAAAATTTTTTATAAGATCCATGGCTGACAAAATTTGAAGAAGATCTAAAGCATGAAATTGAATACATCTATCAAGGGATGTTTAAGTGGAAAAAATGGATGATTGAGATTACGTGGCAAAATTTAATTGATGAGAAGGAAACATATTACCTGTCTATTTAAGAGACATGAGTTTCATTATTGAAACATGCTATGGGAAGAAGAAATTGCATAGAATACATGTGAAAGACAAGTTTCATGCATGCATGATCAGACTGGTTATTGATGAGCTGAGTTGCAAAGTTATTATCGAGTATCAAAGAATCATTTAGTGAGAAAGGTAAGTTGAATTATTGAAGGAAGTGAATTGATTATTGATGATAGGATTATTTGTAAAGGGCTTAGCATAGATATAAATATTTTTAAATTAAGTTGTATTTGAATCAGATCATACTGTATCAGTTTAACCATTGATTCACAAAATATCTTAACCGAGTGGACTTTACAGTCTTATATTCTACCCTATGACATTCTACCAAATGTAAAGTATTATCTTATTGACCCCATAGTGAATGCTAGTTAGAAGTTAATAGTTAGTGTTAAATCCTCTAACAAGGTCACACCTAACAATGTGTATTGTAACCTTTAACAGGGTTAACTCTTCATTGAGCTCACTTCAGAAGAGTGAAATTTTTGGGTTACCGGTCCTAGGTGGTTTTTCCCTTAATAGGGTTTCCACATTAAATCATTGTGTTATGTGTTTGTTTCTGTGATTTTTTTTCTTTCATTCTTTACATATTGTGTAATTGATTTAGACAGTAATCACATTAGAATATTTACTAGAAATTGGTAAAGGCACGGAGACAGATTAAGTTTATATGTTACTGAGTTGCCTATTTTGTTTAAATTATTTTTTGAAGTATATCTTTGTATTTGGGACTGAGGATAACTGATTCACCCCCTACCCCCCCTCTCATTTATTCTAACAATTGGTATCAAAGTATATTAGTTTCTTGTAATAGAGTTTTAAGGACTTGAGCATGAAGATCACAAGATGTATAAGAGGGAAGTGCCAAAGCTAAATAAGGGAAACTTTACTACATGGAAAAGCTGCATGAGACTATACATATCTAGAATTGGAGAATTTGCAATATACTTACTGGACAATGGCTACTTTCAACCACCAACTGGACCTTTAACTCTTGATCAATTGAAAGATCAACATGAACACAACATGACTATGATATATCTTGCTACTGCTCTATCTAATGTTGAATTTGAGGATGTCAAAGACTGCAATACAACAAAGGAAATGTGGGTTAAACTTGCACTAGTTCATGGTGGTGATGTGAATGTGATGAGAGCCAGAGCTAAAAGTTTGAGAGGTCAGCTTGATGACATGAAGATTAAGGAAGGAGAAAATATCACACTATTCTCAAATAGAATCAAAGAGGTTGTTAATACAATTCAAGGAGCTGGTGGAACTATTGATGAAGAAACTATGATAAGTAAGATACTGAGAACCTTGCTTCCTATCTATGCAATCAAAATATCATATATTCATGAAGTGATGTCCTCACCTAATAATACTCTTACTCTTGATAGTTTGGTTGGTAAGCTGACAACTTTTGAGTTGAATAACTTTGATAATAGTGTTGTACCGAATGTTGAATCTACATTTATGTCAACTCTTAAGATTAATAAATCTAGTAGTAACCACAATATAAAGAATGAAAGTGATAGTAGCACTGATGATGAGCTTGATGAACTTGAAGGACTAATGGCCCGGAGACTGTAGAAAGGTAAAGGAAGATATAAGGGTAAATTACCTTTAGCTTTCTTTAATTGTAAAGAAGTTGGCCATATTGTTGCTAGGTGTCCTAATAGGAAAGAAGAAGACAAAGATAGAGCTGATGATGGAAAGTTTAGGAGAAGGAACAACAACTGGAATAACAAAGGAAACTAATAGTACAAAAGAGATAATCGAGACTACAAAGACAAAGGTAAGAAATCTTGTTATCTTGTAGATGATGATGACACTGAGATCGAAATAGATGAAGATGTTGAGGTAGTATTTGTGGCAATGAAAGAAGATTATGAAGAAGAAGAAAGGTATGTAGAAATAAAACTTATCTCTAAAGTTAGTAAGAATGATACATGGATCATAGATAGTGATTGTACACATCACATGACTGGTAATGAAGATAAATTTGAGCATCTTGAACATTATAACATAGAGGATTAGTAAAAATGGGAAATGATACACCATGCATAGTAAAATAAAAAGTATCACTCTTACTAAATGATAAAACTAGATGTGATAATGCATATTGGATAAAATGACTTAACTATAATTTGCTAAGTGTATCACAGCTAAACAATTTAGGTCACCAAGTTGTATTTGAGAGAAAGAAGGTGAAGATCTATGATGACAATAGAACACTTGTTGGTACAGGAGGACAATCAAAAGAAATCTATTTTATCTCGATACTGTTGAGACTTCTTGTTTAATCATGAAAAATAAAGATGTTGTTAATATGATTTAGAACAACAGAGAGGGGGGGTGAATTAGCTATCCTTAGGTCCTAATGTATAAGAAAAACTTAAAAAAAATTTCTTAAATCAGATCCAATAACCAAAACAAACTCGATCATCACTGATTCAATAATAGAAACATATAACAATGTAGTCCACTACCTAGCTATAACTTAACTTGTAAAACACAAAAATGTTTAAACCAAAACATTCACACAAGTATTAACACCAAGATTTATAGTGGAAACCCAATGTGGGAAAAACCACTTTGTAACATGCTACTATTATTTTCACTCTTCTAAAGTGAGATTGGTTAAAATCCAACCCTATCAAAGGTTACAATACACACTGTTAGGTGTGACTTAGTTAAAGGATTTCAATCACCCTGTTAAAAGTGAGCCTTGTTATAAGACTTACATACACTCCATTAGAATGCAACCTTGTTCAAAGGATTTAACATATGACTGTTAGGTCAACCTCTGTTAAAAGGATTTTGACTATTACAATGGTTAGAAAGTAGCAGCAATATTTATCTGAAAAACATACAACTCACTTTGCAAATATCAGATCTGATTCCATAGACTAATGCTAGTTTATTGACTTTGAAACTTTTCCATCTCCATCTCTGATCTACTCAAAACTTTTCTTCAAGCAACCACCACAATTCTCCTTTAGCCTTTTCTGCTTATACAGTCAATAAAACTTTACTGATCTTCCAGCATTATTTTCTTTTCCCCCGTGCACTCACATATCCAATGCTCAGGTTCCCTTAATACTTTCCTCAATTAGGTTAACTCATCTTATGCCACTCAATCTCATTCGTAGATCTTAGGGTTAGGTCAGATTCATTGAATCTACCTACTTCATGATCTTCAGCTTACTTTCTAGAATAATCTCAAATCTCTTAAAGATTTACAATAAAACATTTTATAGTGCATTTAATGCTTGCAAACAATCAATAAATAAAGTCAATACATTTTACATAATCCAAGAATTCAACAATGTCGGCTCCAAAACTAAATTCTCTTCAAATATAAAAATGTTGATGCTCGGTCAATACTGTGATCAACTACTTAGTCTTCATGTTCAGTCTTCACTTAGAAAGCTCAGTCATTACTAGGAATATTTCCTCAGCTTACACTATCTTCCTCGGTAATTAACTGTTGTTCGGTCGAAACTAGAATTTTGCTAGGCATACACTGACTCGGTCGACACTAACATTGCTTAGCTTAAACATGATTTCTCCATTTTTGCTCCATCAAGCCTACCAGTTTAGTCTTCAGTCTTACTAGTATAAACAATACATTATCTCATCATTGTAAAACATAGTAAAGTACACTTTGTAATATCAAGATAACTCAACCTTTCCCTAGGTTCTATTGTTACCAACCTTGCCCCAATCCTTCACAACAATACAATAGATATAGTACTTTCCTAAGTAGCAACAGTCTTACCAATTAAGGTTTGACATCAATGACAATACAAAAATTGTTTCAATTGTAGTTTTCAATAGATGCATGGTTATGGCATAAAAGGTTATGTCATGTAAATTTTGATAACATGATTAAGATTAGTAGAAAGAGAAAAGTTAGGGGACTGCCTAAACTTGGAAAGCCTGATCATGTTATGTGCAATGAATGTCAGAAAGGGAAGATGACAAAATCTAGTTTCAAAAGTAAGGACTTTACATCTAAAGGAATTTTGGAGTTGGTTCATACCGACTTATGTAGTCCTATGAGAACATAGAGCTATTATGGAGATAGATACTTTATTTTGTTTGTTGATAACTATACTAGATTGATGACTGTTATGTTCTTAAAAGAAAAATACAAGGAATTTAAACTGTTCAAATGGTATCAATAAAAAGTTGAAAAAGAAGCCGAGAAAGTATGATGAATTCACTAACTATTGTAATGAGCATGGAATCAAAAGGCAGGTTTCTACACCGAGAACACCACAACAGAATGAGATTACTAAAAAAGGGAACAGATCAATTGTGGATTGTGCTAGAACCTTGATGATAGAGAAAAATGTTGCAAAAATGTACTAGAGAGAAATAGTTAGCACGGTAGTATATTTCCTGAACCGAGTTCAACTGAGAAAAGACACAAACAAGACACCTTATGAGTTAAGGTCTAGATACACACCAAGTGTAAGTTATTTCATAATTTTTAGTAGTAAGTGCTATATTCTGAAAGATGATAGAAATGGTAAATTTGACTCCAAAGGTGATGAAGGTTTATTCTTAGGTTATTCTACTATGATTAAAGTTTAAAAATATTTGAATAAGGTTACTAATAAGATGGTGGAAAGTGCTAATGTGAAAGTAGATGAATTTGCTAAAAATAATGATGAAGAAAGAATGAAGGAACTAGAAGACTATGGTAGGTTCACTTACATTGAAGATCTATAACATCTATCAAAGTTGCAGGCTGAGTCTACCGAGCATTAGGAAAATGCTACTGATGGACAACAAATGAACACTGATAATTAGGAAGAAGCTACCGAGCAGATAAATAAACCTAAACTGAATGATGAACAAAGAAGAGAGAAAGTACTAGCAAAATTTGTAAGAAGACACCATCTAGAAAATCAAATCATTGATGATAAACAAGCTATCATGATGACTCGAAGTAAGTTAAGACAAAACACATGCTTAGTTTGTGAGTTTGAACTGAAAACTATTAAAGATGCACTTGATAATGAAGAATGGATAAATGCTATGAATGAAGAAATAGAATAGATTGAAAAGAATAAAATATGGACATTGGTACCTAGACCGAAAGATAAAAATATTATTGGTACTAAGTGGATTTTCAGGAATAAGTTGAATGAAAATAGAGAAGTGACAAGAAATAAAGCAAGACTTGTTTGCAAAGGATATGCACAAGAAGAAGGTATATAGACTATGGTGAAACATTTGCACCTGTTGCAAGACTTGAAGGAGTTCGAATACTACTTTCCTATGATGCACATAAGGGATTTAAGGTATATCAAATGGATGTGAAATCTGCAGTTCTGAATGGAATTCTTGAAGAGGAGGTCTACATAGAACAACCAGAAGGGTTTGTTTATCCAAAATAGAAAGACATGGTATGTAGACAGCACAAAGCTTTATATGGACTAAAACAAGCACCAAGGGCATGGTATGAAAGACTGCATACTTATTTAATCAGTATTAGATTTGTTAGAACCAGTGAAAATAGTAATATGTATATGAAAGGAGATTCAGATGATAATATCTTGATTGTTTCTATATTTGTTGATGATATAATCTTTGGTGGACAAGATCAAATCTGTAAGTTTTTTGCTGATGAAATGAGTAAGGAGTTTGAAATGTCAATATTTGGAGAAATTAAATTCTTTTTGGGATTACAGATTATACAACAGAGTGATGTGATTTCATCACACAATCAAAATACATTAAGGAGGTATTAAAGACTTTTGGCATTGAGGATGCTAAACTAGTAGGAACACCGATGGTGACTGACTGCAAATTAACTAAGGACGGTGAATCTACAGAAGTGAATCAGACATTATATAGATCTATGATTGGAAAACTGATGTATGTTGTACATAGTAGGCCTGACATTGCACAAGAAGTTGGGATTGTGGCAAGATTTTATGCCAATCCTAAGGATTCACACATGGTTGCAGTAAAGAGAATTATGAGATATCTGAAAAAGATAAAAGATTATGGCTTATAGTACTCAAAGAAAAGCAATTTTGAACTAATAGTATACACTGATGTCGATTGGGCTAGAAACATAGATGACAAGAAGAGCACAACCAATGGAGCATTCTTTTTAGGAGATAGGCTTGTGACTTGGATTAGCAAGAAACAAGCATGTATCTCCTAGTCTACTGCTGAAGCAGAGTATGTTGTTGTTGCTGCAAATTGTTCTAATATTTCTCGGATCAAACAAGTACTAGAAGGTATGAATGAGGTAATCATTGAGCCACTGATTATACATTGTGATAATACCAGTGCTATCAATATTTCAAAGAATCATGTGATGCATTCTAAAACTAAGAACATATCTATTTAGTATCACTACTTAAGATAACAAGTTCAAGAAAAGTAAGTTAAATTGGAATTAGTAAAATCTAAGGATTAACTTGCTGATATCTTTACTAAGCCAATACCAAATGATACATTTGATTACTTAAGGACTATACTTGGGGTATGTCTCTTGTCTATTGGTCACTAAGGTGATCAGAAGGTTGCATCAACCTATTCTTATTAGAAGATCATTCATGTTGATGCAAGATAGCTCACACTTTGGATTTTTGGACCTAAGGTTGTGAAAGATTGAAGAGACTGAAAATGAAATCTATACATTGAAGGTATAGATATAAACAAAGAGAGTTACTTGGCTATTTTAGAGCTATCTTATGTTTTCTTTGGTATTTCTATCAAAGAGAGAGAGATATCAATGAAAATTAGGGAGACAGAATTAGAGAAGTAAATCAGTATGAAGAGGAATCAGAAAAAGGGAGAGTTTGAATATCTGTTGCTGAGAACAAGAACCTGAGAACTGAAAAGATCAAATCTATAGGGAGATCTTGCATGTAAATGTCTTTTATGTTTCAGAGTGATTAAACATATTAAATATCAAGCTAGGTAGAGCTTACCGAGCTACAACATTTACCTTACATAGTTTTAAAATACATGTTTGGCATGTGTATGGCATATTTTCATTTTACTTGTGTTGCCATCAATGCCAAAGGGAGAGATTGTTGAACTACAGTTGATTGAATATCTGAGATGACTTGAAGAACTATGATTAGAGATCACCGAGCACTAAAATGTTATGGAAGATGATTAAATCAGTAATATGTTGTCATTGATGTCAACTAACCTTGAAAATACTTATCATGTAAACTATAAACATCTAGACAATCTATTGATGAGGAAGAGATGAACATAGTTATCTACATAAGGAAAATATGGATAAAATAGAGAAGGAAAAGGTAAACATTGGGTAATCTACTTGATGAGGCTATGACTATATATGGTTGACTTGATTATGTTTCATTAACCTAGCTTGAAGAAGAGATTCAAAATTGGACAAGACAATCTAGTCAATAATTGAAGATTTTAGTATACACCAAGCCAATGTTGTGTATACTGAGTGACAGTATTAACCAAGCTAGTCTAACTAGTTATCACAGACATATTTCTTTGTTAACTGAGTACGGATGAAAATATTAAATGCTAATGTTAGCCGACAGAATATGATGAGCTGGATTTGTTATGATTTCAAGGTTCAAGATAAAATTTGTTATAAGATCCACAACTGACAAAATTTGAAGAAGATCTAAAGGATGAAATTGAATACATCTACCGAGGGATGTTTAAGTGGAAAAAATGGATGATTGAGATTAAGCGGAAAAATCTTATGGATGAGAAGAAAACATATTACTGTCTATTTAAGAAACATGAGTTTCATTATTGAAACATGCTATGGGAAGAAGTAACTACACATAATATGCATGAAAGAAAAGTTTCATGCATGCCTGATTAGATTGGTTATTGAAGAATCGAGTTGTAGAGTTATTACCGAGTATCAGAGAATCATTTACTGAGCAAAGTAAGTGAATTGATTATTGATCAGAGGATTATTTTTAAAGGGCTTAGCATAGATCTAAATATCTACAAATTAAGTTATATTTGAATCAAATCATACTGTATCAGTTTAACCATTGATTCAAAAAATCTCTTAACTGAGTGGACTTCACTATCTTATATTCTACCCTATGACATTCTACCGAATGTAAAGTGTTATCTTGTTGACCCCATAGTGAATGCTGGTCAAAAGTTAATGGTTAGTGTTAAATCCTCTAACATGGTCACACCTAACTATGTATATTGTAACCTTTAACAGGGTTGACTCTTCAACGAGCTCACTTCAAAATAGTGAAATTTTTGGGTTATCGGTCTCAAGTGGTTTTTCCCTTAACAGGATTTCCACGTTAAATCATTGTATTATGTGTTTGTTGCTATGATTTTTTTTCTTTCATACTTTACATATTGTGTAATTTATTTAGTTGGTAATCACATTTGAATATTTACTAGCAATCGGTAAAGGCATAGAGATAGATTAAGTTTATATGTTATCGAGCTATATATTTTGTTTAAATTGTTTTGTGAAGTACATCTTTTTATTTGGGACTAAGGATAAATGATTCACCCCCCCTTAGTTAATCTGACATTTGTATCCTTCTATTGGTTGGGGATTGAGACTTTGGGTTCCTTTTGTGATATAATTTCAATTGCTTGAACCAAAATTGGAAGGTCATCGAGTATAATGCTTACTATTGGCTCAGTGGGGGCTTATTCATCTATTTGAGCTCTAGCAACAGTGATATCCTCATCATACTTGACATCATCAAGGTCTCCATTAGTGATGTCTTCTATAAGTACATCATTTGAACCATCATTTATTACAGTTATCAATACCTACTCGGGTGCATCTTGGTACACATCTTGGTAGTCAATGGTAATAGTTGTATCAGGCACCTCGGTGTCTGATAGCTCAATAGGGTCCTTTGTGGCCAGATCTTCATCATATGAATAGATGCCTTTACCTTTTTATTTTAGACTTCTTCTTGGGTATTATGGCCAATGCCAGCTTATCTTCTTCAGCTCGGGCTTGGAGAATAGAAGTCCATAACAACTAAATATGCTCATCAACTTCCACAATATTTTCATCAAGTATTTACAATGCTCTTCTTTTAACCAAAAATATTTTGGAGTACTGCTTCATTAGCTCATCAACCTCAAGGAATGTCAATGTTGGCATTGCCAATACTAGGGAATGTTCCCTTATTTTCTTCTTGGTGCTTAAAGAATAAGTCCATCTAGCTGATACTTTATCATACGAACTTTTAGGTATATATTTTGAAAATTCTATTGGTACCTTTTTTAATTTTATCATCATCTAAATTACTGCCTCCTCTATCATGTTCTGATCCTCTGTTGACAAATGTTCAAACTGACTTATCTTTAGGTTGCTAACGTGTCCACTGTCTATTATAGCTTTTGCAACCTCATTAATTGATTGATCCTTATGTACAATAACCTTGAATTGATTTAGGTCTTCCTCTTCATCATCGTCAATGTCATCCTTACCTCTTATCAGCTTCCTTCTTTTATTTGGTGCCTCAGAGGTAGCTTGAGTACCTCTCTTCTTCTGATAAGTCTTGGTCAGTGTGGGCCTAGAAATCTTTACTACTCCTTTCTTTAGTGGTGGTGAAGCTGTAGTGGCTGACCTTGTTTGTGCTCACTTCAGAAGAGTGAATTATTTTGGGTTATCGATCCCAAGTGGTTTTTCTCCTAATAGGGTTTCCATGTTAAAAATCTATGTGTTATGTGTATTTTATGTGATTGGATTGTTATTTTACTTTACAAATTTCATAACTAGTCAGATCGGTAAACACAGTATTGAATTGATTGTCAATCAGTAGATGAAGAGAAAGTTATTATTGATAGCCTACCAAGTTGATAATTTATTTGAAAAGATTGAGTATATATGTGTCTGGGATATTTGGGACTGTAGGATAACTAGAACTAACTGATTCACCCCATCAGTTATCTAACAAAAAGTTGTGAGAAACTACATCTGATTATTAATGTTATTTAAATAGATATTATATATTTATTTTTTAAATGGTTTTCATGTGAGATAGAGTAGATGCAACAAATATAATTCTTAGTGAAAAAACATTATCCAACAAAGGTATTAAAAAGGGGTGTTATTTGAATATTCGCTAAAAAAAATGAGACCCAGTTTATATTTGGATTATTTCAAACTTTTAAAAAGTACATTACAATGAATTTCATGAACTAGATAAAACAAGGGAATAAAAAAGATCTAGTATATTTATGTATTTATATGTGAATATGCATCTTACATGTGTTAAGATCTCTTTTTTATTTTTAAAAAGTCAAAACAAATAGATAGAATGTAACTCTAAAAGTACTTACAATAGAATATAAAATGAGTTGGTTATCAAATCTATTGAAGGAAGTAGGCTTATATGGTTCTTCATTGTGATTTTAAATCCATTTGCTTGTTTGTGGTTCCTAAGATGAAAACCAAGAAATGCTTAAGGTTATTTACATAGTGGGGTTTTCAAAAATCTTGGGATCTTGCTTGGAGTACATGAGAGTCTTTTTTGCATGATAAACATTATGTATTTTGGATCAAAAACTTCCTATGTTTCTATGGATCTTACAAACATGTATAAAAATCTTGTTTTTGTTGATAAGGATTTTAGAAATCTACATGATGCCAGTGATGAATAGAGTTTAATAGGTTCAAAATATAGCTTGGAGGAGCCACTAAGAAGCTAGAGGATAATTCCCTTCTCCAATTAGTTATTTTCTCTAAGTTTCAGTAAATTGTTTAATATTAGTTTTATATGAGTAATTTTATTTTTTTAAACTTTTTTAGGTTTATTAAATTGGCATTACAATTTTGATGTGTTGTTATAGATGGTATATTTATTCAATTTTTGGTTTTTACTTTTGATCTTTGATGAGGAGTAGACTAAGTTGTTCGGATTAGTTTCTTATTGTAGAGGCTTTTAAAAATGGAAGAAAGTGTATTCATTATCATTTAATTCTTTGTGATCATACAAGTTGATGAGATTTACTAACACCCATTGTATTGAGCAAAGTGAGTTCAATGTTGTTGTGCACCAAGGTAGATATGCCATACACATTAATCATTGGTAATTATATGAGTTGATGGGACCTTTCTATAACCAATAACACTAAACAAAGTGAGGTCAATGGTATGAAGGCGAACTTGTCATATACACTATTGAATAGTCATTGAGACATTAGCATTGATGTGGTTGAGAAATCCATGATTAACATGGTACAAGTGTATATTGGTAAAAGATGACTAACATGTCAACTATATGTTCATAATCCCCACCACACCTAATGAAGTAGTTAGATTCTATGTGAAGTAATATTGTTTGATTCATACTAGGATATATAGTGTACTAATTTGTATGACAAAGTCTATTAGTTGACTTCACAGTCACATGCTCTAGATTATCTTTTGTTCTCCTTTGGATCAAGTGGATTTGTTGAGTCTTTTGAATTGAATAGATATCATTATTATATAGTTTAAAATAATTACTTATACTAATATGGTTTAAATATAATAGAATAAATGTTGATTTTTTTTAATTTTCTAGATTAGATTGTGTTTTTTTTACATCAATGTTTTAAATCATACCCTATGATGAAAGCGGGCTCAATGAATAGAAAAATAGTTTGGTTGTAGATTCCAATGACTAAAAAGATAAGAGGAAAGAGATGAGGGAAGAAGTTGCACACAAAATAAAGTAAAAGTTAAACAAAGAGAATAGAAATAAATAAATAAATAAACTAATCTAAAAGAAAATTGAAAGTCTTAAATGAGAAAAAGAAATAATAAATGAAGAAAAGTGAAGGATCAATTAATGATCAAGTACCATTAAATTCATTCAAAGAAAATAAATCTAGATAACAAGTAAAACCAAGAATGATGAAAAACTTAAAATAATAATATGACAAAAAAAAATAATAACAAGAGAAGAACAAAGAAAAATAAAAAATAAAATGAGAAAATAAGAACTAGAGTAATAAAAAAAAAGGCTGGGAAAAAAAAAAAGAAAGGACGAATAATAATGCAAACTTTTTTGTTTTTAAAATAAAAGAAACTAAAAAATTAAAATAAAGTAAAAATTAGAAAGAGAGAAGTTCGAAAAAAATATGAAAAAAACTGAAAAGACATAAGAGAACACATAGAGAGAAAATTGAATACAAACTAAAAATATGTTAAACAATTGAAAAAAAAACAAATAAACTTACAAAAGGAGGATGAAACAAATAACAAAATAATAAATTAAAAACTAGCCGTTGAGAAAATGATAAAACAAATAACAAAAATAATAAATAAAAAAAGTAGCCGTTGAGAAAATGATAACGGGAAAGAAAATTCAAAAAACTATTGATGCAGAGCGGTAAAAAGCATTTGAAATTAAAATAAATATAATCAATTCAATTTCATTCGGTTACAATTTTTTCTTTCTCTGATTCCCCCTTTCTGTCTATGTTCTATTCTGTGATTGTCCCTTTCTGTCAATGTTTCGTTCTTCCTCTTTGTTTTGTTCAATTTTTTTCAAGTGATTGCTTTATTTTGATTTTTCTGATTGACTTTTTTGTACAGGAAAGGATTTTTCATACAGCGTGCACGCTGGTCTGATTGAATTTTTTGTACAGGAAAGGATTCAATTCCTCAGGTAGAGCAGAGGTAGAGGCAGAGAAATCGAGAGCAAAATCTTCCTCCAGGTAATTCTTATAAACTCATTTAAATGGATTCAATTCCCTCATCGTTACTACATTTTCACCCTCCATTTGAATGGTTTCAATCTCAATATCAGGAGAGAGGAAATGATGAAGCAACCGCCATAAACAGAGTAATACAGATCCCCTTTAATTGGTCTTTTCATGTCCATTTGGTGCATTTAGAGACCACATTTCCTTGAGGAATTATGGAATGTAGATCTGTAGATAAAACACTACAGATTTGGATAGCCGTTTTTCTCATAATCTTTCGTTTTTCACACTGTGTTTTGATTTTCACACTCATGTTTATTTTTAATCCTTTTGGCTTGAGTAAAGGACTGATGAAGTGAGATTTCATGTAGGTGTGAGATGCAGTACCCAAAAAGAGTAAATATAATCAATGCAGAGAAGAAGAGATGGAAGATTCCTTATGACCTACTTCCTAGTTCCTAGATCACAAGTAGCTGCTCCAGAAAGAAACCATACTTCCAAAACAGCTAACCCAGTGTTTGAATTGTCCATGTTCTCAGGAAATGAGTAGATCTTCTCCTACACATCTAATCCATTTGGATTTTCTATCAAGCACATATCCCATGTTGTTGTTCTGTTCAACTCCTCTCATGGCAACTTGGTTTCCAGTATCTAGTAATCTGCATAAGCCTCCGCACATCAGCTTCACTGTTACTACTGTATAAATTGATTAATAATAAGAAGAGTGATTTTGGATGGACTAGCAGATATGAAATTGTTGAGGGAATGGTTGTGCTTCTGCACAATGACTGTAATCCTGTGGTTGTGCATGAAGATGTGCACCAATGTACTAATGGACAGTCATATGGAGGCTTAGATAGCTGATTTTGGTTTAGCCAGACTCATGCAGAGAAAAGGTGCCATGTACTCTAGCCCGTACATTGCACCAGGTATTTACTTATCATTGTCATTTTAGTCCTACATTTGAATTAACCAAATTCTTGTGCATATTTTGATAAAGTGGGTTCTGATTCTTTCTGTTATTATATTTGAATTTGACATATAGTTCCAACTTCAAACAACAAATTCATAGAAGGTGAATTGTCGATTTAGCTTGAAAATACACAAGTACTCAAGATTTATATATCGGGGGACATTGATCTTAAGGTTGATTTGGGTATGGATGTCTGTAGATTTTCAAAATCTTGGTGAAAATTGCATCCTAGTAAGGACTCAAAACAATCCTTGTGTTAGAATTGCAGGGTTGGTTTTCTTTTGTTTAATTGAGTTCTGAGTTATGTTGTGGTTAATTCGAAGTAGAGAAATCAACAAAGCAGGTTGGATTATTACAACACTTTCATAGATGCTCTTGTTGAAAAATATGAATTCTAACATATGATATCCTGTCATACTAATCTTTAAAGTCACCTGAGATGAAAATTGATTGAGGGTTCTTTTTTTCTTATAAGAATTGAGCCTGATATTACATTATACAATTAGGAACTTCCTCAGGTTCTCCAAGATAGTTATGGTGGGTAATTGAGTCCTCGGATTGTCTAAGAACCACACTTCAATTTATAATTTTTAGATATGATCTTACCCATTATAATTCATTCATATAGCCATTTCATTATAGCTATATGCTAGATTTTGCAGTGATGATCTTTCCAAGTATGCGAAGGCTTACTTTGGAGCTTTTGGAGACTGAATGGAAGCATTGGATCACTTTTAATGAGCGTAGGGGACTTTCTATCAACTTGGCTTGCAATCTCCAGGAAGATGTTCCATACTTTCTCACCTTCTCTGTACTACAAGGAACTCCTCGACAGAGTCTTACAAAGTTGCTCACAACATACTTTTGTCACGTTCTGCTGCATTCAATATCTACATGCACCATTTCAAGGTCTAAACCTACTTTTTCAAATTTTTGTTGATGAATTTTTATTTCGACAATGGTCTCATCGAGGAAGGTTACCTCATTTATCTCACAAACAGGTTCTAGCCTTTTGATAAACTTGAGAATGGTAGTTACGACTTCCTCCCTGGGACCTCTACACATTGAGTTTTTCATAAATCGACTAGGAAATCAGTATGAACTTCAGACCATGTTACTAAATGACATTTTTTGGATGCAGGAGAAACAAATAGGGTGCAGTGGTATCTCTCTAGACGCCAAGTGGTTGGAACCAATGTCTGATTATCTTGAAGATCAAGATGTTGCTCACAAAGCACTAGATTTCGAACTTGGGTGGTAAGCACATTAAAAGAAAAATGACTCATGATTTTCTTTAAAATGATTCTTGGTAGTAGTTTTTTTTGTTTTAAGTGTATATTTTTCAATCAATGTTATAGATCACAATCACTGATCCGTCATCAAAAAGAACAAGCAATCTGAGATATCAATTGAAAAACATATACAGTTTTAAAAAACAATCAATCAATCATACACTAATATATTATCTTATAAGGAAACTTGATATAAACTGCCTGCCTAATTGATAAACATATACAGTTTTAAAAAACAATCAATCAATCATACACTAATATATTATCTTATAAGGAAACTTGATATAAACTGCCAGCCTTCTCATTCCCTACAGGTTCATGGATCCCACCCACAAGGGGGATTACCGGGCATGTATGAGGCAGATAGCCCAAATTCTCTAAAGGGTGATCCAAGTTGCTCAGAGATTCTCTTGATTTTGTTGGCATTAATCAAGAATTCAAATTCGTAAAAGAAGTCAAATTCGTAAAAGAATTCTAAATCACATATGTTGAGGTTCTGCAGTTATACAAGAAGTACATTTTTTTTCTGAACGCATTTATAACAATTCTGTCTTTCTCTGATTGCCCCTTTTTGTCAATGTTCTGTTATTTTCTGTCGACGTTATGTTCTTTCTGTCAATGTTATGTTCTTTCTCTCTATTTTGTTCAATTGTTTTTCAAGTACTTGCTTTGTTTTTATTTTTCTTTGTTCTTGTGTACAGTTTGCATGTTGGTTTGTTTGTCTATTTTTCTTTTCTGGTGTTAGATTTTTTTGGCGGAGCAGAGGAAGAGGCAGTTCTTGTAGGTAATTCTTCATAGACTCAGACCAGAGTTTGAGGCAATTCTGTCAAACAGTTCACACGCAGTGTCTATGGTTTCACATTCCTTTAGAGGAATTCTGTCTGAGTTCACGAGCTAAGCCTAGGGTTCCACATTCCACTTCATACAAATCTGCCAGAGCATTTCCAATTTCTAACTATACCATCAAACACAATAATATTCACTTAAAACCTTAAAATAAATACACCCATCGTATTATTACCATCTATCCTTGAGGTTATTAACCTTTACCCTTAGTATTATTATCCTTGAAGCTTTTACTGTTGCTTGCATTACAATAACAATCGTAGGCATGACATGTTTGATTTTATAAATAGTTTAATGTTTTAATGTAATCAATACAATTTCACCTAATAGCCATTAGCTAATTTTACCCCTTTAGGATTAAGATCTGTAAATAAAACACTTCAGATTTGGATTACCCTTAGTATTATTATCCTTGAAGCTTTTATTGTTGCTTGCATTACAATAACAATGGTAGGCATGACATGTTGGATTTTATAAATAGTTTAATGTTTTAATGTAATCAATACAATTTCACCTAATACCCATTAGTTAATTTTACCCCTTTAGGATGAAGATCTGTAGATAAAACACTTCAGATTTGGATTGCCATTTTTTCCTTAATTATTTTTGGGGTTCCACACTATGTTTTGATTTTCTTTGGAATGAGTCAGCTTTAGTCAAGGATTCAAGACCCGGCAGAGACGAGATGGGAGGTTCCTTATAACTTGCTTCCTAGATCACAATATAAGGAAATCATATTTTGAAAACAGCTAACCCAGTGTTTGAATTCTCTGTGTTTTCACGAAATGAGTTGATCTCATGCACAGTCCCATGGAGATGTTTTGTTCAACTCCTCGTATCGCAGCTTGGCTTTCAATAACTGATAATCAGCACAAGCCTTCCCACATTAGCTTCACTATTACTTCTGTATGAATTTAGTTATTTTAGCTTGGTGAGCAGATACGAAATCGTTGGGTGTCTGCACCATGACTGTAATCCAATTCAATGTGTATATTTTGATACAGGATGGTTTCTTTATAAAAGATGGTTTCTTTAAAGATGAATAAAATAATTATAGATTTCTCCATGTTCTATACTTTGTTGTCCACTAAAATATTGTGAATGTTAAAAAAATAATCACAAATTAATGTCTCAAAGGTCATTGCTTAAAATTATTCTGTGATAAAAAAAAACATTCATTTGATATCATGGATTTAGAAAGCCTAAATGTTTATTACACATTTCGACTAAATGTTAATTATAGAGTTCTATTGATAAACAGTCATGTAATGGATGTTTTTTCATACCAGCACTAAGCTGACATAAGAGCTTATTGAGGTTTGCTGGACTTTCACTTCATTGCAGGTTATGTAGCTCAGCAGTTCACTGACCTCTCAGGACATACCGAGCATCTGGTATGTCTATAGATGTCCCACTCTGCTTTTTTCTTTTTTAGCATTGCATTGTTTATTGGCTTTCAAATATTTTATGGAATCTACAAATCATCTATAATAGTAAGGTCAAAGTATCAACTAAATGATCTTTAGTTGTTTATTTATTTTACCAAGTATTGAAGTTTGTTTAAACTCTTGTAGGTTTGTTGGTTTTATTCATTTTCTTTAATATAAAAAATGGAGTAGAGGGATACAATTTTGTTTGGGTGGGTGCTATTGTTTTATATAGAAAATAAGTGCAAAGATTATTGAAGTTGAAGTTGAAGTGCTTATGAGTTGACATGAATGATTTAAAATGAGACTCATTACATATATATGTCTAACATTTTAGATTGTTTTCACCACCATTTTGTGTCGCTTTTTGCTTAGCTTTGATTGTTTCTTGTGTATACCATTCCTTTAGACTTGACTATAATCTGCTATAGTGCCAGAGTGAACCAAAAGATATTAACAGTCAGTTATGATTCTTAGTAAGAATAATATGAAATGACATTTTAGTTCATCTTTAAGCTGTTTCCAATTCAAGAATTATATTCAGTAGGGATATAACTAGGATCATGAATTAGGACTATGAATTTATTTTCACTAGATTAGTAATGTTCTTACAATGCCATGGATGCTGTCAAGACATAAATTCAAGCATTATGGGATCTTTTATTATTCAGTTACAAATGATTAGAGCATAGTTATGAACGAGAAGAGCCAAATCATGTCTAAGATACAGAGATAAACTCCTGTCCTGATACAGATCCAAATTTTGATAACATGCAGTAGTTGAAACTGCTAAATACAAGAAAGTTTGTATGGATTGTTTTTTGCTAGTTGCCTTGGTTTTTTCGATGTTTTTAAAAAGGGAAAATTCACAATTTGGAAAATTTACCCAATATTGTTTAGCAGTGCACCTATATTGGCAGATCCCTTTAAATCTCATGTATGGTGCACTTTTGCGAAATGAATCCATCTATTCAAATTTTAGCATAAAAATGTGAAACCCTAAACTCATAAACAGTTCTAACCATTTTATCTCTGATTCTACTCACACTTTTAATCTTTAGATGATAAAAGAAAGAGCTTGAAGTCTTGCAAAAACATTACTAAATTCAGAGGCAACAAGAAGCTCAGTGACGGAGATGAAAGACCAATCAAGTCGCTCAATCAATTTACTCCCAATAGGCAAACCAGATAGCACCACATTAATAACATCTTAAATTCATTTATGTTGTCCATAATCGCTTCATTTTAATTGAACAGAAGCTTTATTAAATTTATTTTTTACTCTTAACTAATCAAAGATTAGCATTCATAAAGATTGATAAATAGTAAGTATTTTATTTGATTCAGGTACTTATAATATTAACTTAAACTTACCCACAATTAACCTAAAGGAACAAGTTTGTGTCCTTTAAATTGAACAAATTGAACAAATGGTAAATCTAACATGATGCATTAGTATACTCTCCATAATCAAATTCGATACAGTAGCTTATGAGACTCAAATTTTTTGCTTCTGTAATGCCACAATTGATGGCACAAATCCAAAATGCTCTGTCCTGTGAAGCCAATGATTTCACATAGTTTTAGACATGGCAAAAGAATAGATGGCAATTGATCCAAATATACTTGTCCAAAGAAAAAAGAATAATATGCAATTGGCCTCCTTGATTAAGTACAATAAGCACCATTATAAGTTCTGGATGAACTAAATAGAATCTATGAACCTGGGCATTATAGAATTATTTGTACATCAATAAAACAAAGAATATGGAAGCATTTATCAATTACATAGAATTATTTGCTTGAGACTTTCATATCTTCTACCCCACCAAAGTCTATTTTCCTTACGAGCTTACTGTCTTATTCATCTTCTATAGACAACTGAGAATGATTATTTTACAAGAAATGTCTTTGTTTTGGGTAGGTTCCCATCTGTCAAGACTAGGAAGTAGATGTAGGCTTATTTTCTTGTGAGTTTCAGCAATGGAACGGTAGTGAGAATATTTAATATTTACTCCTAAAACATTATGTTGTCTAGCTTGAGAGTTGTCATCCAGTGAATCAGAGTTGTCAGCCACTGGAAGTGGGAGATTGGTTGATTTGTCTAATTTTACTAGCATCTATGTTGATTGATATCATTTAGATCATATCTTGGTTAATATATGAATTAGCCACCATCGTGCGCTGAATATATATTAAAATATTTTAATTTAAATAGTTCTCTTGTCTTGGCTATGAAACAAAAGTCAAATTTTAGGGAAACTAAGTGTGATATTAAGTTGAATTCTTTGTAACATTGTCCTTTGTGTGAGAAACCCCTCTCAAACCTCTTTGGAATTGTCTTTGCCTAATCATCTTGAAGTCTATTCATTAGAAAGATTTTTGTGGTCTTTGAAAGAGTATGTGTCCAATACAACACATACAAGGTCAGGATATTTAATTAAGTACATCTCATTTTATTTCCATACTCTTGTCAATAGGAAAATTAGCTGCATTACTAGTTTTTTATCTGCAAAATTGAAGCTACAAATCTAAGTGGATTGATATAACTAAATGAGACTATAGAATACTATGGGAAGAGATTTAATAGCAAGATGGCTTCTTCTACTTCTTACCACTGAATTGCTATTAAATGGTATTATCCACGATACTCAAGGACTGCCTATAGCTTAGACCACTTCAGATATGTTGGGCATAATCTTTGAATGTTAATTGTGATTCAACGGTTACATAACAAAGTACAAACTATTGCCTTCACAATCTTTTGGTCATTATTGGACAAACCACCTCAATAAACATTCTATTGAAACATTCTACCAAACAGTTTTATATACGGTTAGTATTTTACCCTCTACACTTGAAGCTTTTGCCATTGCTTGCATGACAATGACAGTTGTGGGCACTACATGTTTGATTTTGGAAATAATTTAATATTTTAATGTAATTGATTGGATTTTCTTGGGAATGAATGTTTTGGTTTCTTTTCGTTCATTTTTATTATGTGGAGAGGTGTACCTATACAATGGGAGCACAAATAGGAATATCAATATGAGAATATGCCAAAAAAAAAATTTTGTCAATAAAAACTATTAGATTAAATAAATAATTTATAAACTATTAATAGCTGACCAAAATAATAGGAAGACAAATGGCAAAGCGAAAATAATAGAGCCTAAAATAATAGGACCCGAAAAAATAGGAGTACCACATGGATGAAGAATAAGTTAAAAAATATTAAAAATATTAAAAATTTAAGGTGTTTAAGGTTTTGTGGAACTTAGAGAGGCAAAGGAATTGGGAAAGGCACCTTTTGGGGAATATGTCATTTCATTTGTATTTAATAATTTGTTTTTTTTATATAGTTTTATTTTTAGTTAGACTTAGATTTATATTTATATTTAGATTTTGATCATTAATTTTATTTAATATTTAATTTTAATGTTTAGATTTAAATTTAAATATGGAAGGCAATGTGGTCATACTAGTTTAGATTTAGATTGTTTAGATTATTCATTTAGAATGGTTTGAAATGGTGAAAAATATTTCTTCTTTCTTAATTAAAATTAAAAAATCTTTAAGATTAAGTTTTAATACTTTAAGATTTAGATTTAGTTTTACTTTTAGAGTTAGATTTAGTTTTACTTTTAGAATTAGATTTAGATTTATAAATCTTTAAGATTTAGTTTTAATACTTTAAGATTTAGATTTAGTTTTACTTTTAGAGTTAGATTTAGATTTATCTTTCTCTTATATTTAGATTTTGATCATTAATTTATTGCAATATCGTCGTATTGTTTTAGATTTAAATTATTTAAATTATTCATTTGGAATGGTTTAAAATGGTAAAAATCTTTCTTATTCCTTATTTAAAATTGGAAACTCTTTAAGATTTAGTTTTAATATTTTGTTTTATATAGTTTTTATATTTAGCATTTAATTTCTACAATAAAAATTATTAAATTAAATAAATAGTTTATAAAACTATAAATTTAAATCAATCATAAATTTCATTGCCAGAGCAGAAAATGATAGTTGGCTGAAATAATATGAAGTCAAATGGCAAGGCTGAAATAATGGGGCCCAAAATAATATGACCAAAAAATATGAGCGCAACATAGATGAATAAGTTAAAAATTTAATCAATTTGGAGTGTATGGTATTTTTTGTGGAATTTGAAGAGGCAAAGGAATTATAAAAGAGTGTCTCCTCATTTCATTTCATTTGTAGCAAGTCCATTTCAAGTGAAAGCAACCAACCAAATATCAAGGTGATATTTTTATTTTGTATTTAATAAAAAAAATTATATAGTTTTAGTTTGTAGATTTAGATTTAGGTTTAGATTTAGAATTAGATTTAAATTTAGTTTTAGTTTTACATTTAGATTTAGTTTGAGTTTGAGTTATATTTAGATTTATATTTCTCATTTTGGAAAATCTTTAATATTTAGTTTTAATACTTTAATATTTAGATTTAGTTTTACTTTTAGAGTTAGATTTAGATTTATCTTTCTCTTAGATTTATATTTAGATCACTATTTCATTTAATATTTGGATTTAAATTTAACTATGAAAGGTAATGATGTCATATTTCTTTAGATTTAGATTATTTAGATTATTCATTTGCAATGGTTTAAAATTGTGAAAAATCTTTCTTCTTCCTTATTTAAAAGTAGAAAATATTTAAGATTTAGTTTTAATACTTTAGTTTATATAGTTCTTATATTTAACATATAATTTCTACTATTATATTAAGTTTTGAATGTTTGATGAAAAATATGAAGGGCTATGTTGTCATATTATTTAATTTATTTAATTTGATGATTAATTTTAAAATCTTATATATATTTGGAGTGTTTTAAATTTTTTTGTGAAATTTAAAGAGGGAAAGGAATTAGAAAAGACACCTTTTGGGAGCATGAAGAGACATTCTTTGATTATAAAAGAGTGTCTCCTCATTTCATTTGAAGGAAGCCCATTTCAAGAGAAAGCAACCAACCAAATATCAAGGTGATGTTTTTATTTTGTATAATATATGGTTTTAGTTTTAGATTTAGATTTAGATTTAGAATTAGATTTAAATTTAGTTTTAGTTTTACATTTAGATTTAGTTTGAGTTTGAGTTAGATTTAGATTTTTATTTCTCTTAGATTTACATTTTGATCATTATTTTATTTAATATTTAGATTTAAATTTAAATATGGAGGGTAATTTCACCATATTGGTTTAGATTTAGATTATTTAAATTATTCATTTAAAATGGTTTAAAATGTTGAAAAATCTTTCTTCTTCCTTAATTAAAATTGGAAAAAATTTAATATTTAGTTTTAATACTTTAAGATTTAGATATAGTTTTAGTTTTAGAGTTAGATTTAGATTTATCTTTCTCTTAGATTTAGATTTTGATCATTATTTCATTTGACATTTAGATTTAAATTTAAATATGGAGGGCAATGTTGTCATATTGCTTTAGATTTAGATTATTTAGATTATTCATTTGCAATGGTTTAAAATGGTGAAAAATCTTTCTTCTTCCTTATTTAAAATTGGAAGATATTTAAGATTTAGTTTTAATACTTTAGTTTATATAATTTTTATATTTAACATTTCATTTTCACTATTATGTGCAAAGAGTAGGTATGATTTAATCTATAATTCATTTCTCTAGATCACCAAGAGAAGAAGGGGTTGTATGCTTGCATTTAGCAAATGCAAGGAGGATACTGACAAAGGTTGTTGAGTAAGGCTTTATGCTTGTTTGAATTAGCTTTAAAATTTGTAAATCCTCTCCAATTGTTATGTCTATGATTTCATGATTATTCTACAATGTGCAAAACATCTTGCTGGAAGTAGGGAGAATGACACCAAAGAATTTGGTTTAAAATTTGCCAATAAACTAGGTTGAGGTGATCATTTTAAAAATAAAATTGTGGGACCAAGGAGTGAGATAAATTCAATCTAATGGATATGATTGAATTCTAGATGTTTCCATAAAGATTATGAAAAAAGATGAGAAATTCCAGGATTTAAGGGACCATATTAGAAAAATATTATTTCTATCTATTTGTTGTCTTCACATTCAATTATCAGTATTGTGATGTTTCTATTATTTAATTAATTAGGATGATATGATTAGCTTATAAAGGGGAAAATATATCTCTATCATTGTGCAAACAATAAATTTTCCAGAGAAATAATTTAAATTTAAATATGTGATAATTTTTTGAATTAATGACCTATAAGGAAGAAAGGAAAAATGACCAAGTGGTGTCTTGAAATATTACCCTAAACCAAATTAAGACTTTACGCCAACACTAAATAAAATTAAACATTAATCTTTAAAAATTGCAACTAACCCTAATCTTAAATAAATGTTAAGTCCAATTAAAATTTATACTTAAAATCTTAGTTGAGGAGAAACCTATATTGAATACCAACCTTGACAATATCTAGTATTACACATTAAAACCCAAGATGAACCTAATCCTAACTAAGATTAAAAAATATGCTTACTTAAAAAATTAAGCTTTAACCTTAACTCTAACCATTATACTAAACCAAATTGAACTATAACCCTAATTTTAAACCTAGCTAAATCCTAACTTCCATAAAATCCAAATAAAATGACCATTTAAATCTAACACTCAACTTAACCCTAATCCTAATACAATTAAATTATAACCAACATTATGAAAAAAGATGAGAAAGTCTTGGATTTAAGGTACCATATTAAAAAAATATTATTTGTATCGATTTGTTGTCTTCACATTCAATTATCAGTTAAATATGATGTTTCTATTATTTAATTAATTAAGAAAATATTATTAGGATAGAAAGGGGAAAATATATCTATGTCATTGTTCAAACAATAAATTTTCTAGAAAAATACTTCAAATTTAAATATGTGATATTTTTTTGAATTAACGATCTATAAGGAAGAAATAAAAAATGGCCAAGAGGTCTCTTGAAATATAACCATAAACCAAATTGAACTTTACTTCAACACTAAACCAAATTAAAAACTAACCTTTAAAAAAATTGTAATCCTAACCCTAATCTTAATTAAATTTCAAGTCACATTAAACTTTATACCTAAAATCTTAGTTGAGGAGAAACCTATTCAATAAATAGAAATAAAAAACCTTGAAAAACTAGATTGAATCCCAACCTTAACTCTATATCGTATTACACATTAAAATTGAAGATGAACCTAACCCTAACTAAGATTAAAAAAATATGGTCACTTGATAAATTAAGCCCTAAACTTATACCTAACCATTATACTAAACCAAATTGAACTATAACCCTAATTTTAAATCTAGGTAAATCCTAACTTAAATATAAAATCCAAATAAAATGACCCTTGAAATCTAACACTCAACTTAACCCTAATCCTAATATAATTAAATTATAACCCTAACTCTAGCTCACATTTAACTCTAATTATAACCCTAAGTATAATCATACCTTATTCATAATCAAACCCTTACCATAATCAATAGCTATGTATAGTTAGATTCAACCCTAACTATAACTCAAATATTTCCCTCTAATTGAATGCTAACCCTAACCTAACCTTAAATCTAATCCTGATTGTGCTTCAACCATAACACTAATTGAACTACAACTATATCCCTAATTGAACCCTAACCATAATTTTATCCTGACTATAAGCATAGTCTCAACCCTAACCCTAATATCCACCCTAACAAAACCCTAATACGAATCCTAACAAAAGCCTAATTTAAATCCTAACCAAAGTGTAATTAGAAGCTTAACTTCATCTAGGTAACCTTAATAATAATTCTAATTCTAACTATATTTCTAACTCTCACCCTAATAACACCCCCAACCCAAACCCTAATCCTAACCATGATATAAACCCTAAGCCCTAATTGTAAAAATGATATAAACCCTAACCCTAACCATAATCCCAATCCTAACCCTAAACCTAATCCTAATCCTAAACCTAATCCCAATCCTAACCCTAATCCTAATCCTAACCCTAATCTTTAAACTTAACCCTAACTATTATACTAAATCAAATTGAACTATAACCCTAATTTTAAATCTAGCTAAATCCTAACTAATATAAAATCCAAATAAAATGATCCTTGAAATCTAACACTCAACTTAACCCTAATCCTAATATAATGAAATTATAACCCTAACTATAGTTCTAATTTAACTCTAATTCTAACCCTAAGTATAATCATACCTTATCCATAATCAAACCCTTACCATAATCAATACCTACATATAGTTAGCTTCAACCCTAACCATAACTCAAATATTTCTCTTGAATTGAATGCCAACCCTAACCTAACCTTAAATCTAATCCTAATAGTGCTTCAACAATAACACTAATTGAACTACAACTATATCCCTAATTGAACCCTAACCATAATTTTGTCCTGACTATAAGCATAGTCTTAACCCTAACCCTAATATCCACCCTAAGAAAACCCTAATATGAATCCTAAAAAAAGCCTAATCTAAATCCTAACCAAAGTGTAATCAGAACCTTAACTTTGTCTAGGTAACCTTAATCATAACTCTAATTCTAACTCTCACCCTAATAACACCCCCAACCCAAACCCTAATCCTAATCATGATATAAATCCTAATCCTAAACCTAATCCCAATCCTAACCCAAATCCTAATCCTAATCCTAAAACTAACCCTAAAACCTCTTCCTAAGTATAATCTTAACCATAATCCTAAATTCTAAAGCCTAATCCTAACCATAGCCCTAACAACTCCCTAACCCTAACAATAATACCCTAACCCTAACCATAATACCCTAATCCTAAAAAAACCCTAACCCTAACCCTAATCTTAACCATACTATAGATCCTAAATGCTAAACCCTAATCCTAAACTTAATTTCTAAACCCTAATTCTAAATGTGAAACCCTAAATCCTAAATCTTAAACTAAACTGTAAACCTAAATGGTAAACCCTCATCATAAATGCTAAACCTGGACCTAAATGCTAACCCCTAAATGCTAAATTACAATCGTAACATGACCCATAAATATAACCATAACTCTAACCATGCCATGCATATAAACCTTTATCCTAACCCTAACTCTAATATTAACCAAGATGTAAACCATTACCCTAATGATAATCCAGATCCTAAACCCTAAATCATAACCCTACTCAAAACTACAACGCTAACCATAATAATAACCATAATCTAAACCCTCACTTTATACATAATCCTAAACCTAACACTAGACCTAAATGCTAGACCCTAATCCTAACATGAACCCTCAAAATAACCATAACCTAAACCATTCCATGAAATTAAACCTTTATCCTAACCCTAACTGTAATACTAACTATGATGTAAACCCTAATTATAATGATAATCCTAATTCTAATCCCTAATCTCAACTATAATCAAAATCCAAGCCCTAACCATAATACTAACCATGATGTAAACCCTAATGCTGATGATAATCCTTATCCTAAGCCCCAATCCCAACCCTAATTAAAACCCTAACCTTAACCATAATACTAACCATGATCTAAGCTCTCATTCTAACCATAATCCTAATGCTAACCTTAATATCAACTTTAACTCTATTCCTAACCATATACCATAACCATAATCAAAACCTTAATCTAACCATAATACTATCTACAATGTATGTCTAAACCCTAACCATAATCCTAACCTTAAGTCTTATACCCTAATCCTAATACTAACATTAACCCTAAACCTTTATTATAACTATAATTATAACCATAAACCTAACTTGAACCCTAATAATTAAATCCTAAATCTAACCCTAAATATTAATTGTAATAATAATCATAACCCTAACCCTAACCATAATCCAAAGCCTAACCTTGATCCTAAATCTAACCATAATTCTAACCCTAACCCTAAACAAAATTCTAACCCTAACCATAAACCTAACCCTAATGTTAAACCTTAGCACCAAATCCTAAATGTAACTATAACCATAACCAAAAGACTAAATCCCAACACTAACCATAATCATACTCATTAAATGTTGAACACTAAACATAAATGCTAAAATATAAATGTAAATGATAAACCATAATCATATAAACCTAAACCAAATCCTAGTTGTAATTATAATCTTAACATTAATCCTAATCTTGACCCTAACACTAACCCAAACCATATCCCTAGGTTTAACGCTAAATATTTATCCTGACCCTAACCCTAATACTAACCATGATGTAAATGCTAACCCTAATGATAATCCTAATCCTAAGCCCTAATCTCAACCATAATCAAAATCCTAACCCTAACCATAATACTAACCATGATGTTAACCCTAACCTTGACAATAATCCTAATTCTAAGCCCTAATCCCAACCCTAATCAAAATACCAACCCTAACCATGGTGTAAACCCTAACCCTGATGATAATTCTAATCCTAATCTCTAATCTCAACCATAATACTATATACAATGTATGTCTTTATCCTAACCATAATCCTAACCTTAAACCCTATACCCTAATCATAATACTAACCCTAAACCTTGATCATAACCATAACTGTAACCATAAACCTAACTCTAGCCCTACTAATAATCTTAAATCTAACTGTAAATATTAACTATAACAATAATCATAACCCTAACCCTAACCATAATCCAAAGCCTAACCCTAATCCTAAGTCAAAGCATAATTCTAACCCTAAACCTAAACAAAACTCTAAGCCTACCATAAACCTAATCCTAGCATTAAAATTTAACACTAAATCCTAAATATAACTATAATCATAACTATAAGCCTAAACCCTAACCCTAACCATTATCATACTCATTAAATGTTAAACCCTAATCATAAATGCTAAAATGTAATTGTAAATTGTAACCATAGCCCTAGGTTTAACACTAACCAGGTATTTACATTAATGAACCTAATTTTTACCATAACACTAACCTTTACCATAACCCTACCACTTAGAACCTTAACCATAATATTAGAACTAACTATAACAGTAACACTAACCATAACAATAACCCTTACGCCAACAATTTCAAAAAAAAAAAATTAGAAAATGTCTTCCATGTTGCACCACGACTGCTACTAGCTTATATATATATAATACACCGAGAGTAATCCTTCTCGAGGCACCTATTTTCACTAATCCTAACACACACAAACCTTGCAATTTGATGAAAATAGGCACCTCAAGAAGGATTAATAACGGTGTAGTATATATATATATAGGTATATATAAGCTAGTTTTAATGTTTTGTAGCAAAATGTTGGAAGGTAAATTTAGGCTTCTGGTTTTATTTTTTCTATTCAATTCTTTTGACTATCTAGTAAAGGACTTCTGAAGTGAGATTCTAATGTAGGCAACAAATTTACTAGAGTAAAGGACTTCTGAAGTGAGATTCTAATGCAGGCATGAGATGCAGGACCCGTAAGAGTTTATATAACCAATGTTGAGAAGAATAGATGAGAAGTTTCTTATCACATACTTCCTAGATGCAACCCATCTTCTCTGTGTTCTCAGGAAATGGGTTGATCTTTTCTTGCATGCCTAATCCATTGGAATTGCTTTCAAGAAAAAATTTCACTTAATCAGTACAAGCATTTCCACATCAGCTTCACTTTTACTTCTATATGAATTGATTAGTAATAGGAAGAGTGATTTTGGTTCGGTGAGCACATACAAAATTGTTGAGGGAATGTTTGTGCTGACTACACCTTTTATCCATCATTGCTTTTTCATCTTCCTTTGTTGAAATCAAATATTTGTTATAAATAAATGATGATGTTTTTAATATCAATAAAATGATTATTGAATTCCCTTGTTACTTTTTTGCCATCACTATATTTTGTAGGTTAAAAATATGAATCACAAAAATACTGTTCCAAATGTTGTTACTTGGAAAAAAAATTTGTAATTAGAAAAACATTCATTTGATAGTTATAGATTTAGAGAGCCTAAAAATTTATCATCATATATATATTTTAACAAAATGTGTTTATTAGAGTCCCATTAATGAACAGTTATGGCCTGAAGGATATCTTTTAAACTGGCTATGAGCTGGCATACAAGGTTATTGGGTGTTCACTGGACTTCCCTCTACAAGTTTGTTATAGATGCAGTTTGGGAGTTATAGCTGCAATGTCCTATTGTTCTTCTGGTATGTCTATAGATTGTTGTTGGTGTAGCATTGTATTATTTATTTTCTTTCAAACCTTTTGAACATGCAAACTATCTACAATAGTAAGCTAAATTATTATCTTGTTGAGCTTTGTTGGTAATGAATGAATTTTATTCAATAGTGAAGTTTGTTTACTATTGGAATTTAGTAATTTTTGTTCAGGTTTTCATATATTATTTTTGGATTTCTAGTTTTGGAAGTTCTAGTAGATTTTTTTTTAACTTATTTATTTTCTTTAATATTGAAAATGGGATACAAGAATATATTTTTTCTTGATTTTAGTTAATAAATTTTATAGAATAGAAATTGAAATATCAATTTATTTTGTTGAAAGTTCAACTTTAGCTTAGAAGAATACATTTTTCCTTAACTTTAGTTAATGGATTTTATAGAATAGAAAATGGAAATCTCAATTTTTTAGTATTGAGATGTTTTAAAAATCTATGAGTGCCATTGTCTTACTCGGGGAAAAAAGTGCAGGATTACTAAAGTTGAAGGTACATATATTTGCCTAAAGTATTTGAAATTTTAAGAGTTATGTAGTAGATTAAAAGTCTTTAGCATTAGTATGCATTTATTCCATTTTTTTTAATATAACTGAATCTTGTTTTAAAATTGGGATTGATAGTATCACATCCCATATGACAGCCACATTGATTGAGGGAAAATAAAATAAAAACTTCATGAACTGCATTAAAAAGGAAAATGGATGAGTCAAACAAGAACATATGTGTCATTAATTTGGTATGGCATCCCACTCTTACCATCATTTTCCCCTTGCAAGTTAGTGATAATGGGTGTAAAAAAAGTTGAAAAAAGGAAAGAAGTTTAGGAGTCGACCCATTAACTATAAATGTATGGACATGAACATAAATATTTATGGAAAATATCATGGGTACTTGGTGAGGTAAAGAAAACTCATGTTTCCATCACCATTATGGAGGAGGAATATCGAGATCACTAGGACAATATGGGTATAATTGGTAGAATGAACAAATAATAAGGGAAAGGAACTTGTAGTGGTTGTATACAGTAGCTAACTTTGTGTATCTGTAGATTCTAAATGGTATGTCAGATTTTGATATTTCTTGGATGTCTCTGTATGCGAATTAATTGCTTAAAACTAAGGTTTCAACTTCTATGTATTTATGGATCTCTCAATAGAGACTATCGAACACAAAATGGATAAAAATGACCATTTCAAAGTGTTTCCTAGAAAGCGGCCCCTACTTCGCCAATAGCCACCAATGACATATCCAAAAAAAATTCACTTTACCCCCAATTAATAAACATAATAAGATATAAATATAACATATTTAGTATGTGTAATAGTTATTCGACCCCCTAATGGTTATTGGTTCCTTTCCCTAGAGAGGGAAATATTGCTAGAATGAACACAGAGTAGAGAAACCCCTCAAAGAATATAGGAATTATTAACTATAATGAATGAGGATGGACGAGGGATTCATTGCAAGTAATTGTGAGCATATTGAAAGCTATAGTGGAAAATTATTCTCTTGTGAGGAACTGGTGAAGGGAGAGTGATTTTATCAAATGTTATAGTTGCTACAGTTGTGGTAGACATGTACACAAATGTGTGAGCTTAGACAAGGCACATGAATTATCTAGTAGAATGTCACAAAAGAGATGTAATCTCATGGAATGTGATGATTGGAGGGAAAGCATGAAATATGTTTATAGATAATGCTTTAAAAATTTTCAAACTAATACAATGGGAAGGTGTGAATCAAATTCCATGAAATTTCATAACCTTTTCCTACCTGTGCTAAAATGGAATCTTTGGAACAAGGCATGAGCATGCACCAGAAACATAAATGATGCAAATACCCTGATAGGCATGCATGAAAAATGTGGAAGTAATATAAGCTATTTGGTGTAGAGCCAAAATGCAACATGTGGTAGTATTCTTCCCACCTATGCAAAATGGGTGAATGGGAACAATGAATACAATGAGGGTAGGGATGAAATATATTTGTTGAAAAGGCTTATTAAGGAAAATAAGAGAAGAGAGAAATGAGAAAATACAAGAGAGGATTTGAGAATGGTGTTAGTGGAATGGGTTGAAAAGATTAAATGGCATGAGGTGAGAAAAAATACAGTACTACTATGGGAAGTAATGCATAGGTAATGTTGTGGTATTTTTCATTTTCATGGGTGAAATTTTTTTTGTTAAGATGCCATGTACTATCCCGCCCCTAGTCCAATTTTATAAATGTTATGATTATTTTAGAATGATAGACTATATGTTAGGAAATCATTGATGCTTATGATTTTACTAACCCCATACTTGCATGTGTGTGGTTGATGTTTTTGTTTTATATTTTTGTTTGGCGTGCCTGATGTGGTTAAGGGACAGAGTCATAGTTACTTGCTTGCTAGATCCATATGATTGGTTGATCCTGGCCATTGGATGTTATATATATTGGATGTATATGCTTTGTCTTGTGATGAAAGGTTTACAGGTACAGGGCATCATGTTCCCTGAATTGGCAGGAGTGAGCGTGTCCATAAACATTCATCTCAATGGTAAAGAGGGGAGGTAATACATAGACCCAAAACCCTAACATAAGCCTAATTGTCCTAGGATTGGACAAGTATTAGTGGGACTACCCTACCCAAATTCATCTAGTTGACATGGATTTGTGGATCCCTTCTCCTGAGTTTTCTTGGTTTCATGTTGTTTTGTCTCAGTCGATTTATTGCTTATGTGGGTGATTTTATGTGATTATTAATTTAGTTATTATAGTTTAAATTTAATATTAATCATAGTCCTAAGTTTATTTGAGTAAATTTAATTAAAAGTCAAATAATTGAATATTTGGATTTAATTGATTATTTAATTGGTAATTAGATTTTATTATGCTTGTGTGCATTATTAAATAATTAAATATTTAATTACATGGTTTTAGGATACTTTAAATATTTAATCTATTTAATATGAATTTTTAATTATTAACATGTGCATTACTGAAAAGTGAATTGTTCTAAAAAATAACAACTTGTTTTCAAAAGTCAAAGTTGAGTTTTGAGAAATAAAGTTATTTTAATTTATTAATTAGGATTTACTTTCAAATTGTAATTGGAGTTTGATTAGGAGTTAATTGTTCAGTCATCTTTAGGGTTTTGTATGAAAGGGGGAATTGAATCCCTAATAGGGGGAATTGCATTCATTTGAAGATTAGACAGGTTTTCGGACGAGAATTTTTGGAGAGCTTATGTGCTTGGATTTTGGAGAATTTGGATTGTTGTGGTTGCTTGTTGTTTTGGCTACGTTGTAGGTCTAGAATTTTGGTGTGTGCATCATTTGTGGATTCAAATTTGCGGGTTGGATTCTTACACAAAGGAATCAGGTGTTTACAGGTCTTCCAGAGTTTCCATTTCAATTGTGTGCATTGGATCTAAGGTAGGATCTGAAAATCTCCTTCTGTGATTTATGTTTTGTAATTTGATGGATTTCTATGTTTGATTGATTTCATGTTTATCACCTTAGATCTATTTGTGTTTTTCTTGTTTTGGGTATTAGAGAAAACCCTTGAATCAAATAATTTAGGTTTTTATTAAATTTTAGGACAGCAAGGTTATGTTGGCAAAATTTTGTTAGAAGATTCCTTATAGATTTCCTTTAAAATGAAAAATCAATCCTAGACTATAGTTAAACTATTAGGCAGGGAGAAAAATAATTTTCTTATGAGAAGAAAATCAATTGTTAGAAAAAATCCCAATTTGGGTATAAAAATCAATTCTGGAAATATGTATTATTCTCTGTTGTAAAAAAAAATTATACAGTTTATTAGTTTTGGTAAAATACAAATTAAGAAAAGACAAATCAATTTTTATGCATGAGATTGTCTTTTAAAAAAAATATAATAGTAAATATATCTTCTTTATGTTTATTTTCCGTATTTCAGAAAATTATTATTAAAAAAAAATGCTTGCAAAATTGAATTGTTGTATATTTTTTTTAAATTATTAATAAATAATTTGGGGCAGGGGCCACCCCCTTACCTTTCCCCCCCTCATGGCAGTTGTGCAGGCCTGCACGCGTAAGGTACTACGCAGGTACCCTTGGCTAGGGGTGTGGGCCATGGCCCCCCCACCCACTTTTCTTTTAATTTTTTTTTAGTTTTTTTTTAATTAGTTTAATTTAGTTTGTAATTTAATTGATGTTGATGATTTCATGAAGATATTTAGAGGGAAAGTGATAGTCCATCCAACAAAGCCCTTTTTCTTCAACCCCAGATTCCACATTAAGACACCAGCAAATAATAAGGGTGGGGCTCAGAATAAGAAAGTTTACAACATGCCTGTAATGGAAAAGAATCAGCCTCATATGATGACACCTAATCTGCTCACCAACCCTCCTAGAATCAATGCAACCTCTACTTTCGAGATTGGTGAGTCATCTTTGCAAGCAGCCAAGAGGCAAGCGGCAACATTCAAACAAGCTCTCATCTCTTTGGGCCAAGGGTTTTTTGAAAAACATCATGAGCGGGAAAAAAATTCAAATTTCATTCGGTCGGGTTTCAATAGATTTTGACATATGTCCAAACAAAAGGGTATGAGTAGGGGCCATCCTCTATAAAAGCACCAAATATTTGATATTTGTGAAGGCACGCCATCGGATTCCCTTGCAATCATTCGATATACTCAAGGTCCTGATAATTATAGGGGGGATACAAGAATTATGAAACAAATGCCCACTAGACCTTCTTTAGAGTTCCAATGGCCAATGATAAGTAGAGCACCCTTCAAACCAAATCAATCTTCTCAAGTTTGGCAAGTCAAACAGAGACAGCCTCAACCTATTCTCTAGCAGGGCTCTGAATTTCAACCTACCTCAATAATTACTTTCCTAGATCATTTGCTTCAAGATCAAATTCACCTCCTTTGGGACAAAGCACTAATAGGTAAATTCTTGAAACTAGACCTATTGATTGATGATATTAAGCTTTGGGCCTTGGAAAACTAGGCACGATTATTAGATATATTTTGGTTAAATATTAAGTTGGGATATTTTCTTGCCAAATTTGAATCTATTGATATGAGAGATGTTATCCATAAGAATAAAAGTTGGTTTTGCAAAGGGCTAGGTCTCTTTACCTCAATATGGACCCCCAATGTCATGCTCGAGGATAGATCCCCACTATTCTTCCCCGTTTGGATTGCATTACCAAATTTGCCATTAGAATACAGAGATTTGGATATCATCAAAATCATTGCCAACAAACTTGGAATATTTGTTAAACATGACCTAATTCCCTTTGACTTTCTGCATTGAGAGGTTATAGTGTGTATACTACATGATACTACTAAGGAATTACCAAAATCCATTTCCCTAAAATCCAAATGGGGATATTGGGAACAAAAATTTTCTCTCCAAAATGAGGACGCCATCATGCTATATCAACACTGGCTAGGGCATTTCACAGCTCAATGTAAGTCCCATTCATTCACTCGGCTGAGAGTGTGTGAAAATCACTGTAAAAATCTTATTCAATGTTCACTCCATTTGGCCTCTCATTGTTCTCAACACATGAATCTACAAACATCTTCATTTAGTCTCATCAAAGCTTTGCCTTCAAATCTTCATTCATATGAGGCGTCCATCTTCTTTTATTGTGCAATAAGCTGCATTATGATGATCCCAAGTAATACCAAATAGACTATGCTACTAGATTGGAAGCTAACAGAAGTTCACAATTCTGACATGGATGTTCTAGTGCAGCAACTTATGTTCTCTGATTCTCCAATTAAAAAGCCAATTACACATGAGGTTTTTGACAAAGAGACCTTGGTTAACCTTTGAGCAAGAAAACTATCAGACCAACTATTGACAGAGCTAGCCACTAAAACTATATATGAGATAGCAGAAGAAGAAGGAATACTAATGGATGAAGGAAATCACAACTCAATGGACTCTCAGCAATATAGCAAAACTGCCTCACCAGATCATGTTATCCAATCTATTGATGAAGCGGGACAGTCACAAGTTCATGAAAAGATTCTCAAACCTGGTAAAGGAAGTATCAATATAGCAGAAGATGAGGGAGTGCTGACTCTCATAGTAGTTAAGATCCCAAGTAGTTTTTAGAAAGTAAACAAGATTAATCAAGAAGCACAATGGCCCTACAGGCAGGATAAGACAATAAAGTTGAAGGAGGGTCCTATCAACACTAGGGATTTTCAAGGATTCTTTCCAGATAGTGTGGAGTGTAACTTTGAAGGGAGCCTATGTAAGCAGACTGAGGACATGAACTTCACAAATAAGAAAGAAGGCTGGCAAGATGATAGTGCATTGGTGTCCTTCCCTAACTCTGATGAGATTACATACTCTCACATTAGAGAGTAGATCCAAAGTAACACATTTCTTGATTCAGAGGAAATTCAAGCAATAATTAACTAGGGAACCCATGATGATATTGAAACTGAAATAATTGAGCCAAAATATGATCAGTTATCTTTTGATACTAGTCTTACCCTCTCACTTGACCAAACACCACTCCAAAATTTACAGGTTAAGGCCACACCAAAAAAGAGAGGTAGAAAACCAAAAAGCAATCTAATCAAACAAGAAATTACAGCAGGTATCCAATCAACATTGGATGGGAAATTCACACCTTCCAAAAGATTAGCAAGGAGAACCAAGGCTTCTCCTTGTTAGCAATGAAGATATCTTCTTTGAACATCAGAGGATTAAATGCCTCTGACAAAAGAAACAAAATCAAGCAAGAGCTAGATTCTTTAAAAGTGGATGTGATACTTCTCCAATAAACAAAGATGTCAATAGAGCTTTTTGACAAAATAATTGGGAATTGGTCAAAGTGGAATTCTGCACATAGCCCTATGATTGGTGCTTCAGGTGGGATAGCTATTCTTTGGGACCCTAAACTAATTCAAGGGTAGTTAATTCATAGGAGAGACAATTGGCAAGTCATCAGGTTGGAGTGTTTTGATATAAAAAAATTTCTTTTTAATATTTATGGGCCTACATCAACTCAGGACTATACACACTAAAATGGTGCACTTCTATGAACCATTACATGCAAGGTTTCTCAAGAGTGAGGCCTCACAAAGCGGCTCATAGCTCTCTATGCATGGAGTTGCAAGGAACTTGATAGATTTGCTCTCAGCTAGAGCGACAAGCTTGTGACCTTGCTAGTCAACCATACAATTAGAGATTCACAATGAAGACAAGGGCAACAATGCCAATATCTCCAAGAATCACTATGAAGATGTAATGCAATGCAACTAAAATGAGGATGCAATCTAAGCTATGAAAGGAAAGTACAATGCAACTAATCTATGAAAGGAAATAGCAATGGATTACAATACCTCCTATTTAGACTATGTGAGCTAAATCTATTGCATAAAAGGAAATCTATACTAAGAATGCCATTATCATGCAACTAAGAAAGAAAATATGCAACTAAATGATGAAAGCAACAAGTCTTCAATATCCTCAAATGCTCCAAATGCACCTAAAACCTGCAGCATAACATTAGCATAAAAACATGGTATATGCAAATGAAGGAGAGAGCTCTCCTTTTATAAGAAATGAGGTGAAATGGACCATGGAGATTAAGAGGCAAAAAGTCTTAATCAGTGGTGGAGCTTGAAAGAGGAGTAATCCATGTGCACAAGTATCCTCCAATAGGAAAATAAGAGTTGACTTTATGTCCATATGAGACAAAAAGTGCTTTTTCCCTTTTTATAAAATAAGAATAATGCTTTATTTGTGCAACTTAGGATAAGAGGGAAAGTGGGGGCTTTTTATTTAATTAAAAGGGGAGGAAATATTCCTTTTAAGTAAATAAAAACTTAGGATAAATGGTTAGCCTATGGGATAAAAATCCAATATATGATCTAATTTAAGATTTAATCAAGAGATTGATAATGTTGAAAAATATTGATTATTGATAAAAATGATTCAGGATTGATAAATCAAATAAATGGGGCCCAAAGTCTAGGTGACCATTTTAGGGTGCATACAGTCATTATACCAGGGGCTCAAGATGCACGTGTTTTATCATGGAGGTATAGCGATAGTTGTAGATCTTACTTTATCACCTGGCTTCTGTCAGTGGGTCTTGTGTCAAAGACAAATGCTACATGGATCCATTTTGGTGGCCTATGATTGGCTAAGGTTGAATATAGGTGCAAGGTTGTCAGTGAGGCTATGCCCTTTCAACAGTCAAGAGGCTCTAACATCTATAGAGGATCGATGGCCAATGTGTGTTCTCAAGGGTTTGTGTCAGAGCTCGTGATCTTATGAAAACTGCCTATCTTGGTTGGTGTTAGAACTCCCTTCGGTGGGTCCTCATGTGCTGACTTGATTGAATTTGGTTGGTCCACATGGCTGATGCCAGTGGGCCCATGGGGTCCAGGCTTTCTAAGAAGGTAAAGTGTGATTAGATCTTGCGGCTATCATTACACTGCAGGCTCAAAGTGCTCAATCATTACAATGGTGGTATGGCGACTGTCGTCCGATGGTGTTCTCAGGGACGTGAATTTGGTGACTTGTCAGAGATGTTGATTTGCTCATTTTTTATTGGTTGCTGACTACTGTAGTGGTGGTTGACTTTTTAGAAGGGTTTTAGACTATTTTAAAGGGTGCATCTAGGTCATTCATCTATCGGGAAACATTATTCATCGATGGTCACATTTTAAAATATATCTGCTAGCCATTAATATTTGAATTTGAATATCTTTGTGAGGGTTTTGCTAGGGTTTTATGTTCTTTTAGCCATGCATGATGTCAGTTAGCTCAAGAATTGATTTCTCAGAATGGTTGTGGTTGAGAGGGTGATGGAGGTGACTAATGGCCGATGTTGTAGGGTACTGTGCCACATTTTCATGCTAGGAAGTGCTAGAAGGAGTTGGCACCACCTTTTCAAATAGTACCTCTTCTAGGGAAATAAGATTAGATTTGAATCCTTCATGGCTTAGTGGAGTTGCAAGTGGGTAGATGGGTCAAAGTTGTTGTGTCTGCAGGTGGACTCAATCCAGGATCAGCATGCAAAGAGAAAGATCTAATCTAATGACCAGTTCTTAGAGATTTTCATGATGAGTAATCAATGTACCTTTAGGGTTTGACATTATTGTAGATCTGTAACCCTAGTTAGGTTAATTTTGACTCCTACCTGTGTGCAGTTGAGTATGTATATATTGTTTTGGAGCCTTTTGAGCTCAAGAGTTGGACAATTTATAGAAGAAATTCATACTTTCTTAAGGGACATCTATGGTATCATTTCTACCCTCTGGCTTATACATTTTTATTTCTCCCATTCATGATTCAAATATTGCAGAGGTATTTTGTGACAATCCTTCATGTCCCTATGCTTCCTTGTTCAGATTTTCTCTTATTGGATTAAAGTATATGGATGTTTTCAGTGATCATTTTAGGGTTCCTGATTCCTCTTGCTTTTTGCAATGTTGTGTGTTACTGTGTTTGATCTGATTTAGATTTTCTTGTGGGTATACCTCAGCCCCCTTAATAGTCTTGTCTCAATCCTACATCGAGTTGTAGAAGTGAATGTCTGTTTGCAGGTCATAAGTTGTGCCTCATTCTTAGGCCCCTCTTATGAAATATTTATGCAAGCCTATTCAGTAAGTTGTGACCTACTAGACTTGAGCTTTTCATTGATTTCATTCCTACATACTGAGATCCAAACCCTAGTTTCAGTGCATCACCTAGTAGGTAGTTTGCTTTCAAGTCATTTCCCTTACAAGCATTCCTTCTATCCCTTTCCCTCCAAAAGTTTTACTTTCATGTCTGAAGAAAATTAAGGGGATTATCCCAGAGGAACCAGCCTAGAACCTAGAGGTTCCATCTCAGTTAGCAAAGGTCCCACAACCTAGAGATGATTCTCATGTTATACTGAGTTATCAAGACCAACAGAGCTTGAGACAAAGGCACAAACTCATTGTATAACAATTCTGGCATGCTCGGTGGGACCACTAGAAGTTATTCAAATTCAAAGATATGTTATCTCTGATATGTAGATTGCATAGTGTAGGCTTTTAGAAGTCATTCTATCAAGTATATCTGGTGATTCCACTAATTTCAAAGATCCAGGCTGCCTCATTCAAAGTTTTATGAGAAAGATTGAGACTAGAAGCTCAAAGCCTACCCAATTTTTAGAGTTGCCCTCAAGAAGAAGTCATAAAGGGAGGTCAACTTAGAGAAGATCTCCTACAAGGGGAGTTCAATCAACACCTCCTAATACTTTAGAAATGAGACCTTTTCCCTTTCATTCCAGAAGAAGAGGCGGATCTCTAACCAAAGATCTAGAGGAAGATTCCAATCAAGTAGCAAATACAACTCATATAGTTGTAAATCTTTAGATTCCAACTCCTACAATGGCTAGATAGTTTTCTTTTGCACCATTCAACCAAGGTAGCCCATTGGCCTTTGCTCAACATCATGATGTGTCTTTGGTGGCACTTAAGAGTATACCTGATTTTACTAGTGAAGGGCAGACAACTACTTTTGAGCACATAAGAGATGTGACTACCATCTGCAACATACACAACATTACTCAAGAAGATGTGGCCACAAAGTTATTAGCAGCCTCTCTAAAGGGTAAAGCTCTAGAATGGTTTAGAACTCTAACTATTGGTTCTATTACTTCTTGGGATGAGTTAGGGGATGCATTAAGTAAACATTTTGAGGATAAATTAGATAATTTGTCTCTAGTTGAGCAGTTAACAACTATTAAGAGAGACCCTCAAGAACAAATGACAGATTACAATAGTAGATTCCTCAAAACATGGAATAGAATCTCAGTCTCTGTGAGACCAGCAGCCAACCATGCTTTTCTTTACTATTTAAAAAGTCTGAATGGTCAAATTTCTATCATGATCCAGTCCATGGGTGGTTCTTCCCTACCCCAAGCTTTTGACATAGCTGTCAGGGCTGAAAATTATTTAATCCAAGTAGGCATGATTGCTAGAAGGCCTCCAATACCCATTTTTCCTAGCCTTCAACCCATTGTACCTGCCCAAGTCCCCCCATTTACCCCTATTCCCACCATATTGGCACCTCAAGCTAGTACTAGTGGCCAAGAATTAACAAAAAGTTTCTCTCAAGACCTGCAAGAGATAAAGAATAGTCAGTAAAGCAATCAGCAAGAAATGACTAACTTGTTGCAGACCTTGACTAAGGAGGTCACAAATCTAAAGAAGGAAGGTTAAGGAATCAGACCACCATTTCAGTCACAAGGCCAAGGTCCTAATCAGCAATATCAAAATCAAGGATAGCCTTATCAACAAAATAGGCCACCATGCCAAGGAGGCTATCAAGGACAAAGACAAAGTTTTAATTAGAGACCATTTCAACCATATAACCCTACACCTCTAAATTCTGCAAACCCAGTGAGAGATATGGTTCCTAGTCACAATAATATGGCTATGGATAATGAATGGTGTTTTCCTTGTAATCAGCCTCATAATCATGCTACATGTTCAAATGGATGGATGAACCAAGCTCTAATGGTTCAAAATGCCTCACAAGCTCAATCAGAGGTTTCATCCAGTGGGTCAGTGCCTCAACAAGAATCACAAGAGAATGAGACTGCTCTCTTTAATTGGGAGCAACCAGACTTCAATGGAGTCAATGATGAAGCTACTTTTGTTGCCTTTACAAGAGCAAAGAGAAGAGCTCAAGACATGGATAGACTAGATTCTAATGCCAAAGCCACTACATCTACAGAGCCACTACAGCAAGTTTCTCCCATCACACCTAAGGAGACTCCCGTCATTGCAAGCAAAGAAGGCCAACATTCTAAAGAAGTGGAGCCCATCATGCCAAAGATACAACAAAGAGTACACACTGTGACACCTTATAATATTGTAGAAAACATGAAGAAGGTGAATGTAACCATGTCCATGTGGGACTCTTTGGCTCTTCTAGGACAGCCCAAAATTTTGAAGAAGGCTATGACAGAAGTAGCAACTCCTCAACCTGCAAAAGAAGTTGCAAAGCCAATGTTGGTTAACACTGATCAAGAAAAGGAGGCTCCAAGTAGCAACTCCAACGCTAATGCCACACAAGGTAGGAATTCAAAGCCACCTCCCTTTTATGTATCTTTAATCATTGGAAAATCTTTAGTGCATAATTGTATGGTAGATAGTGGAGCTACTAGCACTATAATGAATAAGAAAGTAGCAGACCAGTTGGGACTAAAATATGAGCCATTCCAAAAGAAGGTTACCCAACTTGATGGATCCTTAGTCAATACTATAGGTGTGGCTAAGGATACCAGTCTAATCCTGCATGCTAGTCCTAATTTATCAATCCTCCTTGATATTTATATCATAGATCTCCCTACATTATTTTCTATATTTCTTTCAAGGGAGTTTACAACCAAGATAGGAGGTTATCTATATTTTGATTGGTCTCACATGTTATTTCATACAAGATATGGGACCAAGGTCACCATTAAATCAGAACCATTAGCAGCACACCATATACAGCCATATGTATCCAATGCCATCAATGTGAACTGCCCTATATTTGATAGCAGTGACTTCCAAACCATTAATGAAGCAAGCACAAAGATAGAAAATATCCCTGATATTTTTCTAGATGAAAGAGCTTCAGAGGCCCAAGAAAATCCAATTTGGGATTTTGGTTTGGGAAGTTATTTAATACAAGAAAGTGGAGTCATAGAGCCAAGCCTTCTCAAAGAGGATACTGATTCAGAAGATCAGAGCAATCAGGTTTGAGAGCTATTTTTTTATGGAGCTAGAAGTAGACATGGTTCTAGTGGTGGTGCTATGTTAGTGTCCCCAAAAGAAGAAAGTTATTATACTACCTTTAGATTCAGTTTCTCCTGCACTAGCAATACTGTAGAATATGAAAGTCTAGTTAATGGACTAGAATGGGCTAGAAAAACAAGGCTTAAGGCCTTAAAAGTTTATGGTGACAGTGAGTTAGTTGTTAGCCAAGTAAGAGGGATAAGTGCAACTAAGAATGACACCATGAAAGCATACAAGCATAGAGTTTGGGATGCAATTGAACATTTCCATGCTTTCAATATTGTTGCCATCCATAGAAAGTTAAATCAAAATGCAGATAGATTAGCTGCTATTGGATCCCAATATGATATTCTAAATAGAATTTCAAGAGAAATGGATCAACAGCATATCAAAGTGATTTTCAGACCTTCTATTCCTAATAATGATGTCAATTAGCAGGTGTTTGACAATGATGAACAAATTCTATAGTTCTTGTTTGAAGAAGATGTTTTTTCAAAACACAATCAAGATAGGCTATCACAAAACTATGGTGATCAAGTGATACAACTCAAGTCCAATAAGATGCCTAGAGGTCTTGTTACTTTGGAGACTATCTTCAACAAGGATGATGAAGTTAAGAATAGAAAAGCTAGCCCGGTAGTCCAACAAGAACATTGTGTTGAATTTGAGTTGGAACCAGGTAAGAGCTTACAATTTGGAAAAGTGAACACTGAATTGGAGAAGCAAGCTTACACTCAGTTATTCAAAGAATTTAGTGATGTTTTTGCATGAAAATATGAGGATCTCAAAGGTTTTGATCCTGCCCTTTCTCAGCACACTATTGAGTTAGAACCAAATGCCAAACTAGCGAGGCAAAAGAAAAGGCCTATTAATCCCAAGCTTGAGCCACTTATGCATAAAGAAGTGCTCAAATTGATAGAGAGTGGTATCATCTACCCCATCAAGCATACTAGTTGGGTTTCCAACCTTGTTCCTGTTAGGAAGAAGAATGCGGAACTGAGGTTATGTGTTGACTTCAGGGATCTTAACAGGGCCTCATTAAAGGACCACCATCCACTGCCCTCTATGGAACAAATCTTACAATGTGTCTTAGGATCTGAGAGATTTTCATTATTGGATGGCTATTCAAGATACAATCATATCTTAGTAAATGAAGAGGATCAATATAAGACTACATTTACAACCAAGTGGGGAACCATGGCTTATCAAAAGATGCCCTTTGGTTTGTCAAATACAGGTGCTACATTTCAAAAGGAAATGGATATGGCCTTTAAGAGCCTAATGTACAAGTTTGTGCTAGTCTACTTGGATGATATAACTATCTATTCAAAGCATGTAGTGGATCATATCAAACATTTGAGAAAGATTTTTGAAAGGTGTAGAGAATTTGGGATATCTCTTAACCCCAAGAAATGTGTGTTTACAGTTCATGAAGGAAAGCTATTGGGATATGTAGTATCCAAAGAAGGAATTACAGTGGATCCTGAGAGAATTGTAGCTATCCTAGAGCTACCCATACCACATCACAAGAAAAGTCTCCAATCTTTCATAAGAAAGATTAATTTTTTTAGGAGATTCTTGCCTAACATTGTAGATTTACTCAAGCCCTTGACAACCATGTTGAAGAAGAGTTCAGCATTTAGTTGGACCAAAGAAGGGAAAGACAATTTCCATGCCATCAAAGAGGCCCTAACAGAGGCCCTTGCTCTCCTAAACCCAAATTTTAGTAAGGAATTTATCCTTTATGCTTATGGAGGTCATGATGTCATATCTGCAATGTTGACCCAAGAAAATTTAGATGGATTGGAGCAGCCTATTGCTTTCTTTAGCAAAGGTCTAGAGGAGTATGAACAGAGATACTCTTTTGTAGAAAAACATGTGCTTGCTGTGGTAAAGAGCCTCAAAATGTTTAGATATCTATTGACCCATAGCAAGGTACATTTAAAAGTTACTCATCCAAGTGTCAAAGAGTTTCTACTTTCCAAGGACCTGAATGAGAAAAGAGCTAGTTGGATCACTAGGGTGATGGAATATGACATTGATATTCAAACTACCAAGCTAGTTAGAGGAAGAGGTCTTTGTGAGCATTTGGCAGAGGATGAAAGTTTAAAGAAATCAAAGCAAATGGATGCATCTTTGGTGGTGCATTCTATAGAAGAACAAGCCAAGGCAACAAGCTAGTTGCCTAATATGATCAATTACTTGAAGATAGGACAATGTCTTGCAAGTTTGGATTTGGCCAAAAGAAGGTATTATAGGTTACAATCTATTCCTTTTGTGCTGATTGATGATGTTCTTTTTCAGAAAGGATCACAATGGTGTCCTTTTGAGATGCATTGATTCAGAAAATATAGTTGATGTCCTATTTGAGTTTCATGATGGACCTTCTCGAGGTCACTTTTCTCCTAGGGCTACTACTTTTAAAATCATGAGGGCTAGATACTATTGGCCATATATCTTTAAGGATAGTCATGATTATGTTAGGAAATGCATCAAGTGTGCCATGTTTGTAGGAAAAGAGAGGCTTGCAGCCTTACCATACAACCAGTCAGAATAGATCATCCCTTCATGAAGTGGGGTATAGATTTCATTGGCATGATTAATCCTCCATCTAGTGCAAGACATAAGTGGATAATTACTGCAATAGATTATTTCACTAGATGGACGGAGGCAATTTCTTTAAAAGAAGAAAATGAGAGTGTTGTGTTGAGTTTTTATGATGACATAGTTCATAGGTTTGGCACTCCTAATTCTATAATCTCAGATAATGCCTTAGCATTCACAGGCCTCAAAGTATTAGAGTGGGTAGTCAAGAATGGCATCTATCTGAATACTAGTTCAAATTATTACCCTCAAGGCAATGGCTTAGCAGAATCAACAAACAAGAATCTGATCAGGATAATCAAGAAGACTCTTCAAGTCAATCAAAGAGATTGGCATACAAAGCTCAAATCTTCCTTGTGGTTAGATAGAATTACCCCGAAGAAAATCATTGGTAATTCTCCTTACATGTTAGTGTATGGAAAAGAGGCTAGGTTGTCCATTTCAACAGAATTACCGGCTTTGGACTTAGCTACTCAATATGCCCTGTTTGATGAAGAGGATCCCTTACAGATCAGATATGCTTAACTGATGGAATTAGAAGAACTCAAAGGAAAGTCAATGAAAGATATTGAATTCCATCAGATACAAACAAAGAGGAGCTTTGATAGAAGGGCCAGAATCAAAAGTTTCAAGGTTGGAGACATAGTCCTCAAGTGGGATGAGTTCAGGTCTAAACCTGGCAGGCACACCAAATTTGAATCCTTTTGGAGTGGACCATTTGTAATCATAGAATGCAGGGGCTCAAATTCTTTTCAACCATAAAATATGGAGGGAGTCCCCTTACCTATCTCTGTGAATGGTTTTCACCTAAAGCCTTGTTTTGAGGTTAACTCTTGTCTGTAAATTTTGTAAAAGTTTCCCTGTTGTTTTCTTTCCTTGCTTTCTAGTTAGTTCCTTGTTTTCTAAGAAGTGCTCTAAGCACAGTTCTAGTTTTGTCTCTCTGAGAGAGTTTTGAAATTTTTATGACCATATGCCCAATGGATTGTCAAGGTCACTGGTTTCCTATGTCTAGCAAGTTGACATCTGGCAGAAATTGCCAAAATGTTACCCAAATTTTCATATGCATTCAAATTTGGTTGAAAACCATACCAAGGCCTCTATTTTTACCATGTCTATCATCCCTAAAATTTTCATGAATTTATTCCATGTTCTCTGGTCTCTGCAAATTATTTTACTCCCCGGTCTGTAGTTGAAAAGTTTTAAAAAACTAGCTGTTGGTATTCAAAATCCTAAAAACCCTTTGGCCGTGTTATATTTTCATGTTACCTTTTCCCGATCACCTAAGCTCCCAATTTGCACATGCCTTTATTAATCCTTTAGTCACCAAGTCTCTAATTCCTGCAGGTTAACCCCTAAACACTCAGTGATCCCGCGAGCAATTACCATTTAGGTTGGTAGTCTTAGTTCAAGTGGCCAGGTAAAGATTCTCAATTTGATGGTTGTTGCATGATCTCATAGGGTCAGAATATTCCTTGAGATCTTGCGATGATTGTCAATTTCTCCTACCTATAGAGTTTAAGATGTTAGTAGGACTGGTGCCACCTCATCTGATTTGGCAGCTCCTGATTCATCAGTGGTGTCTGATTCAGTAGGTTGTCAGTGGGACCATCTTCCTTGGTGGGTTAAGTTTTGATCAGATCATGTGGTCATCGTTATACTGGGGGCTCAAGATGCACATGTTTTATCATGGTGGTATAGTGATAGCCATAGATCTTACTTTATCACCTGGCTTCTGTCAGTGGGTCCTGTGTCAGAGACAAATGCTATGTGGATCCATTTTGGTGGTCTGTGATTGGCTGAGGTTGAATATAGGTGGAAGGTTGTCAGTGGATTCAGACCCTTTCAGCAGTCAGGAGGCTCTGACATCTGTAGAGGATCAACAATTTGCATGTGTTCTCAAGGGTTTGTGTCAAACCTCACGATCTTATGACAACTGTTGATCTTGGTTGGCATCAGAACTCCCTTCGATGGGTCCTTATGTGCTGACTTGCTTGAATTTGGTTGGTCTGCATGGCCGATGTCAATGGGCCCATGGGGTCAAGACTTTCTAAGAAGGTAAAGCATGATCAGATCTCACGGCTGTCATTACACCATGGGCTCAAAGTGCTCGATTGTTACGATTGCGGTATGGTGATAGCTGTCTGATGGTGTTCTCATGGATGTGAGTTTGGTGACTTGTCAAAGATGCTGATTTGCTCATTTTTTATTAGTTGCTAACTACCGTGGTGGTGGTTGACTTGTCAAAAGGGTTTTAGACTATTATAAAGGGCACATCTAGGTCATTCATCTATCGGGAAACATTATTCATTGACAGTCATGTTTTAAAATATATCTGCTAGCCGTTAATATTCAAATTTGAATATCTCTGCGAGGGTTTTGATAGGGTTTTACATTCTTTTTTCCATGCATGACATCGGTTAGCTCAGGAATTGATTTCTCAAGATGGTTGTAGTTGAGAGGGTGATGGAGGTGACTGATGGCCGGTGTTGCATGGTACTGTGCCACATTTTCATGCCAGGAAGTGCTAGAAGGAGTTGGTGCCACCTTTTCAAATAGTACCTCTTCTAGGGAAATAAGATCAAATTTGAAGCCTTCATGGCTTAGTGGAGTTGCAGGTGGGTAGATGGGTTGAAGTTCTTGTATCTACTGGTGGACTCAGTCTAGGATCAACACGCAAAGAGAAAGATCTGAACTGATGACCAGTTCTTAGAGATTTTCATGATGAGTAATTAGTGTACCTTTAGGGTTTGACATTATTGTAGATTTTTAACCCTAGTTAGGTTAATTTTTACTCCTACCTACGTGCAATTGAGTATGTATATATTGTTTTGGAGCCTTTTGAGCTCAAGAGTTGGACAATTTGTAGAAGAAATTCATACTTTCTTAAGGGCCATCTGTGGTATCATTTCTACCCTCTGACTTATACAATTGTATTTCTCCCATTGATGATTCAAATATTGCAGAGGTATTTTGTGACAATCCTTCATGTCCCTATGCTTCCTTGTTCAGATTTTCTCTTATTGGATTAAAGTATATGGATGTTTTCAGTGATCATTTTAGGGTTCCTGATCCCTCTTGCTTTCTACAATTTTGTGTGTTACTATGTTTGATCTGATTTAGATGTTCTTGTGGGTATACCTCAGCCCCCTTAATAGTCTTGTCTCAATCCTACACTGAGTTGTAGAAGTGAATGTCTGTTTGTAGGTCATAAGTTGTGCCTCATTCTCAGGCCCCTCTTATTAAATATTTATGCAAACCTATTCAGTAATTTGTGACCTACTAGACCTGAGCTTTTCATTGATTTCATTCCTACATACTGAGATCCAAACCCTAGTTTCGATGCATCACCTAGTAGGTAGTTTGCTTTCAAGTCCTTTCCTTTACAAGCATTCCTTCTATCCCTTTCCCTCCAAAAGTTTTACTTTCATGTCTGAAGAAAATTAAGGTGATTATCCAAGAGGAACTAGCCTAGAACCTGGAGGTTTCATCTCAGTTAGCAAAGGTCCCACAACCTAGAGATGATTCCCATGTTATACTGAGTTATCAAGACCAAGAGAGCTTGAGACAAAGGTGCAAACTTAGTGTATAACACATTCACTTAGCAGGACAAGTGTTAGCCATAACACATTCAAAACAAACAAGGAAAAGAACCAACCTCACCAAAGTGTCCATATAAAAGGAGTCGAGGTGCACATGGCCATCCAATATGAGATGAAGGCTCTTACAGATAGACACCCCTCTTAGATAGATTCTTTGGATCATTAGAACTAAACTAGCAAGCTCAAAGCACAAAAAAGATCATGCCCCTAGTCTTCACATTTCTCAGTCAAGAAAGACATCTTAGATTTTCTTGAGGGGAAATGATAAAGAAAACAAACAAACAAGAAAAGGAAAAGCTCACCATGCTTCAAAGGAACACAAAGTCAGTTTTTAGTTTCAATTTACATTTGTGTTCAAGCAGATTGAAGTGGAATCGAAAGTGAACAACATTTGAAGTCTCGACAGGATAGCAATAGCAGGCAGATGCAGTGAGAACCACTAGTGACCATCATGAGAGATGAAGTCTAAAGAAGATATCAGAGTGTAAACCAAGTATCAGCAGGTGGACACAATGAGAACCATTGGTGATTGATACAAGGAAGATTCTCCAAAGAGAGAGTAAAGCACAAGTGAAACATCAACAGGAAGAGACACAGTGAGAACCACTGGTGACTGATGTAAGTAAGAGATCCCAAAAGAGAGGGGTTCGAATGAGAGCTAAGTATTAGTAGGAAAGTGTAGTGGAAACCACTAACGACTGATACAAAAGAGATCCTCAAGGAGAGAAATCTCAAAAGTAGCTAGGCATTAGCAAGCAGACGTAGGGAGAATAGCTGGTGACTGATGCACAAAAAAAATTCTAAAAATGATAGGACAATGCCCCCTAGACTAGGGAGCTTCCCCCAAGTGTGAACCAGTTCCAATCCATGAAGAGTCGAGGAAAATCTCAAAGACAATTGAAAGCAAGTGCATGAGCTAGCAAACTAAAGCAAGAAATGAACTAATAGTAGGAAGCAAACTAAAGTAGGAAAGAGGGAAAGAAAACTAAAGCAAGAATGCAAGGAAACTAAAGTAGAAAACTAAGAGCCAAGTGATGCTGAGATGAGATGTAGCTTTAGGAAACAAGAGGTGCCTGTTTACTGAGTTTTCACCGTCTTGGCAGAGATTCTATTTTTGCTACCATGACACCTGTTTACTAGGTTTTCATCAATGGCACATTTTCTTCTTTTTTTATATTTTTGTACTTTTCTCTTTTTTTATTTTTTTGTATTTTTGAATATCTCATTTTTTGTATTTTTTATCTTTTCAATTTTTTTGCATTTTTTCAATTTTCAATTTTTTTTTATTATTATCAAGGTGCCTGTTTACCAAGTTTTCACCAAGATAATAGATACATCAAAGCACCTGTTTACCAAGTTTTCACTAAGATGATCATTTTTTTAGGACATTTTGCAATTTTTAGGATTTTTTGCAATATATCATTTTTTTGGATTTTTTTCAAGACCAATAAGTATGTACATGAGCATATAGAGAATGCCTCAACTGTAGAATTTCTTCAATTAAAGAGCATTGATAGGCTCTTTGAGCTGTTATCCTTCAGTGGTGTAGAGTCGATAAGTGCCAGACCCAAATGATGCAGTAATGACATACAAACCAAGCCAGTTTGGTTCAAATTTCCCTTTCTGGACTCATTGCTGTTGATTCTTGGGGTTCTCTCTTAGGACGAGATCACCCACTTGGAATTCTCTTTGTCTAACTTTCTTATTGTAGGTTTTGGACATCCTCTTTTGGTATGCTCTTAGATGATTGAATGTCACCTTCCAACATTCATCAAGTAACTCAAGCTCTTGAAGCCGGGATATTCTATTTTCTTCATCAGTGATGAGGCCCCTCAGAGAGATTCACAATGTAGGAATCTCAACCTCAATAGGTAATATTGCATTTGCCCCATAAACCAAGGCAAAGGACATAGCCCCTATTGGTGTTTGAATACTTGTTCTATAGGCCCAGAAAGCTTGATTAATCTAGAGATGCCAATCTCTACCAGATTTATGAACTTTTTAGTGCAAGATTTTGAGAATTGTCTTATTAGAAGCTTCTGCTTGTTCATTACCCTAAGGATAATAGATAGATGACCAATGCTGAATAATCCTGAACTTGGTGCATAAGTCTATCAGGTCCTTATTTTTGAATTGTCCCCCATTGTCAATGATAATGGATGAGGGTACACCATATCTACAAATGATATAGTTCAGTATAAACATAGCCATAGACTTGCCTTCGGCTATAGCTAGAGGCACTACCTCAACCCACTTGGTAAAGTAATCAGTAGGTGTGATGATAAACTTATGTCCTCTTGAAGAAGAAGGATGTATCTGACCTACCAAATCAAAGTCCCATTGCTAAAATGGCCAAAAAATGATGAGAGGACTAAGCTCTTTAGCAGGAGTATGAATTAGATTCCTGTGAAATTGGCATTATTTGCAAGTCTTGGCATATTGAACAGCTTCTTTTTCCATGTCCGGCCAATAATAAATAACTCTAATAAGTTTTTGGGCTAACATCAGACCACTTGAATGAGACCCAAAGATACCTTTGTGTATCTTAGCTAGTGCACATTTGGACTCATCGGGTTCTAAACACCTAAGGAGGGTATCATCTAGACCCCATCTATACAAGTCATTTTCTATGAGGACATACCATGAAGCAATACGAATGAGGTGATGTTTTTCATTCTGAGTATAGGTGTTAGGAATGATCTATTCACAAAGGTAGGAATAGATGTGGTGATAGCGGGATGAATCATGTCCAATGACTGAACAGATCATCCTAGATTCAAGAATATCATAGGCAGGATAGTGTAATGCCTCTACCAAGAATTCATGTCTGAAGTCATTTTCTAGAATTTGTAACATTGAAGCAAGAGTGGCCATAGCATCAGTTGCTTTATTGTCTGCCCTTGGAATCTACTAGAAAGAAATGTGTGCAAAATACTATTTGAGATCATCTGCTATTCTTTTGTAAGGTACTAGCTTGTCATCTTTTGTTTGGTAGACATCATTGACTTGGTTGATGATTAACTGAGAGTCTCCAAAGACCTTGAGCTCATACACATGCTCAAGGGCTATCTTCATACCATTGATGAGAGCTTCATATTCAGCTATGTTGTTTGTGTAGGGAAACAACATTTTGTATGCTTTGGGTAGTGAGTATCTTTGAGGTGTTATAAACAGAATGCCTGCACCTGATCCTTGTTGAATGAATGATACATCAAAGAACATGCTCCAAGATTGATGTGTGAGAAGCATGATGGATTCATTTGGGAATTCAATACTCAAAGGCTAGTGATCTTTCAAAGGAGCTTCCACCAGCTGATCAGCAATTTCTTGTCCCTTAATAGCTTTTCTTTCCACATACTCAATGTCAAATTCACTAAGTATCATCACCTATTTTACTAATCTACCCGTGAGGGCAGGCTTGATCAGTAGGTATTTTAGTGGATCAATTTTTGCAATAAGCCTTGTAGTATGAGCTAACATATAATGCTACAACTTCTGAGAAGCAAATACCACATCTAAACAAGCCTTCTCAATGACAAAATAATTTATTTCATAGGAAACCAATGTTCTGCTAATATAATATATGGCTCTCTCTTTGTTGTTTTGATCTTCTTGAGCTAGGAGAGCACCCAAAGATGTGTTGGTTGCTGAGATGTACAATATAAGAAGCTTCCCATGAATAGGAGGCATCAATATAGGTGGATTTGCAAGATACTATTTAATCTAAGTGATTCCCTTGTCACATTCTTCATTCCATTCATAGGTCACACCCATATGCAAGGTTTTAATGAATGGTTGTGACCTTTTGGACAACTATGAAATGAAGCACTAGATAGATTGTAGCCTTCCTTGTAATCCTCTCATTTCACTGATATTCTTGGGTGGAGGCATGTCCATAATAGCTTGCACCTTTTTAGGACCAACTTCTATGCCTTTAGCTAAAATGATATAACCCAAGAGTTTCCTAGAAGTGACACCGAAAGCACATTTCTTTGGATTGAGTCTGAGACTCAACTGTTCCATGTGGTCAAGGATGGGACCCAAATCTATGAGATGAGTTCTTCATTGCATGATTTTGGCTAAAGTATTGTCCACATAATCCTCCATCATTTTATGCATCATATCATGGAAAATAGTAGTGACAGCTCTCTGATATGTTTCTCCAGCATTCTTAAGCCCAAAAGGAATGCCATTCTAGAAAAAGGTGCCCTAGGCACATGTGAAAGTGGTCTTTTCTTGATCTTCTAGTGCAATTTCTATTTGATTATACCCATAAAATCCATCCATCAAGGAATACATCTCATATCTTGATGTCATGTCTACTATCATGTCAATATTAGGTAGTGGGAAGTCATCTTTTGGACATGCCTTATTGAGATCCTGAAAATGTATACACAAATGAATGGATTTATCATGTTTAGTGACTGGTACAATATTTGAATTCCATTCTACATAATCAATAGTTCTTATGAAACCAGCCTTAAGAAGATTTTCTAGCTCTACTTTGACCAAAAGTGCTACTTGTGGATGCATCTTTCGTAGCTTCTATTTTACAGGTTTGATACCTGGTGCAATAGAAAAATGGTGCATGATTAGATTGGGGTCTAATCTAGGCATGTTAGAGTAGGTCCATGCAAAGTTTTTTTTCTTGCTCTGAAAGAAGTTAGTGAACTCTTCTTTTTCTTTGGTAGACAATGATTGTGCTAGATGAATAATCTATGGAGCAGCCTTTCTACCCAAATTTACTGGCTGTGTCGGCTCAATCAATACTAATGACCTCTCTTGAAAGTGCCTCAGAAGCATATCAAGTATCTCATCCTTGGGTGCCTCAAAGAGGTTTTCACCCTTGGATACATCTTTTATTTTTACTATTTTTGTCTCTGATACTGCCACAAAGTGGTTTTCACCATCAGAGCATCTATTTTTTCTTCTTTTAATTTTTTGACTAAGATACTTGATATCTACCTCTTTCATGCTGACACTACTTTCACTAGTGGAGAACATTATAGGTTCAATAGCATGGATGTAACAGGCTAGATCATAATCATTCTGGAACATTAGGACTTCATTAGATGCGGAAGGGGAGTTCTAGTTTATCAGATCGAGAGAGCAGAGTGAAAGGGAAGTAGTGACTGGTTCAATCTCGTTCATAGTATAACCATCAAAAGCATGTATGAGCAAGTCAAGACATAGAGTGATCTCATCCAAAGGAGCATTTGAATCCCTATAAGATGTTATGTCAAAAGTAGAGGACAAGTTAACACTGATGGTGTCTAATTTGTGCGGCCTAACACTAGACCCTTCACCTACTTCGAGAAGTCTTTCATACACGTGAACAATATCTATGTCTACATCATAAGTAGCATTAGACAAAGAATTGAGCTCATATTCATGTGAGTTAGTACTTGATGTGGGAATTTCATTAGTACTAGCAGTATCACCTGACTCATCCTCATTCCTTGTGGCATTAACAACTTGCTGAAGTTGTTCTTGTTCAAGATACTTTTGAAAATGTGGTGGCCTTTATTGTTCACCTAGAAAATTGGGATCATCATTTAGTATTGTTGTCCATTCCTCATATGTGAATTTATGTACTAAAGAAGTTTTATTAGAATCAGTATCAGTATTAGTATCAGTCTCTACCATATGGACTAGTATGATAGGCTCATCATGTTATGCAAAGAGTGTTGCAAGATCCGTAGGAATAGGATATGGAAATGTGTCTTCATTAGAGCTAGCCTCTAAATTTACCTTTGGAGTGGCATCTTCTATTTCTTGTTCAGGTTCAGGTTTAGGTTCTAGCACAAACTTGTTAATCCCTAAATGAAAGGGGATCTTCTTGAAGCCTAAGCCAGTGGTATCCTTTGTGCTATGGCCTGTAGCTTCAATAGGCTTTAGCAAACCATTGTCATTATTTCCTATAGGACCACTCCCCTTATAGCCAAAGCACTTCATGATCTTGAAGGCCTCATTATATGGTTCTTTCTCTAAATCTAGAGGTGGAGTAGTTGTTTCAGTTGTTTCTTTTCCCTTATAGACTCAAGCTTTGATAGCTCTTTCTTCATCCTCATCTTCTAAAGGTATAGAGGCCCTTATAAAGGTTCCATCATAAAATATTTGAGGAGAAGCATTAGGAGGTGTGTTATTCTCGGAAGGTCTCCCATAAGAGTGTGGAGACAGAGGAAGAGTAGCTAGTGATAGCACAGGTTCAATTTGGTATTCTCCCATGCCTGTATCCTTAAGTCTCAAAGTTTGTTCCATTTCTTTCAGCTTAGCATCATAAAACTTAGTGGATTCTCTATTTGTCAAAACAAGCTATCTACAGATTGCACAAGAGTGTTGCAAGAGTAATTGGTATTAGCAGGCACAATGACTTCCACCCCATGGAATGGAAAATTAATGCATTAATGATATGTAGATGGAACAACCTGCATCTCATGAATCCAAGGTCTACCCAACAAGATATTGTAGGCAAGAGGAATGTCAAGATCTTGAAAAGTAACATCTCTCTCAACAAGTCCTACATAGATAGGTAGCACCACTAAGCCTTGGGACTTGCATTCTTCCTCATCATAAGCTTTGATGGTAATCATTTTGTGGGAGTCTACACAATTCTCATCATATCCTAGCTGAGTAAACAGCTTAGCAGAATAAATATTAAGACTAGCACCATTGTCTATGAGCACTTGGCAGATGTGCTTAGAACCTATCATGACATCTATATGCAAGGGACCATTATGCAGATGACTCAAAGAGTGATCATCTTCTTCAGAGAAGGATAGATAGTGAGGCGAGGTCAAATGACCCACCATAGATTAGAACTAGTTGAGATTGAGATCCTTGGGAATGTTTGCCTCGGTGAGAGCTTTATCCAAAATCTGCTTGTGAGCAGGTGAGATCTTCAACAACTTAAAAATGGTAATCTGAGCATTGGTTCGCTAGAGTTGATCTAAGATGCTATAGCTAGTCGAGCTAGTTGTAGGAACAGATTTCATGTTCTTGTTGGCAGGGCCAACAACAGTCTTATCCATAGTTTGTTTTAGAGTGGATGTAGAAGTATTGAGACCCTTATCCACATTTTGCTTCAGAGTGGATGTAGAAGTATCAGGACCTTTCAAAACAACTCTTCCTCATGATCGAGTAACCACATTAGCATAGTCTTGAGGTTGTTAAGATTTAGACAAATGAGACACAAAACTATGCAATATGAAAGGAGTCTTAGGTTTGGGAGCATCTTCGCTTCCCTTAATGGTAATCACATCGTAGTAATCTACTCCAATAGGTTCAATCATACCAATAATATTTTCATCATTAGTGTATGTGTAATTGACTTTAGCATTGGTATTCTTGGCATTTGAAGACTCACCCTTCTCATGAGGAGGGAAGGGATCCTTAAATGCTTGATGGTCTGAATTCTTGTTATGGCCATCCACAACAATGTCACCACAATCAATCAAATCTTAGACCTTGTGTTTCAGCTGAAGACAAGTAGAAGTCTTATGACCCTTATTCTCATGATAGTCACAATAGGCATTGTCATTCCACCAATGAGATCATGGTTGTGGGTCATAGAGAAACTTTTCCATAGGAGTAAGAATCTTATTTTGCACAAGAGTTTTATAGACCACATCAAGTGGTTCTCCCAAGGAAGTGAATTTGTGCTTGGGTCATGATGCCCAAGGTTTGTTTCTAGAAAACCTTGAAGGTTGCTAATTTTCTACCATAGGCTTTTCAGCTGCTTTAACTACTTGTATGGTGGAAGAGAGATTAAAAATAGACTTAGTAAGTTGTGAGGTCACATTGCCGACCACTCCATCATTCACTACATCTCTATTCTTGTTAAAAAAATTCCCTTTATCCTTATTTGAGTTTGAAGATCCTTTCTTGTTGCCTTTACTCAAAGTCAATTCACCTTTCTTGATCATAAAGGCCTCTATTTGCACTGCTTGTTTGATCATGCTATCAAAAGTTAGAGGACTTTGTAATTGCACTTGGTATCTAAAGTCTGGGACAAGATTGTCCAAGAAAATGTTGAGTCTTTCAGACTCTGGTAGCTTGTGAGGACACCTTGTACATAATTGTCTCCACCTTTGGAGGAATGTTAGGAAAGATTCTCCTTATCACTGTTTTAAATTGAAAAGATCCTGAATGTTGACCAGATGCTGAATATTATGCAATTAATGTTGGAGAAATAGATTAGCCATTTTGTCAAAAGTCTTAATGCTAGTAGCCAATCTACAGAGCCATTCCATCGCTGGCCCACCCAAACTACGAGGAAATAAGCGCATAAGATATGTTTGATCATGCATGAATTTCATAGATAGTGCACCAAACTCCCTCAAGTAATCTTGGGGATCGGTTGCACCCAAGTATTTGTCATATTTAGGGAGCTCTACACCTTTTGGGAAAAGGTGGCATATGAAGACTTCTATCAAAAGGGCAAGGACAAATACTTTCCATCGTGAATTGTTGAGTGGGTTTTTCCTTATTCTTCGCAAGTTGATTAATATGATCTTGCATGTCTCATACCATCTTTGAAACTTTGTAGTCTTAGTTTCTTCTTCCTTGGCTATGAGTGTTTCAACTTGATAGTTTGGGGGTAACTTGTCCCCTTGTTTAGCTAACTCAAGGAAGTATTTTTCTTTCTCCTCTAGAAGAAGGATCTCCATCATTTTAACAAGACTCTTATTAGATTTAGCAGAATTTATATCATGTTGAGTTATCACATCATTTTCATTCCCAAGAATCTCATAAATGCTCAGAATCTAATCTTGTTTCTGATCATCTTGGTTTTGATCAAATGGAGGAGGGCGATAGAAATACGCGAGTTGTCGATTTCCTTGAGGTTTGTTTCAAGATTGATCACCATTGTGGGACTAATTTTGGTCATGTTGAGATTGACCATGAGGCTACTCATTCTGAGGTTGAGCATGAGGTGGGTCACTAGAGGTTTGACAATGATATTGATTGTTTTAAGATTGATCAAAAGTTTGACTATACTTGCCTAGTTGGAAATCAAACGGATCTCGCATCTTGTTGGTGTGGAATAGTGTAGCAGTTGAAGCCTTAGTAAAGTGATATGAATGATGTTGAAAAGGCACATATAAGGTAACTTTTGGTGAATGAATAGGGTCAAAAGATTTAATAAATTTAGGTAGGAAGATATCATGATCAGTATCCACAGATTCAATAATAGGAGCAGTCTGAGGGAGTGGTCTTCCAAAGTTATGAAACAATGATTTGTTGTGGAAGTATGAGTTGTCTTTCTCTTGAAATGAGAAACTAGGTTGTGCTTCAAACAATAAATTAAAACACTCTTGAAACACCAGAGGTGATGGTTGAGACAAACTATCTTTCGAAGTACTCAATGAGGAACCTGAGGATATCTCACAAAGTTTAGATTTCATGATAGATTTAGGATGATCTATTTCTTGATTAGGAGGTTCACTTGTACCTTGATCAATATTTTGAATGGGATAAGTCTTGCCACTTCTAGTCATGATAGTCATAGATGAAGATGTGATGAGAGAAGACTCGGGATAATGCTAGACTCTATCTCTAAGATAACGGAAAGGAGATAAATGGCTAGAATAGCCAAGATACGAGATGGACCTAGTATGAATAATCAAAAGAGGGGGCTAGAATAGCTGAGATAAGACTATCGTAACATGAGATAAAAAAGGCATAAAGAGATAAGGTAAACCAATGAGAGACAACATGAGTCAAAGAAAAATTTGATCGATTCCTAACTCGAGACAACTAGTTTCTGACAGTGAACGATAGGAAAATAGAAAAATAGACCTTAGACAAAAAGAAGATAAGGAAAAAGTTTGACCAGTCAATGGGAATTTAGTCTCTATTTTTGAAAACTAGGGTATAGTCTCATGTGAGAGAGTACCAAGCCATGCGAGAAAACACCAAACCTCACACGAAAGAACAAAGTCTCACATGAGAAAGTGCTCTGAAAAGTGAAACTTCACACTGGAAAAATCTAAAATCTGACAGTCTAACATAGTTTTTGAGGTAAAAGTTGAATTTTGAGGTACAGCCTAAATTGATGTCTGATAGAAAATCCAATTTCCTGACAGGTTTGAAGAACACTTTAATCAACAATCTCATTTTGAGATTTCAAGCATTCGTTTAAAGACACAAAGGTTTAGATCAAGCAGTTGTGATACAAGAAGTAGTCATTAATAGACCTATCAAGGACAAAGCAACTTGATAGCATCAGGGGATTTTTTTTTTGATAATGATTGGACAATGTTTAAGACTCGATAACAAACACATAGCTTATCCCTACCAAAAAAAGGGTGAGAAGACAAAACCTTTGCCCCATTACTTATGTGCATATGTGCACCTTACACAGTCATGTCACCCCCTAGAGGGTGCCTGTGTTTTTGGTGTTTCCAAGGACTCAATACTATATGTTCAAAGGTTACCCTTGTGGCAGGGGCTAGTTTCATATACCACCTTCAAGCATCTAGGTGTATGCCTATGATGGGAATCTACGGGAGAGATTCTTCCCCCTCCCTACGCAAAGATTATGCCTCCTTCTAGAGGTGAACTGGGTAGGCCACTAGCTAAGGAAATTTTTCAATATGCTTCCATTCATACTAACCTTTGGTGCCCCTGATACAGGGTTGAGGCCTCGCAGCCACACCAACACTTAAAAGTCATACACCCCCGCAAGCAAGGCTAGGAGCGGCACCATTCAGTACAACAAACAAGGCCTTCTCAAGATGATAGTTGAAATCATGAGAAGGAATCTAATATGGCTTTGGAGTCTTTAGACTCAACAAAGTGTTCTTTATTAAAGTGAGGTGGAATCACTGGCGAAAGGTACATACTCACTTGGGTCATTCCTAGAGGTTCAACTTCTGGCAGGCCCTCTATAGGTGACATAACTTGGCTTAGATCTGAGGCTTTGATTTTCTATTTCTCTCAAAGAGAGAAGAGCATACTTCTCTACCTCATCACTTCACCCAAACACATCAAGAGAGTTCATCACCGAGTTAGCTTCACTTCACCAAATCCACAAGATTTTGGGTTTCTAGTTCTCTTAGAGAGAGAAGAGCATAATCCCCTAGCAAGTAGAAGTGTTAAAGATTCACTACCTTTCTCCACTTCCCCAAGAATCTATCATATTAGTAGGATCATTGGGTTTTCGGGTTCATTCATGGTCATTGCCTCCATGTAATGAAGAGCCAAATTCCTTACCCACTATCAAAATTCTCAAGAAATTTTAACAGAGCCCTAACTAGACTATGTGAATGAAAGCAAGAAACAAACACAATGTTTTATGAGATCTTTGACTATCGTCCTGCAATCAAACCATTAGTATGTTTTATGTTCTTCGTCAAACGTCCTACATAAAACTATTATGCTATGAAAAGGACAGAAAAATGGAATTTAACAGCAAATAGAAACTGTCAGAAATCTAGAACAGGAAAGATAGAGATTGAATTTTTTTCAAAAAAATTGTATCCAAATCTCACACGAGGAAGTACTCCACAGTGTGCAAGAAAACATAGGGTGCCACACGAGGATGTAAAAGTTTGCACAAAAGAGTGCTACTGGGAGAGAAACTTCACATGGTATGCTCTAGATTCTCACATGAGAATCCGTATATAGGAAGTACGTATGCACGACAAAGCTCAAATTTCTTGTCAAAAAAATCAAGAATGAGGCCAAAAATTGATCTTTTCTACCCCACGCTGGGTGCGAAAATGTATGTGGCTGAACATGGACCTCTAATCCAACTACACACGCAACATATTCATTACTCACACAATTGAATTATGAAAGAGAGTATTGATTACTCAATTTGAAATTCATGGTGAAGTGACCTGTTGCCTCCTATGTAGACGAGGTGTTTAATTACTCTCAGAACGAGAGCCCAACAACCATTAGACTAGTACTACAATGGAGGATTTGAAAGCTTATGGAAATAATCAAATTGAAATTAATCTAGAATTAAGTGAAATTAATCTAAGAACTTGAAAGAAATATGAAGATGCAAGTTTACTCTAAAGAACTTGAAATAAAGATGAGATTAAGCTATGAGCAAGTAAGAAAACTAATTACAATGAAGGTGCACTATTAAACTAGATGAGATTAATCTAAAATATGCAATGAAAGCTTGAAATAATGAAATTGAGACAAAAAATTGCTATAGTTTATTTACTCTCAAAATTGCTCTCTTTTTGAATGAAGAATGAGGTTCAATAAATAGACAAGCCCAAGGAGAGAATGAAGAGGTTCTTGAAAATGAACGATTGCATCTTCATTCCCCTTTGAGACAAATATTCAAAGATTTATTTAATTAAAGAATGGATTATTGCCACATATGGGTGACCGTTCGAATAATTTGAATTATTAAATTCAAATAAAGAGGTGTCCATTCAAATAACTAAATAATATTAATTCCCTTTTTTATGTGTATTAGCTAAAGGGGGAGGGTTTTAATTTAATTTAAAGTACTTACAACTTTAGAATTAAATTAATTTATCATAGAGGTTTTTTAGCTAATAAAGTCGAAGACTTTAGGAATTAATTATAATATTTGATTAATGCAATTTAGGGTTTTTGCAATTGGTATCAAGTCGAATTAAGTCAGGTAGGAGAGAGAAAATTGCCTAGTAAACTAGGACTTTGAAGATGTAAGATTAACGAAAATGCACCAAAATTGATTGAATTTATTAGGTGCCAATTTTGGGGTATTGCAATTCTTATATAGCATGAGATATTAGTTATGCTCCAGCACTTGTCTTTGATGATGTTTATGGTTAACTAATTTGTGCAGATCTTTTATAGTTTTGATTCTTTCTCTTTTGTTATTTCACTGGGAGCATTAGGGTAGGTTATCTAGAAGCATAAAGGGGAAGTGTAATACCCCACCCACTATCTAAATTTATATATGTTATAATGTCATTTATATTTATGGATTTACTGACCCCATCCTTGCATGTGTATGGATTACGTTTATGTTTTATATTTTTGTTTGATGTGTTTGATGTGGTTGAGGCATAGAGTCATAGTTACTTACTTTCAAGATCCACATGATTGGCTGATTCCTACCATTGTCTGTTATATATTTATACATGTATGTATATTCTCATCTTGTATGCAGGATTGCACGTACTGAGCATCAACTTCCTTGAATTATCAGGATGAATGTGCCTTATCGCAATATCTTAATGGTAAGAGAGGGGAGATAAAAGACAGGTCCAAATCCTAACTTAAGTCATTTATTATCCAAAAATAGTTGACAAGTATCTTAGTTATTACCATCTAAATTCGTCAAGTTGTCATCATTTGTGAACCCTTCTTTTGTATTTGATTTAGTATTTTTTATGTACTCAGTTTCTTTAGGTTTTGCATGCATGTAGGTTTGATGTAATTTTGTATTAAAATAGATAAAAGATTTAATTAAAGTTAATTATGCGATTAATTACTTATATCTTATAAAAATTAGAAAGTTAAAATTTAAGGTTATTTAATTAATTTGAGAATTAATGAAATACCTATATTTATTAAAAAAATTTATTAGAAAGTCTAGTTATGGAAAGTGAATAATTAATTAAATGTTAAGTCTAAATTAAACTTTAAATAGATAATTAAATATAAAATAACATATAGTATTAAATTGAATATTTCAAATATGTTAGGAATTTTAATTTAATTAAAATATAAAAATTAATATTTAAATGCAAAAGAAGTTAAAAAGGAGTTAAGTTTTAATGTTGAGTTGCATATTAGAAAATACTTTATTTAGAAATTGGAACTTTACCGTATAAAATTCAAGTTAAGTGAATTCATAAAAATAAGAAAAATTTATTAAATAAATTATTTTTACTCAATTTAAGGTTGAGTTCCTTTTTTTATTCTACATGAGTTTTGGAAAACCTTAGGTTGCTTAGTTTTCCTTTATTAGGAGTATTTTGATCATTATTCTTTACACACACAGGTTTACACATTTTGGTTCGGAGTCTGAATTGAAAGAAATTATGAAAACTTAGAATTTTTAGGGATTTTTAGATTGTTCTTCATGGCTTTTGTCAATTGGAAGATTAAGATAGGGTTTGAAATCCTTGTAGATTCAATTTTGTATTAAAATATTATTTATTTTCTGTTTGCCAGATTTTGTTCATTATAGTTTTGTAATTCTTCTTTTGTATGAAATTTTGTTTTGAAAGTTTTTTGGTTGAAGAAATCTTGTGATTGTAGAATATTTGGTATTTTTGTTAAAAAAATATTGAGGAAAAGCCTTCTACTAAATTAGTTAGAGTTTGTTTATAATTTTTGTTGAAACCCTAGGAAGTAATCAAATTAAAATAGATATATAATATTTGCATATGAGCATAATATTTTTATAGAATTAAAAGAAAGTAGTAAAGAATATATATGGAGAAAAAGATATTAAATCATGGAATTGGAAAACCAATCGGAAAAGAAATATATATGTATTTGGACTTTTGAAATATATATGGATTTATATATATTTAAAAATGATGATTACTATTATTTATTAATTTTTAGATTTAAATAAAAAAATATTATTATTATTTTATATTAACTATAAGGGGATCAAAAAATATTACATCGACCAGTATCGAGAGAGGCTAAACCTCAGCCCGAGAATATCAGAGTAGTAGAAAAATTAAGTACACACCATAAAACTAGAGAACAAGAAGCCAAATGCAGAATATCATCCTGAGCCTCAACCCAGGTCGTCCAACATCCCAGGCCTTCCATCTAGACAATGTTTTTTTTCTTCTGAATTTGAGCCAGCATGTTGATTTGGTGATCTGTCGCATTTTTATTCTTGTTAACTTCTTGAGTGAGCTTCTTTAGAGTTTCTTCAAAGCTAGAAAAGTTTTCTATATGTCTTCTCTAGTCATAACCATCCTTCATCTCATAGACATGTTAGGATTAACAGTCCACAATACAACTAAGAGGGGGCCGTGAATTAGTTGTATGATAGAATATTAAACTTTAAACTTTAAGCTTATCAATATTAGATCCAAAGAACACAATGAATACTAACATAATAACACAATATTTTGGTTACGGGGAAACCCTGTTAAAGGTAAAAACCCTGGTGGGAATTAGCACCCACTAATGATGTACTAAGAGTATAGTAATCCTTGTTAGAAGATATAGCCCTGTTAGGAGCTTATTGAAACATTACAGTACATAATCCTTGTTAGAGGATAGACCCTGTTAGGATTCAAGAACAAAGAGGGCTCACTACCCAAGGCTCATTGCCCAAAGAAGGTGAAGTCCACCTTTTGAACTCACTAGTTTACAACAAGTATATATGAATAAATATACAATCTTTTGAACTATTTTCCAGCAAATGTATTTTCTTGATCAGTTCCAATGAAGCTCACCAACAATCCTCTGCTCTACATACAATAGACACAAGTTCGCAATCTCCTTATATCACTTCTCTCACATCCACATCTTTTCCAAAGAAAAGGCCTTGCATTTATACCTTATTACATTTTGCCAAGATCAAGTCGACCCATAAGTCTTTCGTAATTATAAATAATTACATAAACACTTTCTAAGATACACATGGTATCTAAAACAAGTTTACAATGATTACACTACAACAATTAATGACCGACATCCTTGAATTATGCTTGTCAAACAAAAGACATGCTTCATTCCCTGAGTTAGCTTCAGAATAAGTTGTCACCAAAGCACATGCCCCAGATGATGTCACCAGTCATTCCATGACTTGTGTTGACCAATGAACATCCATCAGTACTTCTTCCATCATCCTTTAAGATCACATACCTTAAATCCAATCCCTCTGAAATCTATATCAAAAACTCAAAGACTAACTCTGTCAATTCTCATTGTCAAAGTCCAGTGACTAGTCTTTACCAAAATAGTTGTATCTTCCTTAATATGCATCCATTAATGATGTGATCTCATATATAAGATCACAAAATCCATCTAAACTCTCATCTAACTTCACATCATTTGAAACATTTGTACATCTTCTGTACAATGTGATTATCAATCTGGTTCCTTCATAGAAGCATATGTTGACATCAATGACAAAATACAAATGACAACAGTATGAGTGCCCATTTAGTAATGTAGTGATTAAACATATTAAATGTCTCAATCACCACCCATGCATTAAAAATATCCAACAATCTCCCTCTTTGGCATTGATGTCAACATATGGGAAAATCTTTATCCCAAAGTTGTATCAACCCAAAAATACTTCAATAGAACAATCTCCCCAATCAGTGAGGATTTTCACATAGCAACACTCCCCCTTTGACAAAAATGGTAAAGGGTGACATGGAGCTTCAACTACCTTCACATATAAAATTTCTCTTACGATCACTCCCCCTGAGGAGTAGAGCCCTACATCCAGTCCAAAAAAAGTATAAGGCTTTGAACACTTCTAGACTGATGCATCTTTGCATCATTTAGTTCTAACTAAGAGGGGCCTGAACCTCTAGCATACCTCTAAGATATTCAAAGGTATCTTTCAGTAGTGGCTTTTTGAAGATATCTACAATCTTCTCTTTTGTACTGATATATTATAATTTGATCTCTTTTTGTGCCACCTTGTCTCTCAAGAAGTGATACTTGATAAAAATATGTTTAGTTTTGGAATGCATCACCGGATTCTTTGACATGTTTACTGTACTAGTGTTGTCACAATGAATAACCACAAGCTCTTCAAAAGTTATTTCAATGTTTGTCAGCATTTGTTTCATCCAAATAATCTGAGTGCAATTTATAGTAGTAGCAACATACTCTAATTCAGCAGTAGATTGTGCTATACAGTATTGTTTCTTACTTAGCGAAGAAACCAACTTTTTCCCAATGAAAAATGCACCACCACTTGTACTTTTTCTATCATCAATATTTCCTTCCCAATTAGCATCAGTATAAGCATGAAGTTCAAAGCTATAATTCTTGTCATACCATAAACCATAGTCTATAGTTCCTCTAAGATACCTCAGTATCCTTTTAACAGTAGCTAGAGGAGTCTCTTTGGGTTCTACTTGATATCTAGCAACGATTCCAACAACATTAGCAATATTTGGTCTGGTGTGAGTTAGATATTATAGCCCTCCAACCATTGATCTATAAAAAGTCTAAAAAAAACATTTTGATTCATCATCAATTGTTATCTTGTTTCCAGTCACCATAGGTGTTCCTACCGGTTTACAATATTCCATACCAAATTTCTTAAGTAATTCTTTGAGATACTTGGTCTGAGAAAAGAAAATACCATTCTCATTCTGAGTTATTTGCATTTCAAGGAAGAATTTCATTTCACCTATCATGGACATTTCAAATTCACTTTCCATTTCTTTAGCAAATTTCTTACATAGATCATCATTACCTCCAAAGATAATATCATCCTTAAATACTTCTACTATTAGGACTATCTTCAGTAGTTCTCAAATACAAATTGTTGTTTGCATTACCTTTTCTAAATCCAAGTCCAAGTAGATAGGTGTCCAACCTTGCATACCAAGCCCTAGGAGCTTGCTTCAACCCATATAGGGCTTTTTTTAATTTGCACACCATGTCTTTGTCTTTGCATAGAGGAAATCCATCTGGTTTTTCTATGTATACTTCTTCAAGATCTCCATTTAGAAATATAGATTTAACATCCATCTGATACACTTTCAAGTTTTGTGTGTGTAGCATAAGATAGGAATAATCTTACTGCCTCTATTCTAACAACAGGAGAAAATGTTTCTTCAAAGTCTATGCCTTCTTGTTGTGAGTATCCTTTGCACACTAGTCTTGCTTTGTTTCTTACAACCGTTCTTTCTTAATCCATTTTGTTTCTAAAGACCCATTTTGTTCCTATAACATTTTTATTTTTAGGTCTTGGAACCAATTCCCAAGTATTATTTTTCTTTATCTAATCCAATTCTTCTTTCATGGAATTTATCCAAGATTCATCTTTAAAGGCTTCATCTCTATTTTTTGGCTCAACTTGATAAATTAAACAAATTTCTTCTCTAATTTAAATCTAGTTAGTACTCCCTGACTGGTATTGCCAATAATTTGATTTTTAGAATGGTTATTTTTTACATACCTTGGAGTTTTAGGAGTTTTAGTAGTCTTTCTTGTATCATTACAAGCCTCTTTTTCACTTTCTTCCTCAACAAGTTCTTCTTCGGTAGCAGTAGAGTTTTCTTTCACTTTTGATATCTGACTGTTATCATACATTCTTTCTTGTATCTGAAATTTCTCATCTATTCTTACATTGTTACTTTTAACCATCTTCCTTAATCTTAGATTGAAACATTTGTATGCCTTTCTTTTAATAGAGTAACCAAGGAAGATACCTTCATCACTTCTAGCATCAAATTTCCCTATATCATCATCCCTCTCGATATAACATTTGCTACCAAAAATTCTGAAATATTTTATAGTAGGAGTGTGATCATACCACAGTTCATAGGGAGTCTTACTTGTGCCATCTCTTATTTTAATTTAGTTTAATGTGTACACTACTGTTCCAATAGCCTTTCTCCAATACGCATGAGATACATTTCCTTCAATCAGCATTGTCCTGGCAGCATCAAGTATAGTTTTGTTTCTTCACTCTACTATTCTATTTTGTTGTGGAGTTCTAGGAGTAGATGTTTGTCTTTTTATTCCATGCTCTTCATAGTATGAGTCGAATAAGTCTAATGTAAACTCTCCACCTCTGTCTGATCTTAAACACTTTATTTTTAGTCTTGATTCATTCTCTACCTTTTCTTTAAACAACTTGAATTTGTCAAATTCTTTTGATTTCTCTCTTAAATAAGTGACCCACATCATTCTAGAAAATTCATCAACAAAGAGTATGAAATACCTTTCACCATAGTATGACTTTGTTCTTGTAGGCCCACATAGATCTGTATCTACCAAATCCAACTTTCCTTTTGATGTAAATGTTTTTCTTTTATGACTATTTTTCATTTGCTTTCCCATAACACATTCTCTGCATACAATGTTAGAAGGTTTCGCAATCTTCGGTAGATCTCTTATTGCATTAGCCATACTTGCTTTCACAATGTTATTAAAGTTAACATGGAAAAACCTTCTCTGTCATAACCAACTATCATCTACCTTTGCAACAAAACAAGAGGCTCCAAATGTGTTTAGTTCAAATACATCACCTCTAGATCTTGAACCGGTAGCAACCAGTTTTCCTTCCTTTCTTCTAATAAATCACTTACCATTAACAAAACTTAACTGAAATTTTTTATCCATCAATTGTCCAACACTCAACAAGTTATGTTTCAGTCCTTCAACAAGTAGTACATTATCTGTATTAGTCTTTCCATCTAGAGTGATAGATCCTACTCCTATGATGGATTTTAGGAGATTGTCCCCAAACCTCACAACACCTCCATCATAATTTAATAATTTAACAAATTTATTCTTATCACCAGTCATGTGATGAGAACATCCACTATCAATTATCCATTCAGTTTTATTGTCAACATGAGATACTAAGGCTTTTTCTTCATGAATAGGTTCATCTTTAATAGAAACAAATCCAATCTCTTCATTGTCTAAATCATCATCATCATCATAGATTCCTTCACTAGCATAATAACATTCTTTATTTCTTCTAATCTTTGCATAATCAGGTTTGTATTTAGGAAATCTTGTGGGACATCTAGATGCAAAATGACCTACCTTATTGCATGAAAAACATTTCAAAGGTAATTTTCCTTCAAATTCACCCTTACCCCTTTTCTCTCTTCTAGCTATCAGTGCAACAAATTCTTCCATCTTCTTTTCTTCTTCCATTATCTTCTCCCATTCCTTAGCATACTCACCAAGCTCTTCTCTCAAGTCTTCTTTGCTTGTGCTTGGAAGTGCAAATGCTTTCTTGTGTGCAGATGCCCTAAATGTAGATTCAACTTTAGGAGTAGCTTCTCCTAATTCCTCAACTTCAAAAGTGGTTAACTTTGTAATCAACATCTCTCTGCTAAAGTTTGGAGTTAGGGGTATAGTTTCTTGAATAGACATTGCCTTGAATTTGTAAGTAGGAGTTAGAGATCTGTGAATATTTGCAATGACTTCTTCATCATAAGTACCTCCACAATTTTTGATTCCAACTATAGCTTTTGTAACCCTTTGAACATAGGCTCTAATGCTTTCATCTTCATTCATTTGCAGCTTCTCCATCTTTGTCTTCCAATCCTACAATTTCACTTATTTGGTATATTTGTCTCCTTCATAGAGTGCCTCTAGTCTATTCCAAATATCATGTGCCAAATCCAGATCTTTAATTTCAGTGAACTCACCCTCAAATAGTGCACTGACCAATGCTTCTCTTGCAACCATGTTGCATGAAAATAGTTTCTTTTCATCATCATTAGCTGACCCTAAGTCATTCTCAGCCTTCAAAGTTTCCTTCTTCTTCACAATCATCCAGTAGTCTATGCCCAAACATAGCAAATGTGTTTGCATCTTGTTTTTCCAACTATCAAAGTTTTCAGGATCAAACTTAGGACTATCCTTCCTATAGAATTCCATTTTCCAAGATCACCTCAAGTTGTTAAGCTTTCTCTCTAAGGACCACATGCTCTGATACCAATTGTTAGGATTAACAGTCCATAATACAACTGAGAGGGGGGTGAATTAGTTGTATGATAGAATATTAAAATTTAAAATTTAAGCTTATCGATATCAGATCCAATTAACACAATGAATGCCAACACAATAACACAATATTTTGGTTACAGGGAAATCCTGTTAAAGGTAAAAACCCTGGTGGGAATTAGCACCCACTAATGATGTACTGAGAGTATAGTAATCCTTATTAGAAGATATAGCCCTATTAGGAGCTTATTGAAACATTATAGTACATAGTCCTTGTTAGAGGATAGACCCTATTAGGAGTTAAGAACAAAGAGGGCTCACTGCCCAAAGAAGGTTAAGTCAACCTTTTGAACTCACTAGTTTGCAACAAGTGTATATGAAGAAATACATAATATTTTGAACTGTTTGCCAACAATTGTCTTTTCTTGATCAGTTCCAATGAAGTTCACCAACAATCCTCTGGTCTACATACAACAAACACAAGTTCACAATCTCCTTATATCACTTCTCTCACATCCACGTCTTTTCTAAAGAAAAGGCCTTTCATTTATACCTTATTACATTTTGCCAAGATTAGGTCAACCCATAAGGCTTTCCTAATTATAAATAATTACATAATCCCTTACTAAGATACACACGGTATCTAAAACAATTTTATAATGATTACATTCCAACAATTAAGGACCGACATCCTTGAATTATGCTTGTCAAACAAAACACACGCTTCATTCACTGAGTCAGCTTCAGAATAAGCCATTGCCAAAGCACACGCCCCAAATGACATCACCAATCATTATGTATCTTTCGTTGACCAATGAACATCCTTCATTACTTCTTCCATCATCCTTCAAGATCACATACCTTAAATCCAATCCCTTTGAAATCTATTTCAAAAACTCAGAGACTAACTCTGTCAATTCTCACCGTCATAGTCCAGTGACCAATCTTTACCAAAATAGTTATATCTTCCATAATATGCATCCATTAATGATGCAATCTCAGATATAAGATCACAACATCCATCTAAACTCTCATCTGACTTCACAGCATCTGAAACATCTATACATCTTTTGTACATTATGAATCTTACCAGTCTGGTTCCTTCATAGAAGCATATGTTGACATCGGTGACAAAACACAAATGACAACAGTATGAGTGCCCATTTAGTAACGTAGTGATTAAACATATTAAATGTCTCAATCACCACCCATGCATTAGAAATATCCAACAAGATGAACATGGTGGAATGTCCTGCTTGGAGGAATATTTTGAGCTTCTTTCTATCAATTATCATGTTCACATTCACCTGTGAGGAGATTTTAAAATAAGTGAGTTTTTGAAAAAAAACTCAGTAAGGGACCTGGGAGAATCTTGATACCTTTCTACATTTTTGTGCTTCCAAATCTACCAATGAATGTTAGAAGATAGTGCATGCTCTAGAAAATATTAGTATCCTTTTTTAAACCTTCAATATAACCAGTGATAATTTCAAAAATATTCAAAAAACTAGGATAGATGATACCAAACATACACCATATATTTTTTGCAAAAGAATAATCAAATAGAATATGTCTACAGGATTCTGGAAGCCCACAAAGTCTACAAAGATCATTAGCACCAAGATCTTTTCTCAAGGGGATTCTGTCGAGTAACATAAGCCATTTGAAGCATTTTATCTTAGGGTCAATAGGAGATTTCCAAAGTCTGTCAAAGTGCTTCTTCCATGAATTAGCATCCAAGTTAGTGTACCAAAGTTTATTAACATGACTAATGATGTTTGTATTAGAATTAATGATTTTGTAAATGTTTTTAGCTTTAATTTTATCCACTATAGCACCATCAGGCCATTTGACCTTCAAAAATCTATGAGAATCAACATGGCAGGCTGCGGGAAGGTCCTTACAGGCTTTGATAATCATATTATAAGTTTTCTTTTGGGAGGGAGGAATATGGAATTTGGAGCTAAGATCATCCCAGTTGATAAGCCTATCCTCCTCAAAGAGACGAATGAGTTACAAAATGCCTAGATTATTCCAGTGCTTTGTAGAGAAACCTTGGGAGAGGGCAAGGGGTTTCCCTACAAGGTCCAGATTCCACCAAATGGATCTTTCACCATATAGAAGTTTATGATCAAAGAAGGTTCTATTAGGAATGTGTGGTTTAACATATTTCTAGGCTTTCCAAATAGTCTTAAAAACTGTAGAGCCTTAGACAATAATAGGAAAACTTCCCTCAATGATATGACAAAAGGGGATGTTCTCCAAGACTTAGCCTTCCGATGGATACCCCTCTCAATATTTCTTCTAGCAAGGACCTTCTAAGGTTCATCTCCATCTAGAGAGTGGAAGATCCATTTGGAGGCAAGGGTATTCCCTTGAGTCTTAAGGTCTTTTTAGCCCAGACCCCCAAGGAGATTATCACTGTGACACCAATCCCATTTCACAGCATGATACTTCTTTTTTCCTTTACCATCAAACCATAAGAAGCTCCTAATGGATTTATAAATTTCCAAAATTTGATAATTATTGAACATCCAGGTAGAGGAGTAGTAAACATTATAGGAGGATAAATTTTTCTATAAAACTTGCACTCTTCCAACTAGGGAGACGGGTTTGTTATGCCACTTATTAAGTTTTTTATAAATCTTATCTTTGAGCCACATCCACATATCCTTAAGAGAGGGTTCTATAGAGAAGGGAATATCAAGGTAATGAATGATCTTCTGAGGACCTGCCCATTGAAAATTATAATTATTAAGCCAATCATGGGGATGATCATTCCAACCCAAGGAAATGCATTTAGCTTGGGAAATGTGGGCATCGGATATAGAGTAGAAGGAGGTGAGTTTGAAATGCAGAGCTTCAAAGTTGTTTTCAGTAACTTCAAATAATATAGAAGTATCATCAACAAATAAGTTAATAAGGTTAGAGTCATCAGGAAGGCCGATGCCTTTAACAACTGAGGAAATGGAATTTTCTCTAAGAATGTAGGTGAGGACATCAGAGATGATAACAAAAAGGGAAGGGGAAAGTGGGTAGCCCTGCCTAATGGATCTACCAAGGGAGAAGAGGGCAGAAAGAGAACCGTTAACATCAAACTAGGCAAAAGCATCCTTTAACAGAATTTTAGCAAAGGAACAATAAGTATTAGGAAATCCAAACGCCTGTAGCATCATAATGATAAAATCCTATTCAATCTAGTCATAGGCTTCCTCAAAGTCTAGAAGTAGAATAAAAGAGTTTTGGTTAGATTATTTGGACTAGCTCTTCCCAACTGGTTATTAGGTTTTCAAGGATATATCTGCCTTTAATAAATCTAGTTTGAGTAGAGAAAAAAAATTTGGGAAGGATGGTTTCGAGTCTCAGAATAAGAATTTTAGCAAGGATTTTATTGGAAACATTAAGGAGAGTTATAGGCCTCTAATTTTTGAGAAGGGCTTTGTTCCCATCTTTAGGGATCAGCTTTATGATACCTTTGTTGATAAAGCTACCCAAGGTACCTTTATTATGAGCTTCAGAATAAATGTCATAGAGATCTTTGCAGACCCAGTTCATATTGGCCTTATAAAATTCCATGGGTAATCCATCAAGCCTAGGAGCCTTGTCATTCTTCAAAGACCTAATAGCTTTTTCTATTTCTTCTAAGGAAATGTCTTTACTGAGAAGGCCAGCATCCTGACTGGATATTCTATTGGGGATGAGAGATTTATAATTATGTCTAAGGGTTTTAGCCTCCTTAGAATCTTCAGAGGTGAGTAATTTACTATAGAAGTCAAGACATCTTTAATCCCATCACTATCCACAATTTATTTGTTATTAACAAATTTGTTGTCTATAGATTCATTTGCCTAATTTTTTTTAAGGAGATTGCAGAAAAATTTAGACCCTCTGTCTCCATTTTTGAGCTAGTGAGCATGAGATCTAATTTTGGCTCCTCTAATTTTGACTTGTTGAAGTTGTCTAAGATCTTCCTTAGCCTTTAGAATGATTGGAGAACACCTTAACAGATTCCTTCCTAATGAAATTTAGATTACTCTCAAGCATAAAACTAGTCATTTTTAATTCTTGTAACATTAAAAAAATCCATGTAATTAATAGTGTCAAGAACATGCTTAACAATGTGCTTCCTATCTGGGGATTGAAGACCCCTTATATTCCAGGATATGTAGTTCATGAGGAAACTAGTGGGGAGGAGGCATGCTTAGGGTTTGTAGATCCACTAACATGGCTATTAGTAGTGTGTGAGAAGTCACCATTCTTTTTCCTAGAGATGTTTTTATTTTTGGATCCCAGAGGCCTTCCTCTTATTTTAGATTGGGAATGTCTAATTTGTCATCAAACTCTTCATCTTCAGAGGTTGATGGTATCATGACTTCCATGTCATTAGATAAGTTTGGGAGTACTCCGGGGTTGTAAACCAAAAGGGTGGAGGTGGTGGGAAAGGAGATCTGATGGTGGCTTGAGCTAGCTAGGATGACTTCAAGTGTGCAATCATCATCAAGTTCTTTTAATGACTTAGGTGGAAGGCTGAGGGCCAAATTATTATCAAAACTTCTCCCATTTTATTTTCACATCAAAGGAAAAGAGGAGGATTCAATGATAGGCATAATGTCAAGGGAAGTCATAGACAAAGAAGGAGAGATGATGGAGGGTTGGGTTCGAATATTGGGGTTGTTGGTTAAAATGTTATTTCTCCTTCTGTTCTTTTTATTAATAATGACTTGAAAGCCATCAGATTGGGTTGAGTCCATAATAGGCACATCAAGGAAGATCTCACCAAGGATTGAGAGTAAATAACCATAGATGGGGTAGCAACAATGGGAGGAATAGTAGCATTTTCACCAATAGTAGGAGGACAGGATAAGGGAGGTTCTTGCACAAGGAGATTCAAATTAGGGGTGAAAGATGAAGGTTGCAAATTCACTAAGGTTTTTCAATTAATGATTGGGTAGTCCTTTCTTAAATGTCCTTCTAATTTTGAACAGGAATAACGCATTAAGACCATCTGAGATCTCAATTGGGTAGGAATAAGAGTCTTCTAAAATGTTGATATCAAGGGCAGAAGGGATCTCCATACCTGGTTTCAAATAAATCAGGGCCCTAGCATTCATGTGGGGGACAATCCTTGTGGTATAATCCATCTTGATGACCTTACCAAAGGGTTAAAGTAAATGGGGGAGAAAATGCCAGAGAAAGGGAGGTATTTGCTTAACCAGGATCAAGTGAGGTGCAGAGAGAGCTATAACCTCCTCATGAATAGCTTCTAGAGTCTAGGCTAGGGCACTGAAAGAGGTATTTCCTATAGACCAATATTGTTTCTTAAGGATGGCTTGCTACAAGTCAGAGTTATTGAAGAAAATAACAAATAAACTAAGGTGAATCTACCTACAAAAGGAAATATGGAACCCTAATTTTAAGTTCCAGTAATTATGAAACCTATCATCAAGAAATTTGCGAGGAGGGCATTTATCAATGTCAACAATAGAAAAGAAGATAGCATAATCTCTAAGCCTACTCTTCTCTTTAGAATTCAGAGAAATGGAGAAAGATGCCAAGGGATTCCTAGGGACCTTACCAGATTCACTGGCTCCATTAGCAACTATGATGTGGAACATAGCACCAATGCCAATGGTAGGGGAGGAGTGCCTAATAGCTTCCAAAAAAGACTTAGATGATTTGAGGGATGAATGTGCATCATTATTCTCATTAACAACGCTTGGATTTGGCTCCATGGGAGCCCTAGTGGGAAGCAAGGCTAAGGGTACGACCTCTGTCGAAGGGCAGAGATGGGAACTAGAGATCATGCAAAATAAATACTATAAAGTGGAACAAACACACCTAGCATAACCAAGCCACACGAATGCTAGAGAAAGAAGAGCACCAACCACCAAGAAAACTCAGACCATCGACCGCCAAGAAAATTTAGATGCCAAAAATATTATATCAATCACGTTTGTTCTAAATATATAATATTACAATATCAATATTATTATTATTGTTGTTATTTATTTATTTCAAAAATCTAAAATTAATTAATAAATAAATATTAATTAATTTTTTTTACATGTAGCTTTTAATATTAATGTTTTATTTATATTTATATATTTAGAGAATTAATAACATTATTTTATTATTAAATACATGGTATTTTGAAATGCATGGAGATTGTATTTCAATACTTATTTAAAAAGTATATATACATGGTATTTTAAATAAATATTTTCTTAATAAGTCAAATTAGACTTTAGTAAATAAAATTGACTTTTCTTAAATAAGTGTTAAGGTGTTCCTACTTGGTATATTATATTATCTTGTTTGATGTTGTTTATTTGGAAAAATTATGTTGACTTTCAAAAATTGTATACCAAAGGCCATGAAGTATTTTTTTGTTCATCTCTGATTTTATGTGGAGACCCTTTATAATCATTTTGAAGTCTCAATTGGATCATGTATGATTGTGAGATATCTGTGAGTTATACCATATATTGTATTGGGTCTCAATATTTATTTCAATTGACCAAAAAGGTGATGACTATTATTATGATTAAGTCCAATTTAATAGGATGGGAGTGGGAAGATGTTTGTTGCATGTGTAGATTGGATATAGCATATTTGGTACCTCATATGTATGAGAGGATTACAAATACAACATAGAGTCACTAGGGCATCAGAGTCTAGAAAGAATACCAGGGTAACCTTAGAGTTGGCTCATGTGTTAACACTTCCCTATATACACCTTAGGTTTCCTACTTGTGTTGGTTGTGTCCAGTTGAGTATGTTTTATTTTTGCAGTTGGTGTTGTACCTTTTTGAGATAGAGAGATTTCAAAATATCTTGTCTAGGTGTTGTATTGTGTTGGTTTTTGGTGTTTTTATCTTAGTGAGATCTATTGTTATCTCCTCAACATGGTGGGGGTGGGTCTTTGGTTTCACATGGTATGGTGGTAGTAATTCTTTTACCATTTGAGATTCTGATGTCACGTACTAGTGTTGGATGATCTTTATAGAGGTTGTATCTTCTTGTTTATCATTGGAGACTTACTCTTATCTTTCATTTATTATATGTTATCTTGTACTTAAATTATATTTACATATCTTGTGACTTGTACAGTGGATGTGGGTTATCATGTATACCTTATGATTCAAGTGTATTTGGGTATTCTTTTATGAGAAGATGTAATATATTTGAATGGTTATTGTACTTAATAGATTAATTTATATTTATGTAATTTTATGCCAATGAACTCTTGAGACTTGTAATCTATTAATGAGTTATACTTATGAGTATGTATTATCTTTATGTTATATTGCTTCCACTTTGTTAAATTCATTATTATTTGTAAACTCTTAAGAAAAAAAATTATTCTATAAACCTAGTAGCATGTTTTAGGTTAAAAATTATCTTGGGTTTCCGTATAGGGTATTACACTTGGTATCATATCCCATGTTTCTATACTAGGAACTCTAGGAATTTGTATGCTCATGAGGTATCAGGGTATGTGCAAGAAGATGAGGGGCCAAAAAGTGGCGATGTGAAAAATATTCACTTTTCACTCGTCCAAAAGCACATGAAAGTGCTTGTTGACTTTTTAGTAGGCCTAGGTGTCAGTACACCTGGGCAAGCCTGCCACCAAAGCACATTCTTAATCGGGTACTCAAAAATATCAGGTACCCGATATTTTTGGGTACTCGATAACTGTGGCATATATCCCGCACCCGCGAGCCCTATTCTTCATTTCCTAGCGCAATTTTATCATTTTCTAACCGCAGTTTTCTGATACCTGATATATTTTTGGATACCTGATATTCGAAACATCAAATTTGACTTCAAGCATATTTGGTAAGTAGTTAATTGTATATTTTTATTAATTTATTTCATTTTCATTGTAAATGTAGTGTTTTTTTTTAAAATAGGGTTTTGTATTTATATTTGTAATAATATTTGAAACTTAGATTTTATTTTTATTTAATCAGGCATGGCTGACAACAATGAAGAAAATAACCCTCCAAATAACAATCCCGAAAACAATCCCCCATATCTAAACCCTAAATCTTTACAAGATTTGATAGAAGAAAATTTGAACACAATACGAGGTTTCCAAAATACGTATCAAAATATACCTACATTAGCTCCCATGCTTACCACACTAAATACAATTGTTAGAAATATTGACACACTCACGCAGCAACATAATGCTGCTCTTCATTGGCGTGATGATATGCACGACCAATTTGATGACGGGATTGACCATGATGGGATTGCAGCCCTTAATATAACTAAGGAAGATATAGCTGCCCTTTTTGTCGATCCTAAAACCGGAATACTAGTTGACCCCAAAAAGCTAAAATTATCAATAAAATGGTGCACAAATGAAGCAATGCACACAAACTTTTGGGATCGCTGGTGGATGGTTTTTGATAAACCACCACATAGCAATTTGGAGGTCCCATTTTATTTCCTTAAAAAATTGTATGCTGAGTTTGTGCTTGGTCAACATGTTGATTATTGGAGTATGAGGCCCAACATGGGTGTAGGCAGAGGAGCTCCTCAGACTAGGCCATCTTCCCAATGCCAAAAGGCCACTACCTTTGTCCCCCCCACTGATGTTGCACCCCCTCCTTCAGTGCAGCATCCTGATATCATTAGAGAGGCTGTTGAACAGACTATTAGGGAAATTCATTTACTGAGTGATTAGTTGATCACATAGACTAGGTCAGTGTTGCCTCCTCTGGATGTTGCTAGCGCATCGACATCTCGTCAGATTTCACATGTATGCGAGCCCCATACGTGCATTATGTGCAGGCATATGTGCCTCGGACTGCTTATTGATTCTGATATATATAAGTTTCATGATATTGGTGAGGGAGATACAAGAGAGGCTACTGCAAAGGCTGCAACACCTCATGGAGCATCTACATCTCATGAGAGTGCTTAGGAGGTACATGTAGAGCCATTGACTCCTGTTGATACGGTAAGAATAAACATTATAAATAAATTTGTCACATGACTTATTTAATTTAAAAATAATTTATTTATTTAGATTAGTTTTAATGATTGCATGCACTTATGTATATATATTTTTCCCATTTATGTTCAGTCGATGACACAGGAGGAGGTGAGACAGGTGGATGAGTCCACACTTTCGGCCATTTCATTTGGCCTTGATGACTATACGGTATATTATAAATTATGAACCCATTAGTTTTTTTATATATCATTTGGTGTACATTCTTAAATCTCTATCAATTAGAGCAATAAAATTCATACATTTACTAATATATATTGTCATCTTATTGTGTTCTTACAGGCTATAGCCAATGTCAGTGGGGGGCATGAGGGGGTTCCTTCATCAGGTGTCAACAAAGGAAAGGTAGTTAATTTTTTAAGATTAATTATGCATGCATATGTATGCCACTTGTGTGTAGTAATAAATATTTTACTTGCACTTTATTGTATAGGGTGTGGCTATTGATGATGTCCCGACACCGGTTCGGCAGCATCGGGTTACAGGCATCTTGATTCGAAGTGATAGCCCAATTGTACGTAGACTTTTACATATTGTTATTTGTATTTTGTAACTAGGGTTGCTATGATGAAGTACATTGATATATAATTGACAATCTTTTTACTCTCATAGGTTACTCCGACTGTGAGGGAGGTCCCACGAGAATCTTTCATTTCTTTGTTGACCCAACCCACTATTCCAGAGGAGGGATCACCAGATGTAAGTTTTAATTTTAGTTCAATCAATTTGTAATTTTATTATGCTATCATCCTATTTTGTAGATTTATTAATCTATGTTGCACCAGTCTACTAATCTCATTATTGCAAATATATATTTATAGGTTGGAGTTGGTATTGTTGGCATGGTCCCTTCGCTACCCAGGACTTATGTTAGGACACCTAATTGTGGTAGGCGATCAAGAGACCAGGTACAAATTTATTTGTATTTAGTTATAATTTTAATTAAATTAGTGTTTGAAAATTATGAATTATATATACAAATCATATAAAGTAAGCAATCTAACTTTGGTTTGAACTCATTTTTTATGTAGGATCAATCAGAGCCCAACACTTCTTCAAAGAGGCTACATTTTGATGATCCCCCTACAGCATAGGATGCAGTTTTAGTTTTGTGGTCATTTAGAGATGACACTTGGCACATTTTGAGATGGCATATATGCCACATTGTACACTTTAAAACATTGATTTTGTAGACATTTTGAAATGGCATGTGCCATATTTGTATATGGACATACTTTTGATACATTTGATACATATATAGAACATATTCATTTATATGTTATATTTGCGTCATCTTTTGTATATACATATTTATTATTCATGTTTGAGGAATTGAATGGTGAAGTTATATCTTGACTATGATTATCATTATGATTTAAATTATATCTTGTTGAAGTTACATTTGTTTTTCTTTACTCTGGAATACCCTGTTCATGGAGCTTATTATGTTTGAGGTTTAACTTCTTGTTGGTGAATAGATTTGTCTTCGAAAGAAATGCTTAAAAAATGACCTTTAAAGCCCAAACAAAAAGACTCAACCAACACCAACAGTTGGGTCACTTTGCTATTGAGAAGCGTAAGCGCCCTTTGAATTATCTGAGTACAACTCCATGTGTAGGATTTACAATGAATCAACTAAACTATAAATGATAATGCTTTTAACCTGAAAGCAATAAAGGCTTACAAACATCTATTCATAAACATGAGATAGACACGAAGGAACTAATTTACTGAATAGTGCCATCTGGATCTTATTGCAACACAAGTGTTAATGCATCTGTGTTTTGATTGCATGCTTGGTGCTATAACTAGAGCATGTCATTTCTGGCTCTCCACAAACATACCGCTTCATGCAAGTGACACCAATAAATATTTTGTCGAAGCCATCATACATATGTATTTTGGGATTCAATTGCAAGTACGTCTTGCTCAATTTTCCCACCCTGTGAACCTAAAGCCAACATCTCTGAATCATGACTAATGTCAACACAAAGGACTGCATTATCATGCATCATGAAGGAATCATCATCTTGGTATTGAAAATTGCTCTTGAGTTTCCCACTAATATAGTCCCAGTCCTCTATGAATCCAACAACCGAAAAGATCGCTGCCCAATCATGCTTAGTGCACCTTGGGGTCACTTGGGTCAAGCGTGGTCACGAGCATTTTCATGACTCTGTGGGTAGAATGGGGTTGTCACTGGCGTTTACCCAGCCAACTAGAGCTGATGGAGCAGATGGTTTGATGCCAGGTCAAACAGTTTGAAAGATACGATGTTGAGCCACTTTCAACTGACCCTCACTGCAAGTTTTGGCATCGACTGAGATCACCTTGCCAAATGCAAACGAAGTCAAATCACCCAAAATTGAGAGAGGTTATTGTAGAACTCAAAAACATGATCTCGTAGCACCTAAAAGTTTGTCAATAACTCTCACGAGGTCCAAGATACGAGCCCTAGAAGATCACTACCTAATCATGCTTAGTGCACCTTGGGGTCACTTGGGTCGAGCATGGTCGTGAGCACTTTTGTGACTCTGTGAGTAGAATGGGGTTGTCACTACTATTTACTCAACCAACTAGAGCTGATCGACAGATAGTTTAATGCCAGGTTGGATGGTTTGAAAGATAAGCTGCTGAGCCACTTTCAACTGACCCTCACTGCAAGTTTTGGCAACGACTGAGATCACCTTGCCAAATGCAAACAAAGTCGAATCACCCAAAACTCAGAGAGGTTATTGTAAATCTTGAAAACACAATCCTGTAGCACCTCATAGTTTATCGATAGTTCTCACGAGGTCTGAGATATGAGCCCCAGAAGATCGCTGCCCAATCATGCTTAGTGCACCTTGGGGTCACTTGGGTCGAGTGTGGTCGCGAGTGTTTTCATGACTCTATGGGTAGAATGGGGTTGTCACTAGGGTTTACCTGGCCAATTGGAGCCAATGGAGTAGACGGTTTGATGCCAAGTCAGACGGTTTGAAAGATAGGCTGCTGAGCCACTTTCAACTGACCCTCACTGCAAATTTTGGCATCGACTGAGATCACCTTGCCAAATGCAAACGAAGTCAAATAGCCAAAAATTGAGATAGGTTATTGTAGACCTTGAAAACACAATCCCGTAGAACCTTACAGTTTGTTGATAGCTCTCACGAGGTCTGAGATACGAGCCCCAGAAGATCGCTGCCCAATCATGCTTAGTGCACCTTGGGGTCACTTGGGTCGAGCATGGTCGTGAGTGTTTCCGTGACTCTGTGGGTAGAATTGGGTTGTCACTTGCATTTACCCGGCCAACCAAAGCCAATGGAGGAGAGGGTTTGATGCCAAGTTAGATTGTTTGAAAGATATGCTACTGAGCCACTTTCAACTGACCCTCACTGCAAGTTTTGGCATCAACTAAGATCGCCTTGCCAAATGCAAATGAAGTCAAATCACCCAAAATTGAGAGAGGTTATTGTAGACATCAAAAACATGATCTTGTAGCACCTAATAGTTTGTCCATAGCTCTCATGAGGTCTGAGATACGAGCCCCAAAAGATCTTTGCCCAATCGTACTTAGTGCACCTTGGGGTCACTTGGGTCAAGCATGGTCGTGAGCATTTTCGTGACTTTGTGGGTAGAATGGGGTTGTCACTAGCATTTACCCGGCCAACTGGAGCTGATGGAGTAGATGGTTTGATGCTAGGTTGGATGGTTTGAAAGATACGCTACTAAGCCACTTTCAACTGACCCTCACTGCAAGTTTTGGCATCCACTAAGATCGCCTTGCCAAATGCAAATGAAGTCGAATCAACCAAAAAATGTGAGAGGTTATTATAGACCTCAAAAAAACAATCTCGTAGCAATTGATAGTTTGTCGATAGCTCTCACGAGGTCTAAGATACCAGCCCCAGAAGATCACTACCTAATCGTGCTTAGTGCACCTTGGGGTCACTTGGGTCGAGCGTGGTCGTGAGCATTTTCATAACTCTGTTGGTAGAATGGGGTTGTCACTGGCGTTTACTTGGCCATCCAGAGCCAATGGAGCAGACGGTTCGATGCCAGGTCAGATGGTTTGAAAGATACGCTGCTGAGCCACTTTCAACTGACCCTCACTACAAGTTTTAGCATCAATTGAGATCGCCTTGCCAAATGCAAACAAAGTTGAATCACCCAAAACTGATAGAGGTTATTATAGACCTCAAAAACATGATCTTGTCACACTTGATAGTTTGTTAATAGCTTCACAAGGTCCAAGATACAAGCCCCAGAAGATCGCTGCCCAATCGTGCTTAGTGCACCTTCGGGTCACTTGGGTCGAGCGTGGTCGCGAGCATTTTCTTGAATCTATGGGTAGAATGGGGTTGTCACTAGCATTTACCCAGCCAACTAGAGCTGATGGAGCAAACAGTTTGATGCTAGGTCGGATGGTTTGAAAGATATGCTGCTGAGCCACTTTCAACTGACCCTCACTACAAGTTTTGGCATCGACTGAGATTGCCTTGCCAAATGCAAATGAAGTTGAATCACCCAAAATTGAGAGAGGTTATTGTAGACCTCAAAAACATGATCCTGTAGCACCTAATAGTTTGTCAATAGCTCTCATGAGGTCTGAGATACAAGCCCCAAAAGATCGCTGCCCAATCATGCTTAGTGCACCTTGGGGTCACTTGGGTCAAGCATGGTCGCGAGCATTTTCATGACTCTATGGGTAGAATGGGGTTTTCACTAGTGTTTACTTGGCCAACTGGAGCCAATGGAGTAGACGGTTTGATGCCAGGTTGGACTTGTTTGAAAGATATGCTGCTGAGCCACTTTCAACTGACCCTCACTGCAAGTTTTGGCATCGATTGAGATCACCTTGCCAAATGCAAATAAAGTTGAATCACCCAAAACTGAGAGAGGTTATTGTAGACCTCAAAAACATGATCTTGTAGCACCTAATAGTTTGTCGATAGCTCTCACGAGGTCTAAGATACGAGCCCTAGAACATCACTGCCCAATCATGCTTAGTGCACCTTGGGGTCACTTGGGTCGAGCGTGGTCGCGAGCATTTTTGTGAATCTATGGGTAGAATGGGGTTGTCACTAGCATTTGCCCAGCCAAATAGAGCTGATGGAGTAGATGGTTCGATGTCAGGTCAGACGGTTTGAAAGATACGCTATGGAGCCACTTTCAACTGACCCTCACAGCAAGTTTTGGCATCGATTGAGATCACCTTGGTAAATGGAAAAAAAGTTGAATCACCCAAAGCTGAGAGAGGTTATTGTAGACCTAAAAAACAAAATCTTGTAGCACCTTATAGTTTTTTGATAGCTCTCACGAGGTCTAAGATACGAGCCCCAGAAGATCACTGCCCAATCATGCTTAGTGCACCTTGGGGTTACTTGGGTTGAGCGTGGTTGCGATGGTTTTTGTGACTCTGTGGGTAGAATGGGGTTGTCACTGGTGCTTACCTGGCCAATCAGAGCTGATGGAGTAGACGGTTTGATGCCTGGTAGGATGGTTTGAAAGATACGCTGCTGAGCCACTTTCAACTGACCCTCACTGCAAGTTTTGGCATCGACTGAGATCGCCTTGCCAAATGCAAACCAAGATGAATCGCATGAAATGGAGAGAGGTTATTGTAGACCTCAAAAACAAAATCTTGTAGCACCTAATAGTTTGTTGATAGCTATCACAAGGTCCAAGATATGAGCCCCAGAAGATCACTGTCCAATCATGCTTAGTGCACCTTGGGGTCACTTGGGTCGAGCGTGGTCGCGAGTGTTTTCATGATTCTGTGGGTAGAATGGGTTGTCACTGGCATTTACCCGACCAACTAGAGCCAATGGAGTAGATGGTTTGATGCCAGGTCAGACGGTTTGAAACATACGCTGTTGAGCCACTTTCAACTAACCCTCACTCCAAGTTTTGGCATCAACTGAGATCGCCTTGCCAAATGTAAATGAAGATGAATCACCAAAAGTTGATAGAGGTTATTGTAAACCTCAAAAACACAATCCCATAGCACTTGATAGTTTGTCAATAGCTCTCACGAGGTCTGAGATATGAGCCCCAGAAGATCACTGCCCAATCATGCTTAGGGCACCTTGGGGTCACTTGGGTCGAGCGCGGTCGCGAGTGTTTTTGTGACTTTGTGGGTAGAATGGGGTTGTCACTGGTGTTTACCTAGCCAACCAGAGCCAATGGAGTAGACGCTTCAATGCTAGGTTGAACGGTTTGAAAGATACATTGCTGAGCCACTTTCAACTGACCCTCACTGCAAGTTTTGGCATTGACTGAGATCACCTGGCCAAATGCAAACAAAGTCGAATCACCCAAAACCGAGAGAGGTTATTGTAGATCTTTAAAACATGATCCTGTAGCACCTGATAGTTTGTTGATAGCTCTCACAAGGTCTGAGATATGAGCCCTAGAAGATCGCTGCCCAATCATGCTTAGTGCACCTTGGGGTCACTTGGGTCGGGCGTGGTCATGAGCATTTTCATGACTTTGTGGGTAGAATGGGTTGTCACTAGTGTTTACCCGGCCAACTGGAGCCGATGGAGTAAATGGTTCAATGCCAAGTTGCACGGTTTGAAAGATATGCTGCTGAGCCACTTTCAACTGACCCTCACTGCAAGTTTTGGCATCGAATGAGATCCCCTTGCCAAATGCAAATGAAGTCAAATCACCCAAAATTGAGAGAGGTTATTATAGACCTTGAAAACACAATCCTATAGCACCTAATAGTTTGTTGATAGCTATTGAGAAACTATTAGGTGCTACAGGATTGTGTTTTCAAGTTCTACAATAACCTCTCTCAATTTTGGGTGATTCGACTTTGTTTGCATTTGCCAAGGTGATCTCAGTCGATGCCAACACTTGCAGTGAGGGTCAGTTGAAAGTGGCTCAGTAGCGTATCTTTCAAACCGTCTGACCTGGCATCGAACCGTCTGCTCCATCAGCTCCAGTTGGCTTGGTAAACACTAGTGACAACCCCATTCTACCCATAGAGTCACGAAAATGCTCGCGACCACGCTCGACCCAAGTGACCCCAAGGTGCACTAAGCATGATTGGGTAGTGATCTTCTAGGGCTCATATCTCAGACCTCGTAAGAGCTATCAAGAAAATCTTAGGTGGTACAGGATCATGTTTTTGAGGTCTACAATAACCTCTCTCAATTTTTGGTGATTCGACTTCATTTACATCTAGCAAGGCAATCTCAGTCGATGCCAAAACTTGCAGTGAGGGTTAGTTGAAAGTGGCTCAGCATCGTATCTTTCAAACCGTCCAACCTGGCATCAAACCATCTGCTCAATCAGCTCCAGTTGGCCAGGTAAATACCAGTGACAACCCCATTCTACCCACAAAGTCACAAAAATGCTCACGACCATGCTCGACCCAAGTGACCCCAAGGTGCACTAAGCATGATTGGGCAGCGATCTTTTTGGTTGTTGGATTCATAGAGGACTAGGACTATATCAGTGAAAAAATCAAGAGCAATTTTCAATACCAAGCTGATGATGCCTTCATGATGCATGATAATGCAGTTCTTTGTGTTGACATCAGTCATGATTCAGAGATGTTGGCTTCAGGTTCACAGGGTGGGAAAATTGAGGAGGATGTGCTCGCAATTGAATCCCAAAATACATATGTATGATGGCTTCGACAAAATATTTATTAGTGTCACTTGCATGAAGCGGTATGTTTGTGGAGAGCCAGAAATGACACGCTCTAGTTATAGCACCAAGCGTCCAATCAAAACATAGACACATTAACACTTGTGTTGCAAAAAGATCCAGATGGCACTATTCAGTAAATTAGTCCCTTTGCGTCTATCTCGTGTTTATGAATAGAGGTTTGTAAGCCTTTATTGCTTTCAGGTTAAAAGCATTATCATTTATAGTTTAGTTGATTCATTGTAAATCCTACATGGGGAGTTGTACTCGGATAATTCAAAGGGTGCTTACGCTTCTCATAGCGAAGTGACCCAACTGTTGGTGTTGGTTCAATCTTTTTGTTTGGGCTTTAAAGGTCATTTTTTAAGTGTTTCTTTCGAAGAAAAATCTGTTCACCAACAAGAAGTTAAACCTCAAACATAATAAGCTCCATGACCAGGGTATTCCAGAGTAAAGAAAAAAAAATTTAACTTCAACAAGATATAATTTAAATCATAATGATAATCATAGTCAAGATATAACTTCACCATTCAATTCCACAAACATGAATAATAAATATGTATATACAAAAGATGATGCAAATATAACATATAAATGAATATGTTCTATATATGTATCAAATGTATCAAAAGTATGTCCATATACAAATATGGCACATGCCATTTCAAAATGTCTACAAAATGTTTTAAGGTGTACAATGTGGCATATATGCCATCTCAAAATGTGCCAAGTGTCATCTCTAAATGACCACAAAACTAAAACTGCATCCTATGCTGTAGGGGGATCATCAAAATGTAGCCTCTTTGAAGAAGTGTTGGGCTCTGATTGATCTTGCATAAAAAATGAGTTCAAACCAAAGTTAGATTGCTTACTTTATATGATTTGTACATATATATATATATACATACATACATACATACATACATACATACATACATACATACATACATACATACATATATATATATATATATATATATATATATATATATATATATATATATGTATGTATGTATGTATGTATGTATGTATGTATGTATGTATGTATGTATATGTATATGTATATGTATATATATATGTATATATATATATATGTATATATGTATATGTATATATATATATGTATCTGTATATGTATATATGTATATGTATATGTATATGTATATATATATGTATATATATATCTACATATTAATATATATATATATATAATTCATAATTTTCAAACACTAATTTAATTAAACTTATAACTGAATACAAATAAATTTGTACCCGGTCTCTCGATCACCTACCACGATCAGGTGTCCTAACATAAGTCCTGGGTAGTGAAGGGACCATGCCAACAATACCAACTCTGACCTATAAATATATATTTCCAATAATGAGATTAGTAGACTGGTGCAACATAGAGTAATAAATCTACAAAATAGGATGATAGCATAATAAAATTACAAATTGATTGAACTAAAATTAAAACTTACATCTGGTGATCCCTCCTCTAGAATAGTGGGCTGGGTCAACAAAGAAATGAAAGATTCTCATGGGACCTCCCTCACAGTCGGAGTAACCTATGAGAGTAAAAAGATTGTCAATTATATATCAATGTACTTCATCATAGTAACCCTAGTTACAAAATACAAATAACAATATGTAAAATTCTACGTACAATCAGGCTATCACTCTAAATCGAGATGCCTATATCCCTACGCCACCAAACTGGTGTCGGGACATCATCAATAGCCACACCCTATACAATAAAGTGCAAGTAAAATATTTATTACTACACACAAGTGGCATACATATGCATGCATAATTAATCTTAAACAATTAACTACCTTTCCTTTGTTGACACCTGATGAAGGAACCCCCTCATGCCCCCCACTGACGTTGGCTGTAGCCTGCAAGAACACAATAAGATGACAATATATATTAGTAAATGTATGAATTTTATTGCTCTAATTGATAGAGATTTAAGCATGTACACCAAATGATATAAAAAAAAACTAATGGGTTCATAATTTATAATATACCATATAGTCATCAAGGCCAAATGAAATGGCTGAAAGTGTGGACTCATCCACCTGTCTCACCTCCTCCTCTGTCATCAACTGAACATAAATGGAAAAAATATATATACATAAGTGCATGCAATCATTAAAACTAATCTAAATAAATAAATTATTTCTAAATTAAATAAGTCATGTGACAAATTTATTTATAATGTTTACTCTTACTATATCAACAGGAGTCAATGGCTCTACGTGCACCTCCTGAGCACTCTCATGAGATGTAGATGCTCCATGAGGTGTTGCAACCTTTACAGTAGCCTCTCCTATATCTCCCTCATCAATATCATGAAACTGATATATATCAGAATCAATAAGCGGTCCGAGGCACATATGCCTACACATAATGCACGTATGGGGCTCACATACATGTGAACTCTGACGAGATGTCGATGCACCAGCAACATCCACAAGAGGCAACACTAACCTAGTCTATGTGATCAACTGATCACTCAGTAAATGAATTGCCCTAATAGTCTATTCAGCAACCTCTATAATGATATCAGGATGCTACACTGAAGGAGGGGGTGCAACATCAGTGGGGGGGACAAAGGTAGTGGCCTTTCAGGGCTGGGAAGATGGCCTAGTCTAAGGAGCTCCTTTGCCTATGCCCATGTTGGGCCTCATACTCCAATAATCAACATGTTGACCAAGCACAAACTCAGCATACAATTTTTTAAAGAAATAAAATGGGACCTCCAAATTGCTATGTGGTGGTTTATCAAAAACCATCCACTAGCAATCCCAAAAGTTTGTGCGCATTGCTTCATTTGTGCACCATTTTATTGATAATTTTAGCTTTTTGGGGTCAACTTGTATTTCAGTTTTAGGATCGACAAAAAGGGCAGCTATATCTTCCTTAGTTATATTAAGGGCTGCAATCCCATCATGGTCAAGCCCGTCATCAAATTGGTCATGCATATCATCATGCCAATGAAGAGCAACATTATGTTGCTACGTGAGTGTGTCAATATTTCCAACAATTGTATTTAGTGTGGTAAGCATGGGAGCTAATGTAGGTATATTTTGATACGTGTTTTGGAAATGTTGTATTGTGTTCAAATTTTATTCTATCAAATCTTGTAAAGATTTAGGGTTTAGATATGGGGGATTGTTTTCAGGATTGTTATTTGGAGGGTTATTTTCTTCATTGTTTTCAGCCATGCCTGATTAAATAAAAAACAAATTTAAGTTTCAAATATTATTACAAATATAAATACAAAACCCTATTTTAAAAAAAAAACACTACATTTACAATGAAAATGAAATAAATTAAGAAAAATACAATTAACTACTTACCAAATATGCTTGAAGTCGAATTTGACATTTTGAATATCAGGTATTTGAAAATATATCAGGTATCAGAAAACCGTGGCTAGAAAATGATAAAATCATGCTAGGAAATGAATAATAGGGCTTGTGAGTGTAGGATATATGCCACAGTTATTAGGTACCTGATATTTTCGGGTACCCGATTAGGAATGTGCTTTGGTGGCAGGCTTGCCTAGGTGTACTGACACCCAGGCCTACTAAAAAGTCAACAAGCGCTTTCATGCACTTTTGGACAAGTGAAAAGTGAATATTTTTCACATCACCACTTTTTGGCCCCTCATCTTCTTGCACATACCCCTCTTTACCATGAGATGAATGTTTGTGGGTACGCTCACTCCTGCCAATTCAGGGAAGACGATGCCCTGTACCTACAAACCTATCATCACAAAAAAAATGCATGTACATACAATATCATATAACAGACAATTATAGGGTACGGTCGAACGTGTGGATCTTGACTATGCAAGTAACTACACCTCTGTCCTCTACCATACAAACACATCATACAAATGCATACATAAATAGATACATACATGAAAACACCATACACATGCCAGTATGGGGTAAGTACATCATAATCCAACTGAAACATAAGCATCACATCATAATAACATTAACATCTAAATATGAGATCATAGGACATCATAACATATTCATAATCATAATTCAAATCATCAACAATCATAGAAATAATAAAATTTGCACACAACAATGTGGCCTAAAAGAGTATGGCACCAAAAATCTGAAAGCAAACTATGGGGGTACTACACTTGTGCACAAAGTATTTCATCTGTTTCTTGCAGTAGCATGTAGTGTAGAAAGAAACTATTTCTTGTCATGATCGTGTTTTGGTAGACTCACAGGCAACTGTTTCTGATTGTAACTATTTCTTGGTTGTAGTTTCTGGTTGTGCTCTTATTCTTTCCTTTCCATGATCGTGTTCCCACTTTATATCAATTTGTTTGCTGAATGTCGACATCTTCTGATGATGCTTGTAGTGTTGCAAGTAATCATAGCATACAACATGCTTCCATTGATAATACAAGTTTTTATTTTTCCTTGATTGATGCTCTTCACAATATTGGGAATCTAGGGTTTGATGAATTGATCCAAAAAGGTCTCCTCCACTAGTTTCTATTTGATGTACGTTGTCAAGCCAACAAGATTCAGCATCAACTCAAGACTGGTTATGATGGAGATGATGAAGATGAGGTAGAAGATGAGATAGAATGCCCACGGAAGCATCCCCATCTCATTGCACGTGCTTACCATGCCCATCTCAATTCTCTTTATCCTTAAAGGACTATTTCAGTTTTGTCAAGTGTATGTTCTCCACTCAAGCATTTTATTAAAATATTTATTTTCTTCTTTTTATCATGTCTACACCAATGATTCTCTTGTCAAATACTCAACTACTTAAAGGAAATAACTATGTTGTGTGGAAAACCAAGATGCGCACCATTCTTCAGTTTGAGGATTTGTGGGACATAGTTACTGGCGTTGCTAAACGTCTTAGTGATCTTGATGAGTAGAAAAAGTTTGACAAAACCAATACAAAAGCATTAATGCTTATCACTCTCAATATATCTGATGAGGTCCAACCCTATGTCCGTGATGCAGACACCTCTAAAATAGCTTGGGAGGCCCTTTCCACCATCTTTGAGGAGAAAAATCAAGCCATGGTACTTCATTTACAATCTAAATTGCATACTCTTCATGTGCAAAATGGTGAAAAGATTGTAGATTTCTTATGTCATGTCTCTATTCTTCATGCATAAATTTTTTCTCTTGGAGACATAGTAGAAGATAAACTTCTTATTCCTATTACTTTGCGTGCTCTTCTTTCTAAGTTTAGGACATTTGTCACTACCCTGAACATCACAAAACAAGTATCCTTTGAAGAATTGATAAAATTACTTCAACAGGAAGAATCTCTTCAATATTTACATGAGTAATTTGAGGAAAATTCTCATCTCTCACCACCAACATAGCCACAAATCTCATCAGGGGCCTTCACCTCAATTGCCACCACAATCATCATCTCCACCAGTTTCCCAACTAGATTCATAAGTTTCCCAATAGAAGTCTTCTCCTTGATGGTGTCACATTTGTAATACTCATACTCATAATACAGACTGGTGCTAGTACAATGGTCTTACGCAAAGTTCCTCCAATCAAGTGAGCTCTTCCAGTCATAGTCATTCTTGCCAATCTCATGGACCCTCTTGTAGATGTCATCAGCATAGAAATATTTCTACATAACAAGATGAGACATCTGATGGGTCTCCTGATGAGGATACTCCTACTCCTTGAATAACTCCAAATCTGGTGCTTGTGTCTAAAACTACTCCATCATCACATGATGTTTGCCTGATTGATTCTAGTGCTCGTAAACATATGACTGGGGATAAAGGGTTGTTTGATAATTTGAATCCTACACCTACTAGTGATATTATTCATATTGCTAATGACAAGGAGTATGTGGTCGAATGTATTGGTACAGTTACCATCCCTCTTCACACAGGAAGTTTCTCTCTAACTAATGTTCTCTATGTTCATGGTTTTACTAGCAATCTTTTATCTATTAGCCAACTTTTAAATCAAAGTCTTAAAGTAGAATTTTAGGTCAAGGATGGTGTTAAATCTTGCCTCATCTCAAAAGATGGGATCATTCTTGCTTGAGGTTTCAAGTAGGGGCATCTTTTTGCACTCGATATAGCTTCCTCCTTGAGTGTTGCACTTTGTGCTTCTACTATGGCATCCACCTCTCTCTGGCATTATAGATATGGTCATCTTTCTGCTACTTCACTTTCTCAGTTGACCTCTCATATGATGGTATGAGGTCTTCCTTCTCTTTCCTTGTCTTCCATGCCTATATGTTCTAACTGTCTTGCAGAAAAACAACACCGAGACTCCTTTTAGTCTAGTACTTATCATGTCTTAGCACCAATTTCCCTTGTTCACACTGATCTTTTCAGACCTCTTCCTGCTTCCTTTTAGGGATGTCGCTATTTCTAGCTATTTGTCAATGATTTTTGTTGGAAGATGTGGGTCTATTTTCTCCAGCAGAAGAGTGAGGCTTTCTCTCATTTTCATACCTTCTATTCTAAGGTGACTCATGAGATTTCCAAGCCTCTTCTTGTTCTCCACTTAGATCATGGAGGTGAGTTTACTTCTACTGAGTTTCTTGAGTTCTTGAAGGCTCATGGCATCAAGCAAAATTTGACTGCTCCCTATACACCTCAACAAAATGGTATTGCAAAGTAGCACAATAGGACTGTCTTAGAGATGGCTCGATGTCTACTTGCTACTGCAAAGTTGAAAGATCAGTTCTAGGTAGAAGTCATTCTCATAGTAGTATACTTGCTTAATAGAGCTCTCACTAAGGCTCTCACAAATTAAAAAAACTTGAAGAAGTATGGAGTGGCCGCAAACCATCTATTTCACATTTACGAGTGTTTGGTTGTACAACATATATGCATGTCCCAGCTCTGAAATAGAAGAAGCTTGATTCTCGGACTCTCCCTTGTATATTCTTGGGCTATAGTTCAGAGTCCAAGGCTTATCATCTTATGGATCCTGTGACCCATCATATTATTATCAGTAGAGATGTGGTCTTTGATGAATCTTCCTTTTTTCCACTGCACACTCCTATCACTGTTCCTATGACTTCTCATAAGACTCTCTCACGCTTAGATGATGAGATTGAGCCTTCTTCTCAACCAAATGGGGAAGAAGAATTGCATGGTGATTTCTATGTGGATTTGGGTATTTTGGACGCTCCTAGTCAATTGAAATCACATCCAAAATAGGTTCAGAGTACACTTCATGACTCTCACCTGAGTTCTCCTCCAAATCTTTCTACAGGTGTTAGAACCCGTAGCCAAACACATCAGGGGGTCACATTTAATGAGTTCAATTTAGCCTTAATGTGCTCAATCGAGAATATTTTTGAACCAAATACTATATGTGAGGCTCTTAGTCTACCCCATTGGAAGCATGCCATGGATGTGGAGTATGAGTCTCTACTCAAGAATCATACATGGACACTTGTCAATCTGCCAACTGGCAAGAAACCCATAGGCTGCAAGTGGGTTTTTAAAACTAAATATAAGGCAGATGGATCTATTGACAAGTATAAGGCACATCTTTTTGCAAAGGATTATGCTCAACAGGAAGGAATAGATTATGAAGAAACCTTTTCTCTCACTGCAAAGCTCAAAACCATCAGAATTGTGTGTGCTCTAGTTGTGCAACATAGATGGAAGCTTCACCAGATGGATGTTAAGAGTGCTTTCTTGAATGGTGATCTTACAGAAGAAGTCTACATGATCCAATCTGAAGGTTTCATTGATCAGCATAATCCTCTCAAGGTATGTCACCTCATAAAGTCCTTATATGGGCTTAAACAAGCACCTCAAGTTTGGTACATTAAAATAGATGGTTACCTTTTGCAGCATGGTTTTATTCATAGCCCTTCTGATCTTAATTTATATATCAAAAAGGTTGGCACAGAAACTATTATACTTGTTTTATATGTTGATGATCTTATCATTACAAGAAGCTTAGAGGATCTCATTAATATTCTCAAACATGATTTGTCTAAATATTTTGATATGATTGATTTAGGGCTACTACATTTTTGTCTTGGCATAGATTTTTGGCAACAAAAGCATCATATTTTTATCTCTTAGATGAAGTATGCCAAGACCCTCTTAGAAAAGTTTGGGATGACTAATTGTAAACCTGTATCTACTCCCATGGAACAAGGTTTACAACTCTCTAAATTCCAAGATTCTCCTCATGTAGATGTGACTCTTTACCGACAACTTGTTGGGGGTCTCATTTACCAGACATAACCAAACCAAATTTATGTTTTGTTGTCAACTATTTATCTCGGTTCATGCAAGAACCAAAACAATGTCATTTGGTGGCAACCAAATATCTTTTGTAGTATGTCCGAGGCACTCTTCAATATGGTTTGGAATATAAGCAAAATGATACATTTTTCTTGCAAGGATATGTTGACTCGGACTATGCTGGATTTTTAGATGATTGACGATCAACTTCAGGATATATCTTTCATCTTGGATCTAGCCCTATTTCATGGATGAGAAAGAAGCAACCTGTTGTTTCTCTTTCATCCACCAAAGCTGAATATAGAGCTGCATGAGAAGCTATTTGTGAGGTGATATGGTTACACCACATTTTAGTAGATTTGGGTATCTCAGAAGATCCACCACCAGTTGTGTCTTGTGACAATCAAGGTGTATTGAAGCTTGTCAAGAATCCTATTTTTCATGAGCACACCAAACATATTGAGGTTGATTGTCATTACATTCAAGAATAGGTGATCGAGCATAATGTTCAGCTCCAATTTTGTCCCTCTACTTCACAGGTTGCCGATATACTCACTAAGCCTCTTGGCAAAGCGAAGTTTGAACTCTTTAGAGAGTTTATTTGTAAACCTAATATATTAAGGGGGGGAATGTTAGAATAATATATTAGTTAGAGTTTACATTGGGTAGTTAGTTAGGTTTATCAAGTTGGTTATTCTATTTAGCAACCAACTTGTCTTCTTTTTATTCATGTTCTCTGTTTGTTTGAGGCACTACAATACATACTAGTTTGATCTAAGTCTTCAATGTTCTCTACTATGATTGTTCTATATTCTGGATGATTGTCTTTATAAGGTTATGTTACTTCATATTTGGAGATGGATGTCATTGATGTTGTGATTATCATTGGTCTTGTGATATAAGACTATGATGATTGTTATTTTTTTATTAAAATATCCATTATCGAATGGATGATCTTAGGTAATGTCTATATTAAGATGGACTATTTGATCCTTGTATAGGATGTGTCATTCTCTACTATGCTCCATTATTTTATTTTGGTGATTATCATGGTTTATAATTTATGGGAAGCTTTTGTGGCATCGGTTCATTCTTCTCTTTATTATTTTGTTTGGAGCATTAGAGTAGGTTATCTAAGTGTATAGATGAAGAGTGGCTTATTTTGGAGGTCTCAAAACCTATAATTGGCTACATAGATATCCTTTACAAGTTACTTAATAAAATGATAACTTAAATAAATTAAAATTTTAAATGAATTACTAAGATAATGTGTGTCTCACCCATGCCTAAGTCCTTGAATTACTAAGATAATGAATTACTAGGATGGGAGTGGGAAGATGCTTATCACCTACGTGGACTAGATATAGCATAGTTAATCCCTCATCTATATGAGAGGATTATTAATACCTCATAGAATCACTAGGGCATCAAGGTCTAGAGAGACTACCAGGATAACCTTAAATTTGGCTCATGTGATGACACTTCCCTTTATACATCTTAGGTTTCCTATGGATCTTTGGTCCACATGGTTAGGTGGTAGTGATTCTTTCACCACTTGAGATTCTGATGTCCTTGTACCAATGTTTGATGATCCTTGTAGTGGTTGTATCTTCTTGTTTATCATTGTAGACTTACTCTTATCTTGTATTTATTATATTATACCTTGTACTTAGATTATATTTACATACCTTATGACTTGTGCAGTGGATGTGGGTTATCATCACTAGTATATTTGAGGCCAAATTCTGACGGCCATGTGTCAAATTTGCAATGCCTATTTGTCAAAATTTTGACATGTGTCTATTGGTATTTTTTCATTGTAAATGGCAATGAAAGTGATAACCATCAGTATTTTGATAGCATTACTCGTCAGAATTGGGCACATAAATAGCAATTTTACTATGGGGTCAATGTGTTGAAAATAGGATTTTATGACTTTTGGTCAGTCAGAAAGGTGACAGATATGCAATATATTCTGATAGGATAGCCCATCGAAGGTATAGCAGTCCCATCACACATATTTGTTAGATGTTGTCAGATATCTGACACTCTGTAATATACTACCGACAGGACAATCCATTAGATGTATGGTGCATCTGTCAAAAATGTTGTACTATGTGTTGAAAAAGTGATGGATTAGCATAGTAAAGAAAACAAAGCTCAAGAGACCATCATAGTTGGTCTCCGTCTTTGGTCCATATACTGACAAAATATTTTACATTTCATTAGCTCATCAAATGAGGGGATTTGGAATAATTTAATGGATGATGTTTTCATGTATAATGTATATTATTTTAGTTGACATTGCATGAATTTATCGACTCTATGCACTTGTAGACATCAAACATAGCGATAAAGAAGCATCGCCTCCCATGGCCTACATTACTCAAGCCATGGGAGGGGATGCTTCTTTATGGCTGTACTCAATGTCTACAAGTGGGTGAAGTAGATAAATTCATTTAGTGTTAAACTAAATTAATGTATGTTATACATAAGAATATGATCCATTAAATTCTTTCAAATCACCTCATTTGATGAGCTAACTAAATGTAAAAAAATTTTTTAGTAAATGGACCAAGGATAGAGACCAACTATGATGGTCTCTTGAGCTCTACTATCTTTAGTCCTAGCTACTGGGTAAGGGCTAGAAGACTTATACCTATCGATTGTTGAGAATAATCACCGCCTTGACTTTATGTACACTGCACAGTATCCAATATAAGAGAAGGTAGAAAATATGAATGGATAAAAGAAATGAAAGATACAATAAAATTATCTTGTTGTTTACCTTCTCATAATTGATCCTAGTCTCGCAAAAGTAATTTTATACGATCACTAGCACATTTCATGCATGGATGAGAAACAATATCTAAAGTTTCTAGATTCTGAGAAGAGGTATGAGTGGAGGTAAAAAAAGGGATATTTGTGAAGGTTTTATAAATGTAGTACTAAATCATCATCTCTCCACTAGTACTCAATCTGGAAACCCTCTCTAGCAAATCTCTACATCTAGCAAATCTCTACAAAAATCCCTTCTGGCCTCCACTGCATATACATCTTCTCAGTATCTAAAAACTCTCCATCATTGATTCCCCTCATTTTTCACCATCTCTATGGATTGGGACCTTAAATTATTGAGCTTCTCTTTGTTTTGAGAATAGTTTAACATTCTCTACTTAATAAGGCCAACCATGTGAAGGTGGAAGCTCATCTGGCCCCTCCTAGGAGCCTCTTATGACCCTTAATGACATTTTAAGACCTCTAAGATGTATATTCTTAGGGGTTGTAAAGGGTCACAAAGGGTCATAAGGGGTCTTGGGACACAACAGCTAAGAAACATAAATGTAGGCATCATCGTCACAAGTTTTTGGAGACAACATAATTGAGTGGTATACCCAGATGATGCAAATCAACCACTACTCCTCTAGAACCAGAGGAGTAGTAGTTGCTTCGCATCGTCTAGGTATACAACTCAATTATGTTGTCTCCAAAAAATTGTGACCATGATGCATACATTTATGTTTCTCAGCTGTTGTGATATCTACATTTATGTTTCTCGGCTATCATATTTATGTGCATATTTTTTATGTGTTTGGGAAGACACCTTTCTAGCTTGGGCCTAGATCCTACGACAATTAGCTTCATAACAATGAAGTAGATGATAGATGAGAAATTATCTTCCCAAGAAAAATATGTCAAAGGATCCAAGCCCAAGCTAGAAATATGTCTTCCCATGCAAGCAGTACTCTTCTTCAATCTGTGTTTGATGATAAGAATCTTCTTCTTCTTCCTAATTGTAGCTAGAGCTTCCTTTTCATCAAGATTCAACTCCACTTCCCCCATCTCATCATCCTCATCACCCTTAGCTACCATCCTAAGCCCTTCTTCCCTCTCCAGTTCTTCAAGCCTCTTCAAGCTATCTGGATCAATAAAGTCTGCAACATTGTGTCCATCCATGATCTCAAGAATATCATCTTCTTTCCACTCTTCATTTGCAAAAATATACTACTTCTTCAAGCTTGTAGAGTAGTCTCTAGTGGTTTCAAATCAATCTTATTACAAACTACAATAAGAGGCTTATTGGCAAACAAAGGTTTTATGCTATGAAATAGAGTTGTCTATTGTTCAATACTATAACCACAGGACCCTGAAACATCAAGGAAAAACAAAAAAACCACCTTCAAATGAGCCAAGGTAATAAAATTGAGCATCTTTATGGTGTTCCTATCCTCCAAGGGGTGGTCCAAAATACCAAGGGTATCAATAGGGTAAATAGCTTCAAATTGTCACAGAGGCCTAATGGCTCTACCTTGTAGCCCACAACATAAAGCATAGTGCTCAAAGCAAAGTACATGTCCATATTGTTTCATGTTTGAGTGTACCATTGAATGAAGCTTGGCTATATTAAGTACAATCTTAAGACTCATGATTCTTCAAATTCTCTTGTTTCCTTCAAACCTCCAAACATGTGTATTATGAGATTTTCTCCAACAAATGGACTTGTGATGATTTTCAAAATAGTACATGTGTCAGAGGAAAGCTTAAAGTACATCTTAGGAAAATTTGAGTGTTCATCACTTGTGCATATAAGATTTGATCATAGAAGGTATATGCACAGGTGAAAAACATGCATATTTGACCAAGCAATACTGGGAGCTAGACCTAGCAGCAAATAGATTTGTGGTGATTTTCACAATAGTACATGTGTTGTTGGGTAAGCTCCTAATAGCGCTCAGGAAAATATGCATGTTCACCACTTGTGCATATGAAGTGGCTCTAATGGAAGATACAATCACTAAATTCTGCATACTCCTTATTTTGTTCTAGGTTGATATTGTTAGACATGGTCTTTCTTGAATGGAATGACTCGTTACTTGTACATTGACTAGAATGTTGGTGGAAGAAGGATGATTTGCAACCACTTTTTCAACTCTAATTTTTTAAGGGACATTTATCATAGGCATAGAAACATGATTATTCTAAAATGGAATACACCAAGGAGTACCATCATAAATATTGACTATTTACAATCATGAATAGTTAACCTTAATCAAATAGCTCATTTTTTTATTAGCATGTGTAGTCTCTGTGTATATGAAAAATGAATGAAATATCAAGCTAAAATAAAATAGTGAACAAAAATTCAAATTCAAGGCCTAATTTATCAAGACCAACAAACATTAGGATGAAATAAAAATCATTAAGACTATAGAAAAATCATTAGGACTATGGAAAAATCATTAAGACAAGAAAATCAAGTTCTAGAAAAATCATTACAACAATAGAAAAATCATTTAGACTAGAAAATCAAGTTCTCAAAATGGACGGTTCTGATGCTTTTCCATTACAATAATTGAGGATTCATCATTTGGTACTTCTTGGTGTATTCCATTTAAGTTTTTTAGATGTCGTGTTTATGTGCATGTTCTTTATGTTTTTAGCTTCTCTCCCTCACAAGGGATATGTCGATAGGTAACTGAATTGAAAGCATAATGATTTGACAGTCTTTTTTTAGGATAGGTATAATCATCCCACCAACCTTAATTAGTAACATTTGTGATATATGTCAAGTACTTATAATCATTATTCCCAACAAACAGAGACTTACTAGTAAAAGCATGTCCTTTCTAGTATAATAGTTTACTTATAATCAATATGTCCTTTGGTTTACTAGTTTACTTATAATCAGTATGTCCTTTGGTTTACTAGTTTAATCTGGTTTAAGAATGGTTTGTTTCATGTTTGAATGTACCATTGAATGAAGCTTGGCTATATTAAGTACAATCTTAAGACTCGTGACTCTTCAAATTCTCTTATTTCCTTCATACCTCCCAACATGTGTACTATGAGATTTCCTCCAACAAATGGACTTGTGATGATTTTCACAATAGTACATGTGTTGGAGAACTACTCAAAGTACTACTTCGGCAAATTTCAATGTTCATCACCCATGCATATAAGATTTGATCATAGAAGGTATATGCATAGGTGAAAAACATGCATATTTGACCAAGCAATATTGGGAGCTAGACCCAACAACAAATAGATTTATCATGATTTTTGCAATAGTACATGTGTTGCTGGGTATAAGCTCCCAATAGCGCTTAGGAAAATATGCATGTTCATCACCTGTGCATATGAAGTGGCTCTAATGGAAGACACAATCAATAAATTCTGCATACTCCTTATTTTGGTATGGGTTGATATTGTCATACATGGTCTTTCTTGAATCAAATGACTCGTTATTTGTACATTGACTAGAATATTGGTGGAAGAAGGATGATTTGTTTGCAACCATTTTTTCAACTCTAATTATCTCAACACAGGGACATTTATCATAGCCATAGAAACATGATTATTTTAAAATGGAATACACCAAGGAGTACCATCATAAATATTGACTATTTACAATCATGAATAGTTAACCTTAATCAAATAGCTCATTTTTTTATCAGCATGTGTAGTCTTTGTGTATATGAAAAATGAATGAAATATCAAGCTGAAATAAAATAGTGAACAAAAATTCAAATTCAAGGCCTAATTTATCAAGAGCAACAAACATTAGGATGAAAGAAAAATCATTAAGACTATAGAAAAATCATTAGGACTATAGAAAAATCATTAAGACTAGAAAATCAAGTTCTAGAAAAATCATTACGACTATAGAAAAATTATTTAGACTAGAAAATCAAGTTCTAGAAATGGACGGTTCAGATGCTTTGCCATTACAACAATTGAGAATTCATCATTTGGTACTTCTTGGTGTATTCCATTTGAGTTTTTCAGCTGTCATGTTTATGTGCATTATACTAAACTTAACTCTAACCATTATACTAAACCAAATTGAAATATAACCCTAATTTTAAACCTAGCTAAATCCAAAATTATATAAAATCAAATAAATGACCATTGAAATCAAACACTCAACTTAACTCTAATCCTACTACAATTAAATTATAACCAAGATTATGAAAAACGATGAGATAGTCTAGGATTTAAGGGACCATATTAGAAAAATATTATTTTTATCTATTTGGTGTCTTCACATTCAATTATCAATTAAATATGATATTTTTTATTATTTAATTAATTATGATAATATGATTAGGATAGAAAGGGGAAAATATATCTCTATCATTATGAAAACAATAAATTCTCTAGAGAAATACTTCAAATTTAAATATGTGATAATTTTTTGAATTAACGACCTATAAGGAAGAAATAAAAGATGACCAAGAGGTCTCTTGAAATATAACCATAAACCAAATTGAGACTTTAATCCAATACTAAACCAAATTAAACACTAACCATTAAAAAAAATTGCAATCCTAATCCTAATCTTAATTAATTTTAAGTGAATTTAAACTTTATACCTAAAATCTTAATTAAGGAGAAACCTATAATTGAATAAATAGAAACAACAAACCTTGAAAAACTAGATTGGATACCACCCTTAACTCTATATCATATTACACATCAAAACCCAAGATGAACCTAAACCTAACTAAGATTAAAAAATATGGTCACTTGATAAATTAAGCCCTAAACTTAACCCTAACTATTATACTAAACCAAATTAAATGATAACCCTAATTTTAAATCTAACTAAATCCTAACTTATATAAAATCCAAATAAAAAGACCTCTGAAATCTAGCACTCAACTTAACCCTAATATTAATACAATTAAATTATAACCCTAACTCTAGATCTAATTTAACTCTAATTCTAACCCTAAGTATAATCATACCTTATCCATAATCAAAACATTACCATAATCAATAACTATGTATAATTAGCTTCAACCCTAACTATAACTCAAATATTTCCCTCTAATTGAATGCTAACCCTAACCTAACCTTAAATCTAATCCTACTTATGCTTCAACCATAATACTAATTCAACTACAACTATATCTCTAATTGAGCCCTAACCATAATCTTATCCTGACTATAAGCATAGTGTTAACCCTAACCCTAATATCCACCCTAACAAAACCCTAACATGAATCCTAACAAAATCCTAATCTAAATCCTAACCAAAGTGTAATCAGAACCTTAACTTAGTCCTAACTTTAATCATAATTCTAATTCTTACCATAATTCTAACTCTCACCCTAATAACACCCCCAACGCAAACCCTAATCCTAACCATGATATAAACCCTAGGCCATAATCATAACCATGACATAAACCCTAACCCTAACTATAATCCCAATCCTAACACTAAACCTAATCCTCATCCTAAACCTAATCCCATTCCTAACCCGGCCCTAATCCTAACCCTAATCCTAAAACTAACCCTAAAACCTCTCCCTAAGTATAATCTTAACCATAATCCTAAATTCTAAACCCTAATACTAACCCTAAAAAATCACTAACCCTAACAATAACACCCTAACCCTAACAAAACCTTAACCCTAACCATAATACCCTAATCCTAAAAAACCCACAACCCTAACCCTAAAAATAACCATGATCTAAACCCTCACTTTAACCACAATCCTAAACCTAACTCTGGACCTAAATGCTAAACCCTAACCTAATTTTAAATCTAGCTAAATCCTAACTTATACAAAATCCAAATAAAATGACCCTTGAAATATAACACTCAACTTAACCCTAATATTAATATAATTAAATTATAACTCAAACTCTAGCTCTAATTTAACTCTCATTCTAACCCAATATCCAGCCTAATGAAACCCTAACATGAATCCTAGCAAAAGCCTAATGTAAATCCTAACCAAAGTGTAATCAGAACCTTAACTTAAGTCCTACTTTAATCATAATTCTAATTATAACCATAATTTTAACTCTCACCCTAATAACACCCCTAGCCCAAAACCTAATCCTAACCATGATATAAACCCTAATCCCTAATTGTAACCATGGTATAAACCCTAACCCTAACTATAATTCCCATCCTAACCCTAAATTTAATCCTAATCTTAAACCTAATCCCAATCCTAATCCTAATCCTAACCTTGGTCCTAAAACTAACCCTAAAACCTCTCCCTAAGTATAATCTTAACATAATCCTAGATTCTAAACCCTAATCCTAACCCTAACCATAATACATCCCTAACCCTAACCATAACAACCAAACCCTAACAAAACCCTAACCCTAACAATAATACCCTAATCCTAAAAAAACCAAAACCCTAACCCTAATCTTAACCATACCATATATTCTAAATGATAAACCCTAACCCTAAACTTAATTGCTAAACCCTAATTCTAATTGTTAAACCCTAAATCTTAAATCTTAAGCTAAACTATAAACTTAAATGGTAAACCCTCATCATAAATGCTAAACCCTGGTATGTTAACCCCTAAATGCTAAATTCTAATCATAACATGAACCCTAAATATAACCATAACTCTAACCATGTCATCCATATAACCTTTATCCTAACCCTAATCCTATATTAACCAAGATATAAACCATAACCCTAATGATAATCTTGATCCTAAACCCTAAATCATAACCCTACTCAAAACCACAACCCTAACCATAATAATAACCATGATCTAAACCCTCACTTTAATCATAATCCTAAACCTAACCCTGGACCTAAATGCTAAACCCTAATCCTAAAATGAACCCTCAAAATAACCATAACCTAAACCATACCATGAACTTAAACCTTTATATCCTAACCCTAATACTAACTATGATGTAAACCCTAACCATAATGATAATCCTAATCCTAAGCCCTAATCTCAACCGTAATCAAAATCCAAACCCTAACCATAATACTAACCATGATGTAAACCCTAACCTTTACGATAATTCTTATCCTAAGCCCTAATCCCAACCCTAATTAAAACCCTAACCTTAACCATAATACTAACCATGATCTAAGCCCTCATTCTAACCATAATCCTAAGGCTAACCTTAATATCAAATTTAAGTCTAGCCCTAACCATATACCATAACCATAATCAAAACCCTAATCTAACCATAATACTATCTACAATGTATGTCCTTACCCTAACCATAATCCTGACCTTAATCCTCTACCCTAATCATAATCCTAACCCTAACCCTAAACCTTGATCATAACTGTAATTCTAACAATAAACCTAAATCTAACCCTAATAATTAAATCCTAAATCTAACCCTAAATATTAACTAGAATAATAACCATAACCCTAACTCTAACCATAATCCAAAGCCTAACCCTAATCCTAAGTCTAACCATAATTCTAACCCTAACCCTAAACAAAATTCTAACCCTAACATTAAACCTTAGCACCGAATCTTAAATGTAACTATAACCATAACCAAAAGACTAAACCCCAACACTAACCATAATCATACTCATTAAATGTTGAACCCTAAACATAAATGATAAAATATAATTATAAATAGTAAACCATAATTATAAACCTAAACCAAATCCTAACTGTAATTCTAATCTTAACATTAATCCTAATCTTGATCCTAACACTAACCCAAACCATAAACCTAAACCAAAGCCTAACCGTAATTCTAATCTTAACCTTAATCCTAAGCTTGATCCTAACACTAACCCAAACCATATCCCTAGGTTTAATCTTAACCCTAATATTAACCCAAACCATAGCCCTAGGTTTAACACTAACCCTATTTACATTGATGAACCTAATTTTTACCATAACACTAACATTTACCATAGCCCTACCACTTAGAAACTTAACCATAATATTAGAACTAACCATAACAGTAACACTAACCATAACAATAACCCTTATGCCATCAATTTAAAAAATAAAAATAATAAAATGTATTCCATGTTGCACCATGCCTGCTACTAGCTTATATATACCTATATATATAATACGTCGAGAGTAATCCTTCTTGAGGTGCCCATTTTCACCAACACTAACCTAGACAAACCTTCCAAATTGATGAAAATAGGCACCGCTAGATGGATTTCTCTCGGCATAGTATATATATATGTGTATATAAGCTAGTTTTAATGTTTTGTAGAAAAATGTTGGAAGGTAAATTTAGGCTTATGGTTTTCTTTTTTCTTTTCAATTCTTTTGACTATCTAGTAAAGGACTTATGAAGTGAGATTCTATTGTAGGCATGAGATGTAGGACCTGTAAGAGTTTATATAACCAATGTTGAGAAGAAGAGATGATAAATTGCTTATGACATACTTCCTAGATGCAACTCATCTTCTCTGTGTTCTCAGGCAATGGGTTGATCTTTTCCGCCATGCCTAATCTATTGGAATTGCTTTCAAGAAAAAAATTCACATAATCAATACAAGCCTTTCTACATCAGCTTCACTTTTACTTTTGTATGAATTGATTAGTAATAGGAAGACTAATTTTTGTTGGGCAAGCACATACGAAATTGTTGAGGGAATGTCTGTGCTAACTTCACCTTTTATCCATCATGCCTTTTTCATCTTTCTTTGTTGAAATCAAATATTTCTTATAAATAAATGATGATGTTTTTAATATCAATAAAATGATCACTAAATTCCCTTGTGACTTTCTTTCCATCACTATATTTTGTAGGTTAAAAATATGAATCACAAAAATATTGTCCCAAATGTCATTAATTGGAATTTTTTTTGTAATTAGAAAAATATTCATTTGACACTTATAGAAATTTAGAGAGCCTAAATATTTATCATCATATATATTTTAACTAAATATGTTTATTAGAGTCCTACTAATGTAGGCATGAGATGCAGGACTTGTGAGAGTTTATATAACCAATGTTGAGAAGAAGAGATCAGAAGTTTCTAATGACATACTTCCTAGATGCAACCCATCTTCTATGTGTTCTCAGGCAATGGGTACTTCTTGAGATAAAGAAAAGTTGTGTTTCCATAACCATTATGGAGGACTATTGAGACTAGGACAATATGGGAAATGATGGTATAATGAACAAAGAATAATGGAAAGGAAATTTTAGTGGTTACATACCCTAACTTTGTGTATATATGGAATCTAAATGGTATGTCAGATTTTGATATTTTTTCAATATGTCTATGTATGTGAGTTAACTTCTTAAAACTAAGGTTTCAACTTCTAGGTATTTACAGATCTCTTTATAGAGACCATCAAACATAGAGTGGATACAAATGACCATTTCAAAGTGTTGCCTAGAAAGCAGCCCCTACTTCACCAATAACCACCAATCACATATCCGAAAAAAAATCATGTTACCCCCAATTAATAAACATAATAAGATACCCCTCAAGAGGGAAATATTATTAGAATGAAAAAAGAATAGAGAAACCCCTCAAAGAACATAGGAAGTAACTAAAATGAAGGAGGATGGATGAGGGATTCATTACAAGTAATTGTGACCATATCGAAAGCTATAGTGGTCAATTATGCTCTTGTAAGCCACTGGTGAAGGGAGAGTGATTTTGTCAAATGTTATAGTTGCTACAGTTGTGGTACACATGTACACAAATGTGTGGGCTTAGACAAGGCACATGAATTGTTTGTTAGAATGTCAAAAAAGAGATGTCATCTCATGGAATGCTATGATTGGAGGGAACGCATGAAATATGTTTATAGATAATGCTTTAAAAACTTTCAAACTAATAAAATGGATAGGTGTGAATCAAATTTCATGATATTTCACAACCTTATCCTACTTGTACCAAAATGGAATCTTTGGAACAAGGCATGGGCATGCATCAGAAACATAAATGATGCAAATACCCTGATAGGCATGCATGCAAAATGTGGAGGTGATATAAGCTATTTGGTGTAGAGCCAAAATGCAACCTATGGTAGTATTGTTCCCACCTATGTAAAATGGGTGAATGGGAGTAAGGAATACAATGAGGGTAGGGATGAAATATATTTTTTTGAAAAGGCTTATTAAGGAAAATAGGAGAGGAGATAAATGGGAAAATACAAGAGAGGATTTGAGAATGGTGTTAGTAGAAGGGGTAGAGAAGATTAAATGGCATGAGGTGGGAAGTCTACAAGGAAGAGGACCAATTAACAAGGATCAACAATGAGATCCTCCTACACTTTGAGCTTTAATGCTCAAGTGGGTGTACCCTTGACTCACTTCTCCAAAGGAGTCTCAAAACAATATACAACTATATCCTCTACTAACTGACTAAAATATATTATCATTTAAATTTGGGTGTGTGTGGTTGATGACAATGAAATGCCTCTAGAGGATGGACCAGTGCCTTAACCTAGGGCAAAGAGTCACCCAATTACATACATCAACTAAAGATCTTAAATCAAACACTCCTGGGCTCAGGATAAGTGCTTTGCCTATTACCCCTCTCCCTCAAACACAAGGACATCAGATTCTTATTTGGTTGTAAACTCATTAAACTCACCTAAAAGACTTTAATCCCAGCTTTGTTAGGAACTCAGAGATGACATCACAATACTCTTTGTTTACCATATGCTAATACACTTTGTGACACTAACATATATGAGCTCAGAACTGAAACAAGAAGACATACACAAATGCAAGATTGGAAATCAATAGCATTCTCATTAACATATTTAGGATCAATATACAATCAAAGAAACACAAAGATAAGAAAAAGACCCAAAATCTAGCTCCTCTTTCAATATAATACCATCAACAACTAGGGACCAAAAGAAAGTTTTGGAACCCTTACAAAATCAAAAAAGCTACAATATATATCCCCTAGTCATATTCGGCCACCTGCAAACACACCTCAAGCACAAAACCACAGTACAGACCCCTACAAATGATCATAGCACACCCTGGACCACACTGTAACAGCAAACAAATCATCTCTTACCAGCTCCAATCGCTTTTGCATTCAATTTTGGTCCTTTTGGTCGCAGGAAACCCTTCACAAATTTGAATTTGAAATCAAACTGTCACTTCCATGGCGCCAGCAGCAAATTGGTGGTCCACATTTGAATCTCAATCAATGTTATATCGTGACCATTTGATCACTTTATTTTGTGAGTTTTATGACTTTAACTCACTCAGACACCTCGGGTTAAGTCTCAATGAACTAGCGACAAAGGAAATCCTTGTTCGCGAAGTGAAAACACTAACCCATATTTAACCCTGTGACTTGCCGACCAAAGGAATTTAACTCATCCCAGCTATATCTGGTGAACTGACAACTGAAGGGAAATGGCCATTCGCGGAATACTTTACACTGCCACCAGATATTTTAGCAATTACACAAATGCCTATTCACTGAACCGCCTACTTTTTTAGAACATCGCTATTTTACTACGCGAACAAGTGAACCTTTGAAAATTTATTAGGCCACTAAACACTTTATCCAAACCACCAAAAAGACTGAGAAACTTTACTGGGCCCGCATCAAGAAAATTGACGGTTGTGTCATCTTTGCATAGACTTTCAAGATTCCTCTAGATCATAAGACAACCGTTGGATGAAGAATCTTACCCTGCCCTGACAACCCTCTGACACCGAAAGAGATCAATGGCTATCTTAAGTTTGCATGTGTCAGAGAAAACCCATCAGATTACACGTCGACCGTCGATGCTCTGCAAGTGTCAGAACCCACTGAACCTCAAAAAACTAGGTCCCACTGATAGCATGTCTAGTCACACAACATGGATCAATCAGATAATGACAAATCAGCATACCTGGCATGTGGACCCACCACACTTTATCCCCTCTAAAAAAGGTATAATTGACAGTCAGTGCATGATCTTAAACCTCTGACACATCCCATAAGATTATGTGCCCATCATCGATCGATTGACAATGTTAGGACCCTCTGTCAAACTCAGAAACCAGGTCCCACTAACAACTACCACCGAACCAATACATGGACCAATGAGAAGCTGCCATTTGTACTTACGTGTCACTTTGGACCCACCTATTTGAGGTGCTATGTCATAAAGGAAAATCAACAGCCTTCGCAAAAGCACAAGCCTCTGACAAAACCCTTGTGCTTTCACAACAACCGTTGGATCAAGATGGTGTCAGAAAGCTGGGCCTAGGAAATATTAAGCTAGAACATAGGAAAGAATTAATCACTAAGAGTTAGGCTTTAGGGAAAAATTAGGCGCTGAGGACTAGAGGAAAAATTAAAGGCCACTGGGGGTAAAAACTTAGGAAGAATTTAAATGGGGCCGACCAAAAATATAAAGCATGTGCACCTAAATGTTTTTAAGTGGCCCAAAAAAGTAACTTTAAAATAGAACAGGGCTAGGGCATTATAAAGGGTTTTTATGTAATGGCTAGTTTTTCAAAAATTTGAACTAAGGGCTTGAGCCAGAGACCTAAAAACAACTGCAGAGACTAGAAGAAAAGGGCTAAAGCCATGAAAATTTTTCAAGGTGCTAATAGTGGCTCTGTTTGGGGATGTATGCCTCTTGCAGGCATAGCAAGGACTTAGAATCACTGGTTAAAGCAGACCATCCCACTAGAAAAATGACAACAAAGAGCAACAGGACCAAAACCCTTCAGACCAGGACAAAATAGGATAGGGGCAAGAAACTATTTACAAAAATTACAATTTGTACAGACCTAACTACTATTCATGGAAAATAAAATACCTTCAATTGAAGTATTTCTTCAAGAATTGTCCATGAATTGGCAATTCCTGAATATGACCATTTAATTCCTTGACAATGTATGAATCTTGGCCCCATTTCCCATGAATTAGATATGGCCCTAACCAGAGTGGATCAAATTTACCATGTTTTCCTTTATCCTCCAATCTAGCATTCCAAATTAACACCAAATCACCAGGCTCAAACCTTCTCTCCATAGCCTTCCTGTCATGCAAATTCTTAACCTACAACTGCAACCTGGCATTTCTTTCAACTGATTCTCTTCTAGTCTCATCCAACCTAATGAGGTCCTCAATCCTCAATTGCATCTCATCATCTATGTCATCATCATACAACTGAACAAACTTGTACATTTCCAATAAATTATTCTGAGGCATTCTTGCATGTATTCCATATACTAGGTCAAATGGTGCAAAACCAATTGCCCTCTTCACAGTTACCCTATCAGCCCATATGGCTAATGGCAGCTTTGAATTCCATGCCCTCTTATTCTTTTCAAGAATCCTCTTTAGGATTTTAATCAAACTCTTATTTGTTGATTATGCCTGTCCATTTCCTTGTGGATGATAAGGTGAGGAATAAGAATTCTGAATTCCTAAGCCTTTGCAAAAGTCCTTGTATTCAGAAGACCTGAAGCACATTGCATTATCACTTACTATTCTCTTAGGGCAACCAAACCTTGTAACAATTTTGTTCAATAAGAAATCAGTCACCACCTTACTAGTTGAATTTCTTGTAGGTATAGCTTCTACCCACTTAGTAAAGTAATTAGTGGCAACTAAGATCCATGAGTTTCCTCCACTTGACTTGTTTGGTATCTCCCCTATGAAATCAATTCCCCATTGTTGGAATGGAGCTTGTACTTCTACTAGTTTTAATGGCACATTACCTAAAAATTTAAGCTTACCAGAGAACCTTTGACAAGCATCACACCTCCTTACCAACTGCTCTACATCCTTGAATATTATGGACCACCAGAAACCTACTCTCAAGATTTTATGAATAGTTTTTTTACCCATATAATGCCCACCACAAACTCCCTCATGCATTTCTTTTAACAACTTGTTAGCCTGATCTTCATCAACACACTTCAAAAGTATGCAATCTAAATTCTTTCTAGACAATTTAAATTTCACAATTACATACTTGATGGCCTACAATTTCAATGTCCTCCTCTGATTATCATTCATTCCTGATGGACATTTCATATTTCTCAAGTAATAAATGATATCTTGATACTAGATACAATCATCCATATCACATGTATAATCAATTTCAGAATGATTCACCTGATTAGCATCAAGATTGGATTGAGCCATCAATTTTTCCAATCCTTGTCCTCTAACCAACTTAGTAATTTGGACATCAACATTGAATTCTTGGATCCTATTGATCCATCTGCATCTTCTCCCAGACACCTCTTGCTATGAAAAGATATCTTTGACTACTGCACTTGGCACAAAAGCAATCACAACTACCCCCATCAAGTAACACCTAAAAGCCTTGACTACCTTGACCAATGCATATGCTTATTTCTCATTTATGTCATACTTCAATTTAGTAGCCTGCAAAGATTTACTAAAGAATGCAATAGGCTGCTCAAAACCATCCTTATTTTTATGCAACAACACTACAACAATAGTGTGAAAAGATGCAAAGGAAAAGATGTGCATTGGGACATTATAATCAGGTGCCTTAAGCACTAGTGCATCTTTGATAGCTTGCTTGATATTTTTGAAAGCCTCATTAGGCTCACCCTCCCAATTGATTGCAAATCCCTTCTTCAACATCTTAGAAATAGGTCTAGTAACCTTTGCAAAGTTTGTTACAAATCTCCTTAATAAATTTACCTGACCAAAGAAGGACTAAATTCCTTTAACATTCTTTGGTCTCTGAATTTTATCAATAGCTACTACCCTTTCAGGATCAATTCTAACTCCTTGCTTTCCAACCAAGTGGCCAAGCAACTTTCCCTCAGTGACACCAAATGAACATTTCCTTGGATTTAATGAAATGTCATATTCCAAAGCCCTCACAAATATTTTCTCTAAATGAGTACAATGGTCTTCTTCCTTCTTGGAATAGGCAGTTAAATCATCTTGATAAACAACAAGGAAATCATTGTTAAAATCTAAAAAGGCAACATCCATTGCCCTCTGAAAATTAGCACCAACATTTGTGAGACCAAAAGGCATTCTCACATAAACATATGTCCCCCAAGGTGTTGTGAAAGTTGTCTTGAATTGTTCTGATTCTTTGACAATTACCTGATTGTAGCCAGAGAAACCATCCATCATAGACATCAATTCTGATTTGGTTACTCTCTGCAACATAGCTTCCATATTGGGCAAACAATAGTTATCTTTTAATGAGCTAATGTTCAAATTCCTGAAGTCCACACAAAGCCCAATGTCACCATTCTTCTTTCTCATAGGAACAAGGTTTGAAACCCAAGAAGAGTGCCTTATAGGCTTGATAATTCCAGCATCTCCCAACTTCATTAATTCTTCTTGCATCTTGGGTGCTAAAGTAGGATTAATAGGCCTTTGTTTTTGCCTGAAAGGTTTAGCATCTTCTTTCAAAGGAATGATATGCTGAAACAAGTCCTCTTTATAAACCTTCAAGTCATCATATGACCATGAAAAAACATGCCTGAATCTTCTCAATGATTCAATCAGAGATTTTTTCACATTGTGAGACATGTCCCTACCAATGTATACCTTCTTAGGTGCCTCATGTGTTCCAAGATTTATATCCTCTAGATCAGCATGATCTTCTCCTTTGATATTATTTTGAACTCTATCCTGGTTATCAAAGATAGTTTCCAAGATAACAAGCCCCTTAGGCACCTTGTTAGTTCTAAGTTGAATGACCTCATTGCCAAAGACAACCTCCTTTCCTTCTATTGACTCAACCAAGGCTGAACAATCAAATTCTTGACCATGATACTGATCTTCACAACTCATAAACTTCGAGATATCATTATCATCATCAAAAACTTGCCAATTCTCAATATTGTCTGGTATACTAGGCCTAGCTTGAATTTCAACTTTAGAGATACCAATAAAAGTAATATCAGTAGGATTAATTGCAATGTTGGCTAACAAGTCAGCCATCTTATTATTACTTCTATCCTTCAATTCAATATTGAAGGCATCAAAATGTTCAATCAAATCACAAATTGTATTCCTATATTGTTTTAACCTTTTGTTCTTGGAAGCATATACTGACCTGACTTGGGACACCACCAACTCAGAATCACCAACAACACTTAAACACTTAATACCATGCTTTTGTGCCAACCTCAGTCCTAACAACAATGCCTCATACTTTGCTATATTGTTGGTACAAAAAAAATTTAATGTGAAAGAAAATTTGTAGGTGTTTCCATTAGGAGAAATAAGTAAAATACCTACTCCTGCTCCATCCTTGAAATTTACACCATCAAAGTACATTACCCACAAATCACCCTTCATAGAATTAACACTTACCTCAACAAAGATAGGTGACAAAATAGGTTCCTTCTCAAGTACAAGGATCTCTGCTCTAAAAGCATTAATATCAGTATCCACAAAACATGTAGTTTCATTATCAATACTTCTCTCAATCATGTGGCATACTCTTGGCTCTTGCTCAATCTTGACAAACTGATCATCAATCTTGAAAGTGGCATAGGACAGATCACACTATAAACTTCCACCCATGGCAACACTCCACCTTCTAGATAGTAGCATCCCATAATGAGGAGGGATGTCCACCACCAAAACACTCATTGTTAACTCTTTCTCTGGATATGCTGCCAACCTATATGGCATTGCATTGATAGTCCCAATGACTGGTACCTCCCTCTGATCCATTGCACAACATCTACCTTAGACTGTATCAACTTTAAGGCCTAATTTCTCCATAATGTTAAAAGGCATAACAGTATTAGAGGCACCACTATCAATCATACAATTTCTTAGTTTCATTCCATTCACAATTAAGGACACTTAAAAAGAATGGATCAATGTTTTCAAGGCTAGCATTGACAAAACTGTCCAAATATATAGGAGGAATTTGAGATACAATTCTCTGAGCAGCAACACCTTTCAAAGTTTTATCCTGAGATCCATTGCATGCAACATCATTGTTATGAACATTATCTACCCATGCAATAGCTTTGTCTTTGTGTTTAGGGATCCTCAACAATTCTGACAATGGAACCTTAACTATAATTTGGGACAATATAGATAACATATCAATAGGAGCAGAAGGAGGGATCTCAATCTGCACTACCTTAGTATCCTTTTTCTTATCTGATACATTAGGTGTATTGACCACCCTCATCTTTTCAATCTTAGCCATTGTGTTAACTGGCTTCTCAATCTCATTAGAAGTTCTTTCAACTCCAACTCCCTTAGGCTCACAATTCTTACCTTTTACATTCTTTAATTTCACCACGTGATCACCTTTTGATTTGTTCTCATTAGGCTCTCTGGAGTTGGTACTCTTTATAAACATTCCTACAACTTTCCCATTTGTATCCCTTGCCACCATGCCTCTAGTTTGCACTTGGGAAATCATTTCTATAGTAATCCTATCCATCTCTTCTCTAGAAGGTCTCCTTAAATTTACTGGCTCAGAAGAAGAGTTCATGTTACATGTCTTCTTATCAATGTCTTCACTATCAGAAAAAACTTCTTGATGAAAAAGGGCCTGATTGTGTCTCTTCACATTTACATCTGCTTCTTCATCAAAATCAGAATCATCTTCATATCCTAGATATGAAGTAGCCATGTTGCATCCAACATCATCTTGATCTTCTTCTTGATCCATATCCTCATTGCCACAATCTTGATTTGTAGCCATAGAATGTGCAACCACACAATGCTCTGTAGAATGAGGGGACTGGCATGCAACACACCAAGGTATGTCCTCCATGACATTTATTGAAGTTTTTTGTAGAGGTTCAGGGAAACCTCTATCATTGTTTCCTCTTGCAGCAGGGACAATAGGCTTGCCATCCTTCCATTGGGTGTTGTAGGGGTAGTTCGGCAATCTATTCTGCTTGTTGAAATTGTTGTTGAACTGAGGCCTTTCATTGGTAGGAGCATTGATGTTCCTATTTGCAGGTGCCTTCAAATCCTTCAATGCATTGAGCACCTTATCCAATTTATCTTCTTCTTGCCTCCTAGTTCCAACATTCCTATCATTTTCTTTTTTGTATTTCTTGTCCCCAAACAACTTAGGGTCATCTCTCTTCCCACCCAACTTCCCTGATATCTTCATATTGTTCTCAATATTGACAACAATCCTAAAAGAATCTCTAAGAGTTCTTGGTTCTTTGTCCCTCAACAAGTATCCCATCTTTCCATCAAATGCATTAAAGTATGTGGTCAGACAGACATTGTCATCTAACCACATAACTTGAAACAACTTATGCATACCCTTCTGAAATCTCATGTTGAATTCAGCTGCAAACTCATTCTGATTTTTCCTTATGGTATTGAATTCATTCAACATGAAACTAGCATTAGGCCTATCACCATATTGCTCTTTGAAACATCTCTCAAAGGAATCCCAAGTATCAATACATTTATCAGGAAGTCTCTTAAACCAATCTCTAGCATCCTCCATTAGAGATTGAACAAAAAATTTCATGACTACATCCTCATGCTCAACCTCATAATCATTAAGCATATCAACAAATAACCTAGGATGCTTCTCACAACTAATAGCATTATTACCAAAAAACTTAGGTACCTTATCTCTTATATCATTTGGAAAAGCATTTGGGTAGCCTGGTGTCCCATCAAAACTAATTTGCCTATAGCCTTCTAATTACAAAGGTCTTCTTTGAAATCCTAAACTAGTGTCCCCACTAGAATTATTATTTTTATCTACATTCCCACCCACTTGCACTTTTGACTATCTATTAGGATCAACAAATGATTTGGTAGATACATTAGGAATTAGATTACTAGTAGTAGCATTGCTAAGTGGAACAGTAGTGTTCATAGATGGCATACCTAGTTCAGTAGAAAAAGGGCCATGAACATTAGCTGATGAAGCCTTCAAGAACTAGATCTTTCTTCTTTTCTCTACAATAGAAGCATCAACTTCAACTCTTTCCAATTCTTGAGCAAGAGCTTCATCCTATTTTCTTTTTCTTTCTATCTCTATCTCCCTATTTGATTTAGGTGGTGGGATCCCTGGTATTGTCACTGGTTTGCTTATTTGGACACCCACCATCTTTTTCTTTCCTTTTTCATTAATAACTCCAATAGGCCTAGTGATCTCATGTCCAATCTTACCCTTTGGCAAAGGAGCATAACTTTGCACTTGTCTGATCACAAGGCCTTCTTCATGAAACTCATGGTCTTGAAACAAGCATTCCTGCTCACTTCTTAGAGCCTCAAGATCACCAAAAACATCATGCTGCAACACCCTAGGAGTAGAAGCAAGCATCTTGTTTCTCTCCTTCATTTCATTAATTTTTCTTAAAAGAGACTGCCTCTCCATTAGAGCATTTACTTTTTTAGCCTCTCTCTCTTCTTGTAACCTTTTGTATATGGCATCCTACTCTGTCAACTTCAACCTAAGTGCATTTAGGTCATGTGGATCTATCATGTTGTCTTCAGAGATTGATGACACTTCCACATCAGTAGGATGCTGATATGGGAAATGCACTTGCTATGGTCTCATGGGCTCCCCTCTAAAATTATACTCATCAAGATCTAAATAAATCTCCAAACCCATCTCTCTAGCTTGTTCATCCTAACCTGCAGGCAATGTACCCTTGTCTTGAAATACAACCTCTGGGGTATCATAAAACTTATCTGCAGAGCGACCACCATCTAATCTAAAAAATCTTTCTTGTGAACCTTCCTCACTTGAGGAAACATGTGGTGCTCTACCTCTGGTATTTCTTTTTTCTCTTATCGGAGCACTAGTAGATTCACCATTTCTCCTGATCCAACTTTTCTTCTCTTGTCTAGGCAATTGTTCCAGAGTGACCTCCATATTTTTTCTGACAAAGGACCTAGTATTCCTCCTTTTTTCCATGATTTACAGTATGAAACTGGTTCTTAACCTTTTTGAGTCACCACCCACAAAAGATGGGAAATCTTTAACCGAACACAATAGGAAAACAAGAGTACACTTAATAGCTTTATCTCTAGACTCTCCCCAGCAGAGTCACCTTTTTGTTGGTAGTTCCCTTTGATCTTCAACTTGTAGATTTATACTTTGATGGATAACTTTAATATAACTTTGACTCTATCACCACTTCAAAGTCTACAAGGAAGAGGGCCAATTAACAAGGATCAATAATGAGATCCTCCTACACTTTGAGCCTTAATGCTCAGGTGGGTGTACCCTTGACTCACTTCTCCAAAGGAGTCTCAAAACAATATACAACTATATCCTCTACTAACTAACTGAAAGATATTATCATTTCAATTTGGGTGTGTGTGGTTGATGACAATGAAATGCCTCTAGAGGATGGACCAGTGCCTTAACCCAGAGCAAAGAGTCACCCAATTACATACATCAACTAAAGATCTTAAATAAAACACTCCTGGGCTCAGGATAAGTGCTTTGCCTATTACCCCTCTCCCTCAAACACAAGGACATCAAATTCTTATTTGGTTGTAAACTCACTGAACTCACCTAAAAGACTTTAATCCCAACTTTGTTAGGAACTCAGAGATAAATTCACAATACTCTTTGTTTACCATATGCTAATACACTTTGTGACAGTAACATATATGAGCTCAGAACTGAAACAAGAAGACATACAAAAATGCAAGATTGGAACTCAATATCATTCTCATTAACATATTCAAGATCAATATACAATCAAAGCAACACAAAGATAGGAAAAAGACCCAAAATCTAGCTCCTCTTTCAATATAATACCATCAACAACCAGGGACCAAAAGAAAGTATTGGAACCCTTAAAAAATAAAAAAAGATACAATATATACCCCCTAGTCATCTTGGAAACCCAAAACAGGTTACAACAAGCTATGGATGACTAGGGTAAGGGTTTCACTGACCAGACTAACTGAAGTAGTCAAAAATTTAAATGCAGGGGAAGAAACCTAGGCAACTAGGAGAAAACAAATCTTGGAGTGATCCTCAATCATGACAATACCACTAAGAAAGTACTGAGAGCCACAAAAATGCCCAAATGTCAACTTGTTCGGCCACCTACAAACACACCTCGAGCACAAAACCATAGTATAGACCCCTGCAAATGATCATGGCACACCCTGGACCACACTATAATAGTAAATAAATCATCTCTTACCAGCTCTAGTCGCTTCTGCATTCAATTTTGGTCCTTTTGGTCATAGGAAACCCTTCACAAATTTGAATTTGAAATCAAATAGTCACTTCCATGGTGCCAACAGCAAATTAGCAGTCCACATTTGAATCTCGATCGACTTTATATCACAACCATCTGATCCCTTTATTTTGTGGGTTTAATGACTTTAACTCACCCAAAAACCTTGGGTTAACTCTCAGTGAACTGGTGACAAAGGAAATCCTTGTTCGCGAAGTGAAAACACTAACCCACCTTTAACCCTGCGACTTGGAGACCAAAGGAATTTAACTCATCCCAGCTATATTTGGTGAACTAGCGATTGAAGGGAAATGACCATTCGCGGAATACTTTACACTGCCACCAGATATTTTAGCGATTACACAAACACCTATTTGCTAAACTACTATCTTTTTTAGAACACTGCTATTTTACTGCACAAATGAGTGAACCTTTGAAAATTTATCGGGCCACTAAACACTTTATCCAAACCACCAAAAAGACTAAGAAACTTTAGTGGGCCCGCACCAAGAAAATTGATGGTTGTCTCATCTTCGCATAGACTTCCAAGATTCCTCCAGATCATAAGACAACCGTCAGATGAAGAATCTTACCCTGCCCTAACAACCCTCTAACACCGAAAGAGATCAATGACTGTCTTAAGTTCACATGTGTCAGAGAAAACCCATCAAATTACACTTTGACCGTCGATGCTCTATAAGTGTCAAAACCCACTGAACCTCAAAAAACTGTCACACTGACAGCATGTCCAGTCACACAATGTGGATCAATCAGATAATGGCAACTCAGCATACCTAGCATGTGGACCCACCACACTTTATCCCCTTTGAAAAAGGTATAATCGATGGTCAGTGCATGATCTTAAACCTTTGACACATCCCATAAGATCATGCACCCATCGTCAATCGACTAATAGTGTCAGGTTCCTCTGTCAAACTCAAAAACTAGGTCCCACTGACAACTACCACCGAACCAATACATGGACTAATGAGAAGCCACCATTTGTACTTACGTGTCACTTTGGACCCACCTGTTTGAGGTGCTATGTCATAAAGGAAAATCAATGGTCGTCACAAAAGTGCAAGCCTCTGACAAAACCGTTGCACTTTCATGACAACCGTTGGATCAAGATGGTGTCAAAAAGTCAGGCCCAGGAAATATTAAGCCAGAACATAGGAAAGAATTAATCACTGAGACTTAGGCTTTAGGTAAAAATTAGGCGTTGAGGACTATAGGAAAAATTAAAGGCCGCCAAGGGTAAAAACTTAGGAAGAATTTAAATGGGGCCAACCAAAAATATAAAGCACGTCCACCTAAAGGTTTTTAAGTGGCCCGAAAAAGTAACTTTAAAATAGAACAGCGCCAGGGCATTACAAAGGGTTTTTATGTAACGGCTAGTTTTTCAAGAATTTGAACTAAGGGCTTGAGCCAGAGACCTAAAAACAACTACAGAGACCAGAAGAAAAGGGCTAAAGCCATGAAAATTTTTCAAGGTGCTAACAAGGTGAGCAAAAATATAGGACTACTATGGAAAGTTATGCATAGGGGTAATGTTGTGGCCTTTTTCCTTTTCGTGGGTGAAATTTGTTTTATTAAGATACTAATAGTTCATCTAAATTGGGTATGTAACCTCTGTGGATGCATCTTTAGAGAGGAAATAATATGATATCTAAAAACTAACATAAAATAGATGGTTATAACCATTTAATTATATAGATAAGTATAATATCCCTCTCATATTTTTATTTTCTATACACTATGATGTCATTTATATTTATGGATTTATTGACCCCATACTTGTATGTGTATGGTTGACGTGTATTATTATTTTTTTACGTGTCTAATGTGGTTGAGGGATGGAGTCATAGTTGCTTGCTTGCTTTAAATAATTGAAAATTCATGTTTTGATTTTTGTGAATGTATTATTGTACTTTGTTTATTGTGGTTATTGGCAAAAACTATGATGACTTTTAGGGAAAAATTCATGAGAAGTTTGGGATTGATTTATTTATGAATTTTTCAATGAATGTTATGTGAACTCTTTGAGAGTGGATTTGATCATCATGTTTGAACATATGATTTTACATCTTTCGCTATTTGGTTTTATATGGAGAATCTTTATAACAATTTTGAAGTCTCGATTGGATCATGTAAGGATCTGTGATATTTGTGGATGGGCTCATGTACTTTATTGTGTTTAATCTTTATTTCTTTTAATCGAAAAATTAAAAAAAAGTGGTAACCATTATTTGTGTTGAGTTCTAATTAATTTGGTCTCCTTGTTTCTACATTTATGATGATTTTGTGTTCTTTATGATGACCTTTATGGATATGTTTTACTCCATATTTGGAGAGAAATACTTTGATGCTTTGATCTTGTCATATGAACTATGAGAATTAGAAATTATTTATTGAGTTTCTGAGTATGGGATGGGAATTTTAGATTCTTATATAGAATGAGATATTAGTTATGCTCCAGCACTTGTCTTTGATGACATTTATGGTTAACTAATTTATGCAGGTCTTTTTTAGTTTTAATTCTTTCTCTTTTGTTATTTCACTAGGAGAATTAGGGTAGGTTATCTAGAAGCATAAAGCGGAAGTGTAATACCCCACCCACTATCTGAATTTATATATGTTATGATGTCATTTATATTTATGGATGTACTAACCACATACTTGCATGTGTATGGATTGCATTTATGTTTTATATTTTTGTTTGATGTGGTTGAGGGATGGAGTCGTAGTTACTTTCTTTAGAGATCCACATGATCGGTTGATCACTGGCATTGTCTATTATATATTTATACATTTACGTACATTCTCATCTTTTATGCAAGATTTTAGGTATCAGGCATCAACTTCCTTAAATTATCAGGATGAATGTGCCCTATCATAATATCTCAATGGTAAGAGGGGAGATAATAGATAGATCCAAATGCTAACATAATTCATTTATTATCCAAAGATAGTTGACATGTATCTTAGTTATTACCATCTTAATTCATCAAGGTGTCATCATTCGTCAACCCTTCTTTTGTGTTTGATTTGGTATTTTTTATGGAAGTCAGTTTCTTTAGGTTTTGCATGCATCGAGCTTTGATGTGATTTTTGTGTTAAAATAGATAAAGGATCTAATTAAAGTTAATTCTATGATTAATTACTTATATCTTATAAAATATTGGAGTGTTAAAATTTGAGGTTATTTAATTAATGAGAATTAATTGAATGCCTATATTTATTAATAAAATTAATTAGAAAGTCTAGTTATGGAAAGTGAAGAATTAATTAAATACTAAATCTAAATTAAAATTTTAATGGATAATTAAAATATAAAATAATATATAGTATTAAATTGCATATTTCAAATATATTAGGAATTTTAATTTAATTAAACTGTAAAAATTAATATTTAAATGCAAAAGAAGTTAAAAAGGAGTTAAGTTTTAATGTTGAGTTGCATATTAGAAAATAATTTATTTAGAAATTAGAACTTTACCTTATAAAATTCAAGTTGAGTGAATTGATAAAAATAAGAAATATTTATTAAATAAATTGTTTTTACTCAATTTAAGGTTGAGTTCCTTTTTTAATTATCCATGAGTTTTGGAAAACCTTAGGTTGCTTAGTTTTCCTTTATTAGGAGTATTTTGATCATTATTCTTTACACACACAAATTTACACGTTTTGGTTTGGAGTTTGAATTGAAAGAAATTATGAAAACTTAGAATTTTCAGGAGTTTTTAGATTGTTCTACATATTGGCAGATTAAGATAGGGTTTGAAATCCTTGTACATTCAATTTTGTATTAAAATATTGTTTACTTTGTGTCTGCCAAATTTTGTTCATTATAGTTTTCTAATTCTTCTTTTTTATGAAATTTTGTTTTGAAAGCTTTTTAGTTGAAGAAATCTTGTGATTGTAGAATATTTGATATTTTTGTTAAAAAAATATTGAGGAAAAGCCCTTTACGAAATCAGTTAGAGTTTTTTTTGCATTTTTTTTTGAAACCCTAGGAAGTAATCAAATTAAAATAGATATATAATATTTTCATATGAGCATAATATTTTTATATAATTAAAAGTGTTGGTGTAATTAAGTATTTACTAATTACACTTTACTTAAGTTTACTTAGGATAATGCATTGCATAGTAGTTTGTCTTTGAGACACTTAGGAGTTTGCATTTCATTTTAGCACATGGTTAGGAGAATCTCCACTTTAGGTGTGATAGTTGTCATCACATACCTCGTTGTGTGTGAGATCCACCTTTAGTGCTCTTATCACATTATCATCCTAATCCAATGCACATACTTTATTGCATATTGGAGGATGATCCACCTTTGGTGGACATGTGATTCCACCTTGTGTGGGTGATATCTTATCATCTCCTTATCATGTAGCCTTATTGCATTGCCTATATATTTAGGCACTCCTACATTGTAAAATCAATCATCTATCTATTTCATTATTTGATCATTTGATCATATCATATTTTATCTCTCTTGTGCTATCTCTTGAGCTTCTAGATCTTGATTTTTATTCTTTGCCTTAGGCAAATTCTTACATGGTATCAGAGCCAAAGGAGTTTTCATTGCATAGCCATTGGAGAGCGATTCATTGCTTCAACTTTTGGAGGGCCACGAACCAAATCCAGGATCAGCATTTTGTGGGAGCGTTTTGAGCAAGATCGGACCTCACCATTGCATCCGGGTGGCTGTTTCCATAACTTTTGACTATAAATTTGTCTATATTAGACAAAAGTCAAAATTGAGGCAAAATTTTTTTTGCAAATCGGACCTTTTAGGCCCGATCTGCAAAATTGGGTAATTATTTTGGCAATTTTTCCTTCAAATCTGAATTTTATTGTAAATTATTTATTTCAGATCTGCATTATATTAAATTCTCGAATCTGCAATTCATTTTGTCAATTTTCAAAAATATATTTGGCAAAAAAATTGGCCTTTTAGGCCATTGCACTGTATTCTGTCTCAGGCATATTGTGCAGACGGATCTATCATTTACAAGCCCAAAGGTGAGAAGCATAGAGATCAAGAACGCAAGTCTCATATCCTTTTGTTTATGATGGGGGGCGGTTGCATATAAAAAGGTCTTAAGACCTTACTTCCCACCGAATGTGGGATATCTATACCTCTCACACCCACCGCACACCACTCCAAGCTACCTCCTCCTCAGCACCGCGAGGTCTCCTCCACTCCCTGCTCCACGCAGGACCGACCACAACGCACCACTGAGAAAAATTCCCACATCACATCCACCGCCCCTCCTCTACCTGCAACTGCTGCTGGATCTATCCGCTCCCGGGCCTCTTTGCAGGACTGCACACAGGGAAGCGGTGCCACCTCCAAATGCCCCGACCTCCACCACCGTGGGCTCTCCATACCCCTACCACCATCGCCCCACTCCGTGACTCCTCTGGTCCCCACCGCCTAAGCGGCTCGATCCACCGCTCCCACAGCGGCTCCGCCCTCCGACCGCGGCCTCAGTCAACGTGGGCAACAACCGAGCCCTCCACTAGCGGCCCTCCTTTGTTCAGTGCTCACGTGGGCTCCTACGGCTGGGAAGCACCACCAAACCCTCCACCATGGTCAAACCATGAAATCTGCCGCTCTACCAGTCCACACGGACCACGTGACACGGACAACAGTCCACCAATCACATTGCACCACGTGGCAAAGGTCGCGAAACCGGTATTTTAAAAAAAAATTTCAAACTTTCAGCATTTTCATTGAGTTAAAATTGACGCCCGTCTCGACGTCAATGAGGCATTTTTTTTTCTTGTTGTGATGGCCGTTAGGACGTCAAATTTAAGCCCCTGTTCTCGTCAGCACTTCATGAGATAAAAGTTGACGTCCTTATGACCGTCAAATCTTGGCATTTTGCACTTCAATGACGGTCATTTAAACGTCAAATTGAATGCACTAAGTTGGGTGACGTCAGCAGCCTTCAAAATTTCACAGCCCTCACCATTTGCAGTTTGGATTGGGCAGTCCGACTTTGGGAGGCCATAACTTGGTCATCCGGACTCCAAATTGAGTGAAATTTTTTTTGATTTTGGCTAAAATTTCTTGAACTTTTCAGTGGTGCTATTCTTTTTTTGATTTTGGATCACGAATTTTGTAGAAATTGTAGATTTTTGGTGACTGCACTTGTCTAATCCCTGTTTTTGCAACTTCAGAGGCTTTGTACGGGCTCATACGGACACATTTTCAAGTGCAATTTTTTTTGAAAGTGCATAATTTTTTTTCTACTTTCCAGATCTGGTATCAGTTTGGAGAAATTCTAAGTAGACATAGTACTTTCAGAATTTGGTCTATTTTGGCCTATTGTGGCACTTGTAATTGATCAGATCCTTAAGCGATCTACTGTCCTATCTTCTTGAGTCTGCTATAGCTTCATAATTACAGTTGTAAACATCAAAATCAGAAGTCCACTTTGATCAATTTTGTCAAGTGGCAATTGTACACGCACTCATTATAAAGTGCCAAAATCATCATTTTGGGGGGGGGTTCTTTGATTGAGTGAATTGGGGGGGTGTCTTGTGTGTTGGTGTCTTTCTCTTTGTGCTCTTTTCATTTCTGCATCATGGGTTCAATTGCAAAATTAACTCCACATAACTATGCTACATGGAAAGATAATATATGGAGCAAGTTAATGGTTCAAGGTTTAAATCCTTATGTGGATGGTACAATTAAAAAACCCACTGCTGATGATACTACTGCAATAGATAAATGGTCACGAAGAAATTATCAAGCTTTAGGAGTCTTAAGAGAGAATATGTCTCAAACAGTCATGTATCACATCAAAAACATAAATGATGCTAAAGAAGCATGGGATAAACTTGAAGAATTGTTTGGTAAAGTGGATGAGGAAATGGGATTCAAAATTGAGACTGATCTCCTCAAATTAGATCCTAGGAACTTTGACACAATTCAAGATTATCTCACCAAAGTCAATGACTATAGAGCACAACTTGATGATTGTGGTAATCCCATAAAGGATGTGAAGTTGGTTAGTCACTTGTTGAATCATCTTCCTCCTGAATATGCAGCCTTTGTTTCAAGTTACAATACTCACAAGTTGACTATGGGAAGTGCCTTCATTAAGCCTTCATTTGAGTCATTTTCAGAAATGTTGGTCTTAGAACAAACAAAATTGATGAGAATGGGGATTCTCAAGTCTTCAACTTCCAAGGCATTGGTGGCTAATCATGAGAGTCAAGGCAATCAAAGTCAAAAGAAGAAAAAGAATTGGAAGTCTAAGTCTCAACAACAAGGCACAACATCAACTTCCACACAACATGACACTTCTACATCATCTCCAAAGGGTGAATCTTCAAAGAAGGAGAAGCGGTTTTGTGCATATTGCAAAAAGGATGGACATGAAGAACACTTTTGTTATAAGAAGGACATTGATGAATTGAAGAATCTTCTTGCCAAGAACAACATCAAATTGCCTTCTAGGATGTGTACCTCAACCTCTTCTTCACCAAATTTAGAAAAAGATAAAGGAAAGGGTCACGCATTTGTCACTCAAAAAGGACATGCTTTATATGCTTCTTCAAGTCATGATTCGGGTAGATGGCTTCTAGATTCAGGGGCTTCTCATCATATGGCTTCTTCACAGTCCATGTTTTCATCATTTGAGCCTTGTAAAGGTCCACCTATTTTGATGGGCAATCACACTTACATGAATGTGCTTGGGAAAGGAAGTATTGAAGTTAAGGATGGACACTTCAATGATGTGTTGTGTGTTCCACACTTGACCAATAACCTTCTTTCTATCTATCAAATCACAAATGGTGCTACAAAGAAGACTGTGGAATTTACACCTGATTCAGTTTTTATCAAGGACTTGGAGAGTGGAGCAGTTATTGCTACGGGGATAGTGGATCACTCTTCTCGGTTGTACTCCTTTGCAGATTTTGTTCCTCTTGATGACAGTGATTCTTTAGATAGTGAGTCTTTAGCATATGATGATTACAGTGATGATTCAGATTTTGAGGAGAGTTTTGGCTACTTGAACTTGGGTATTCTCACTCATGATCAAGCTCTTGAGCCTTCTATTTCATCTCCTCCTATTGAGATTACTTCCACTCTTGCGCCTGATGATGCTTGCATTCACACAGCCATGGATTCAGGTGATTTAGTGCAGCAGGATATTCATTGTCTTCCAGAATTGGTTCCATGGGATGACTACTTGACAGACATTGCAGGTTTGTTTGTGGAGTCCTACATTTCAGATTTGGGAGACTTTATTGATGACATTCATCTTCTCTTCGGTGAAGATGATCCTTCTTCAGTTGTTGCGAGGGAACATGCTGACCCTCATATTCATTCTCTACTTGATCATTCCTTCGAGGGTGACATGATTGTGGATACTTTGATACAGTAGTTGGAGGAGGTCACTTTCTCTTCAGAGGAGATACTTGGATCTTTGGTACATGTTCTACATTCATCCTCAGTTGAACCTGATTTGTCTTTTTCAGTAGAGTGGCTTAGTACACATGATTTGGAGGAGGCACCTTTCAGCTTTGACATGGGGACACTTGAGCAGGTTTCAGAGATTCCATACATTTTGAGGTTTCTTCCTAGAGATTGGGGAGGCGGCTTCACCTATACACCTTTGGTCTTGTTTCTTCCCAAGGGGAGGAATGTTGTTCTACACTCATGGAGTAGTTTCTACATCGAGCCTGGAGCATCTACCATTGGTGTTCATTCTACATTGAGGGGGGGCTACTTGGTCTCTCTTCCACTACTTCTATCTTATGGGGGGGATATTTTCCTCACATGAGGTCTTCTCTCTCATATTCTATTATTGTATTCATCTCTCTTTTTGGGGGAGGGTTTTTCCCATGAGGTTTTCCCTCTTTCTCCACTTTATGAGAGATTGCATTGTTCTTGCATCTTGTACATGGGTACCTAACATGGCCTAGTAGCCGGGACCCATCTTGCATTGTGAGCTTAAGTGCATTCCCCTAAGTTGCACTTAAGGGGGGGTGTTGGTGTAATTAAGTATTTACTAATTACACTTTACTTAAGTGTACTTAGGATAATGCATTGCATAGTAGTTTGTCTTTGAGACACTTAGGAGTTTGCATTTTATTTTAGCACATGGTTAGGAGAATCTCCACTTTAGGTGTGATAGTTGTCATCACATACCTCGTTGTGTGTGAGATCCACCTTTAGTGCTCTTATCACATTATCATCCTAATCCAATGCACATACTTTATTGCATATTGGAGGATGATCCACCTTTGGTGGACATGTGATTCCACCTTGTGTGGGTGATATCTTATCATCTCCTTATCATGTAGCCTTATTGCATTGCCTATATATTTAGGCACTCCTACATTGTAAAATCAATCATCTATCTATTTCATTATTTGATCATTTGATCATATCATATTTTATCTCTCTTGTGCTATCTCTTGAGCTTCTAGATCTTGGTTTTTATTCTTTGCCTTAGGCAAATTCTTACAAAAAGAAAGTAGTAAAGAATATATATGGAGAAAAAGATATTAAATCATGAAATTAAAAAACCAATGGGAAAAGAAATATATGTATCTGGACTTTTAAAATATATATGGATTTATATATATTTAAAAATTATTATTATTGAAGGAGGAAGTGATGGGAGTGTGGAAGACTCCACAGTCTAATCTAAGCACAGTAAGGAGAATTACACAGCCCAGCGAGTGACTGATTGGAGATGCAACAAGGAAAATACTACGTGTGACAATACATGATTGCGAATCCTGACTCTCAGACATGGATGGTTCTTGCGATCAGTCCACTACAGAATGTGAACCCAAGATTAAGAAGTTACGGAAGGATTTGAACTTGGATGCACAGAGAAAGGTTTCGAATGAGGACACCAGCGACACTGGATATTCTGGCTATTGCTGTAATTGTTGGCTATATGGGCATCGAATAGTGCACTTTTGACAAAAAGCTGTGAGATTTCTAAGCCCTAACTACGATCATCTAAAAGCCTTTATAGCCAAACAAAAATGGAAAAGCCTGGAGGAAAATAGGGTACCAAAAGAGATTTTGAACTGCAAAGTGTGAGATACCTTGGTAAATAAACCTACCCTAGGATCTAGGGCTTGCATAAATAAGAAACCAGATGAATGCACTAATGATTGGCTTCCTAAAGTCTTTACTGTAAGAGACTTAGACAGTCAGTTGACTCATTTTGCTAAGACAAAATATGCACTGCAAATCTCAAGCAACCACGGGATTGTGAGGGCCCTAAAACCCAGAGCTGATTTAGATAAGCAATCCAATGATCCCCTTACTACCTTGGGGAAAGGGGGTTTTCCAGTGGCCCAGTCGGATCCTAGGGCTGCTAGGTTGAAAGACACTGAATGGCAAGGTGTAAAAAGCAAAAAGAAGGCAAGATCTCAATTTGTTGAGAGAGTGGAGATTCCTTTGAGTAATCCTTTTGACTCACTGAGATTGGAAAAGTGCCCTCAGAATACCAGATCTTATTCGCCACCCCACATCCGCAACGGGGTTTTGGGAGGAAGGGGTAACTTTCAGGATGAGCACCCCAAGTGCACCATAGGATCGATTCCTATTCACATCCCCCCTTCCTCTACTAAAATCCTAACTGGATCAGGGTTTTCCATGGCTGGGGAGAATAGTGCAAATATTCCTTCAAAGTCTCACACAGACAAAGAAAGGTTTTACTCTCCCCCTCACCGCAGATTAGCTGGTAAGAAACTAATGCATAAATCCAATATCATGAATGATGAACAATTAAAGGTATCTACCTCTGTCTATACTCCACCTCACAGGTGAAATAGTAAGCTTTTGTTTGATTGTAATAGAGATAGGACAAGCTCTAAATATAAATCTAATAGAATAATCCTAGAAAGTGAATCCATAGCATAGAAATAGAATTATTATGCAGAAACAAGTCTTATCGTGCGGTGGAAAGGAGCTAGAGCAAGCTTACTGGACATCACTGAAGCCCTAGAGGTAATGCTCCCATGTGAGGTAAGTATCATTGCCCTCATAGACTTTTTCTTCTTGATAGATTGTAAAAATTCAAAAATCAAAAAGGTTGTAGTAGACAGTCTTAATTTAAAATTCAGACATGAAACCTTCTTTGTAACAAATTGGAAACCTCTTTTCAATCTGCTATACCTAGAAAACTTTGCAGTGGAAAGAGCCATCTCCCTCAGAAATTTGCCAATAGAACTTGCTAGCATAGATTTGGTTATCAAAATTGGTAACAAAATAGGTAAATTTATTAGAATGTGTGAAACTTTGCCAAACAAATCTGAGAAAATTATCATTGTAAAGATGAATATACATCAGCGTTTCATCCCTCATATATGTTTATGTTTTAATTCCAATACAATCATCATTAACCCAGCTATCATGGAAGATTTCTTAGAAATTAATCTTAATACTATGAAACCCAAAACTTCAACTAATCTTCTAGATAAGAGCTTGGATGTTAAAATCAACTTTCTTTCAAGCAAAGGGGGCTTTATAATCACTAAAGTAAAGGAAAGTTCCACGGATATCCTACCACCCCCTCAATCAGCCGAACCTCTTTGCCAGCCTGATAAGGTAACCGAGATTAATGGCAATCAAGTTTTGATTATTGAGGAACCTTCATCTTTAATTGTGGAGAATATTAACCCTCATAATTCACTTGCTAAAATCAGCAAGCATGATTCTTGGAATGATAACCATGTCAATCCGGATCTTGCAAAGACTCAAATCCAACCAGAAAATAGAGATAGACTCCAGTCTCCCAAAAAGATAGTCCAGTCAGTTCTTGCTAATCTTCCTTCAATGTCCCCTAATTCCAAAGAGGACAAAATAGGTGCCCCTCCAGCTGTACCATCACAAGATAACTCCTCTAAGGAGGAAAAATGCAACAAGGAAGTTAAGATTATAATAGATTATATAGGGGAATCCTTAACTAATGAACTACTAGACATGTTTATAAATGAAATGAGCGATGAAGAAGAGCTTGAATATCAGAAGGATGTACTAATTAGAGACATTCTGGCACTCAAAAATTCTGCTAAGGATAATGACACATCTTTAGCAAGTCTACAAGAGATTGAGGAATCAACAAATAAAACCCCTGTAAAAGCCCACCCCAACGACTTGGTTAAGATGATTGAATCCTATGAACAAGAGAACATTGAAGTGGTAGATTCACTCACTGAACCAGGTAAAGGGTTTGGTAAAGAAGTTCATACAGAAACCTCAGTTTCCCCTCCCCTGTTCAAGGATAATGCAGCAAACAACTTAGAAAACATTGATGGATTTTTCAGTATTACAAATGAAGACAGAGAATTGGGTATTGCCACTAATCTGGAGGGATTATCCTCTCCCAAAATAGACAAGATCAAAAAGAAGAGGGGAAGGAAATCTTTTATTGACCTTAGAAACATAGCAGGCAATGCTGATAATCAAATGAAGATCTCTGACATTCTGAATAGCGGGAAGGGGAAGTGCCTTCCTAGGGACCAATGAGGGTCACATCCTAGAATGTTAGGGGCCTAGATGCCCCTAACAAACAAAGACTCATTAAGAGTTATCTAAAAAAATTTGATTTAGAAATAATAATCTTACAAGAAACTAAACTAAGCACGGAAGAAAGTAAGAAATTAAATAATAAATTTGGCATATGGAAGTCAGTATTTGAACCAGCAGCAGGTGCCTCAGGAGGCTTAGCAGTCTTATGGGATCCCCGAAAAGTTTCCTCCCAAGTATTATCTAGTAGCAGCAATTGGATGGTACTTAGGATCTGTAGCCTTAAATCTAACCTAAAATTCAATTTGATTAACATTTATAGTCCTACACTAAATACAAATAAGAGAAGGGTCTGGCAGGAAGTCCAGGCCATACTCCAATCAAACAAAATAGAGATGCATATCCTAGGAGGAGACTTTAATGCTATATTGGACACCAACAAAAAATTTGGTGGGTCCAAGTACATTTCACAATCTCAAAAAGATTTTAGTCAATGGGTTATGGATAATAATCTAATTAATATTGAAACCATTAATGGGTCATTCACATGGAATAATAAAAGATTGAGATTCAGCCATATCGCAGAAAAATTAGACAGATTTTTGTTTTTTGGAGAAATGGAAAATTTTGACCAACTCTTAACCACAGAGATTCTTCCAGATGCTAGATCGGATCGTTTCCCCATTAGATTGACCATTACGAAGGATTGCAAGCCTAATAGGAATCCATTTAAATTCAAATTTATGTGGTTCCAGGACCAAGAACTTATCAACCTATTGGAACAATGGTGGAACCAAATAACAGTTGAGGGCTCTAAGATGTACAGTCTAGTTAATAAACTCAAAATAATTAAAAAGAAAGTCCTAGAATGGAACAAAAACAAATTTAATAACATCTTCGAGGAGAAAATTCAAACCGAAATAGAATTAGAGAATCTTAATAACATAGTCATAGCCCAAGGGATGAACGAAGCAAGTTATCTAAAGGAAAAGGAACTCATGGTTAAATACAATTCAATTATGCTCAAAGAGGAAATTTACTAGAAACAGAAATCCAGGGAAACCTGGCTTAAAGAAGGGGATAATAACACTAAATTCTTCCATAAATCAACCAACATAAAGAGGAATATTAATAGGATCTCCAAGATTAAGGAGGAGAGAGGGAAACTCTTGGAAGACCCCAAAGATATCACAGCTCACATCATGAAATTTTATAATTCCCTCCTTAACAATGTGGAAGCAGCTGATCTTCAAGCACAAAATGAGATGTTAAAAGCCATACCTAAATTAATCATGGAAGAAGACAACACCATGATGAACAATAGATTCACCTTGGAAGAAGTCAAGACTGCATTATTCCAAATGCAGCCAGACAAAGCCCAAGGACTTGACGGTTTCCAGGCGGGTTTCTTCCAAAAATGCTGGCACTTTATGGGAATGGATATTTGGCAAGTGGTGGAGGCAACCAGGAACTCAGGTACTATCTTATCGGAAATTAACAATACCTTCTTCACTCTTATTCCCAAGAAAAATGATTGCATCGAATCAGGATATTTTTGACCCATATCACTTTGCAACACTATTTACAAGATATTATCTAAATGTCTGGTGAATAGACTTAAAATTCTTCTACAGATTTTAATCTCAGAAGAACAAATGGGTTTCGTAGCCAATAGATCAATCCTAGATGGCATTGTCATCACCCAAGAATTAGTTCATATCGCACAAGTGACCAAGGAACCAAGCATGTTTATTAAAATTGATATTCAAAAGGCTTATGACAAAGTAAACTGGAGATTTCTCTGTAAATGCTTGGAAGTCTTTGGCTTTTCCAAGCAATGGATTAGTCTCATCTTCAAATGTATTTCTACCCCTAAGATCTCGGTCCTCGTCAATGGTACTCCAGAAGGTTTTTTGGGTATATCACAGGGCATCAGACAAGGTGACCCACTGTCGGCCTTTCTTTATGTTATCATGGTAGAAGCCCTGGGGAGAACTATCTCTAGGAAACAATCAGAAGGTAAGATTACAAGTTTAAAAGCTGTGGATAACATTCCGTACATCACACACCAACAATTTGTAGATGATACAATCCTCCTAGGATCTACCAACTGTCAGGAGGTGAAGGCCTTCAAAGACGTCCTTAACCTTTACATGAAGGCCTCAGGTCAACAAGTCAACTCACAAAAGTTGGAGATCTTCTTTATTAATACCTCGTCCAATTTGGAAAAGAGAATTTGTAATATCTTTGGTTATAATCTAGGTAAATTTCCTCGTAAATATCTTGGTATTGAGTTAGATAAGGGTCTACAATCCTCCAAATTATGGAAACAAGTTCTAGCAAAGATTCAAGATAAGAAAAGCTCTTGGAAAGGTAAGTGGCTTACTAAGCCAAGTAGAACCATAATGATTAAATCAGTTTTAACTGCCATACCAATGTATCAAATGTCTATTCTCCCTTTACCTACTAATATCAAGCATGACCTTGATAGGATGTTGAGAGAATTCTATTGGAAAGGCCCATCTGAGGAAAAGAAAGTTGCCTTAATTAAGTGGGATAACCTATGCAAACCTATTTCTATGGGTGGTCTGGGGATTAAGAATCTTCTGTGGAAAAATCATGCCCTTGGTGCCAAGCTAGTTTGGTGACTTTTCAAGGAACCCAACACTAAGTGGGCCTCCATACTGCTACACAAGTATATTCCACAAGCTAAGCGCATTAACATCTTTAGGGCTCAATCCCATGTTAAAGCATCGTGCGTTTGGAATTTTATTAAGGACTCTATAAGAATCATCAGCAAGTACCTCACTTGGGATGTGGGCCTTGGGATCAAGCTTTGTTTTGGGAAGACTCCTAGGTGGGTTACCCCTCCTTACTCAAGGAAGGTTTCTCTTCTAATTTCATTGAAACTTGTAAAGATAGAATCGGGATTCACCTTAAAGACTATCTTGAAATTTGCAAAGAGGATGTATTGATCTCTAGAGGTTTTCCTTTAGATCCACAAAGCCAGAAACTAATCAATCTTATTAAGGATAGAAGCATCTCTGTCAAAAATAGATTGGATTCCCTTATTTGGGCCAGATCCAATAAGGGGGAGTATTCAGTTAAGGATGGCTATAGAACCATTATTCGCGAGAATTACATGGATAATTTAGATATTCCCCTTAACCTTTACTGGAACAAAGCCTGCCTTCCCAAGGCTGGGATGTTTCTCTGGGCAGCTCTATAGGATAGAATTTTAATTTCAGATAGAATTCACAGGCTAGGATTTGAGGGTCCTTCTAGGTGCCCCTTATGCGAAAAATAGGAAGAAGATGTGAATCATCTTCTGTTAAACTGCCCCTTCACCCAGAATTGTTGGAAATGGTTGCAATAGTCTCTCAATTGGAAGTTTGCCCTCCCTTCAGATCTGTTAGGCCACCTTAAAGCTTGGCCTGCTCTATACAAAGACAATCTATATAAGGACATTTGGATTATTTCCCCCTCCATCCTAGCTTGGGAGGTTTGGAAAGAACGAAACAGAAGAATCTTTTCAAACCAAAAATTAGAATGGATGAGCATCACTAATATTATTGAAGCCTCAATATCAGAAAAGATCAACAACATCCTTCGAGATACTTCATGCTACGAAGACTCCTTTAGAACTTGGGACAACAAGATCAGGCTAAAATGGCCCTCATTGATCGTACCGAATCTTTTTGGTAGAGGAGGAAATGAATCGAAATCAGCAAGGTCTAACTACACTTGGACCCCACCGGAAGAAGGCTGGGTCAAGCTAAACTTTGATGGGGCATCCAGAGGCAACCCTGGGGTCGCTGGCATAGGTGGGGTAATCAGGAATTGGAAGGGAGAATTTATTACCAAATTTTCTCAACCCATCAAACCCTCTACAAACAACATGGTAGAATGTCTGGCGGCACTGGAAGGCCTTAAAATTTGCAAAAGACTCAATATACCAAAATTAATAATTGAAGGTGATTCCCAAATTATCATTAATTCCATCAGAGCTAAAAAGACACCTAACTGGATATTAAATTCTAAAATTGAAGAAATTAATCACATTCTAGAGTCCTTCTCTAAGATTCTTGTAAAGCACACCTACTGGGAGGGCGATTCTGAGGCAGACAGACTAGCTAATCTAGGTGCTGATGGTATATCCTTGCTGGAATAATTTAACTATAAGTTCTCTGCTTTATTATTCATGTACTTGATTTTAATAACTCATAGCTTAACATAAAGGTTGTTTCCTCCCTTGTAGCCATAATTAAGACAAAGAGCTTCTTTATATCCCTCTTAAACCACATTAGTGAATGATTGCAGTACCAACCTACGCATGTTTAGCATGTACATATATATATACATTTATATATATCCATATATATCTTTTTTTCGATTTAAGATTCATTATATACATGCATATTTATAAAGACTCTTTTATATATATACGTGTATATCTCCCATCCTATTAGGATTCGACTTTCTCCAGCAATTTTTGCTGTTTGATATCTGTATTAGATAGATGATCTCAAGGCTACGCCCTTTCTTTTTATATATATATATCCCTGTATATATATATATAATCTTTTATATATATATATATATATATATATATATATATATACATACATAGATACATACATACATATATATATACATACATATATATATATATATACATATACATATATATATATATATATATACATATACATATATATATATATATACATATATATATATATATACATATATATATATACATATATATATATATATATACATATATATATATACAGATATATATATATACAGATATATATATATACACACATATATATATACACATATATATATATATATACACATATATATATATACACATATATATATATACACATATATATATATACATATATATATACATATATACATATATATATATATACATATATATATATATATACATATATATATATATATATGTATATATATATATGTATATATATATATGTGTGTGTATATATATATGTGTATATATGTATATATATATATATATATATATATATATATACATACATTTGAGCCTCATATTCATGGATATACATTTGGGTTTGTATTCTCAAGGCATTGCCCTTTCTTTCTATATATATATCCCTATATATATATATATATATATATATATATATATATATATATATATATATATATATATATATATTTCTGAGCTTTATAGACATGGATATTTATATGGGTTTGTAGCTTGAATTGTTTATCACTAGTTACTTTTTCTAGTAAAGATGGATATCAGCCATGATAAATCAGTTATGGATATATATATGGGTCTGTAGCTTGTATCGTTCATAGACTAGATACTATAATCATCTATATTTTAAGCTTTATATACATGGAAAAGCAGTCATAATGTCTAGATAATATAATTAGTAAAGATGGTAATAGCTAGAATTAATATTGGTGCATTTTATGAAGATATGTTCTAGCTACAGATGGATTGCTGGCTTAAGGGTCATTGCTGATTTTCTTTTATTTGATCCTTCACTAACAAATTTCTACAGCAGGTTATTAAGACTATTATGAGCAGATTATACTTATTTATTTGTTAGGAGTAGATTAGTGTTATTAATGCTATTAATGTTTTTCTGAATTACATAACATATCTAACCATACAATATCTCATTCCTTTATAGTCTAGTTAGGATGATTATTTATGTTTTTAATCACTAATCAAGATCTCTAAAGAGGTACTATCAGAACATGGACACACTGCCTAAGGCAAATGTTACTCATAGAATTGACCTGATATCAAGCTAACCATAGGTTGTGGAGAAAACTGTTTGTGCATTTCAGGAGGACAGATTCAACTCGGAACTACATATAAGCACACTGAAGCTATAGGATAGCGAAAGGTTATCTCAAGTTGTAATCATATTGTATACTTTCCTGGTCATTATAATTTATAACTTGTTCAATCAAAATGGTCTTTTTGGTAGTGGGTATGCCCATGGACCTATGTATTTTTGAAATCTCGACAGAACTCGAGTCGTGGGAATGCCCACATATATTTATGTATAAGGTACAAGACTTTTGTCCCGGGCATGGTTGGAGGTTTTCTCAACCCCACTCTTTCCTACCAGCACCCGCAGCGAGTGGGGTTATATTGTAAAAAAAAAATTTAATATTAATAAAATTCTAGCTCCGGCCTTTCACCGATCCAAAAATAAAAAATAAAAAAAATTATTATTATTAATATTTATTAATTTTTAGATTTAAATAAAAATATTATTATTATTTATTTATTTCAAAAAAATAAAATTAATTAATAAATAAATATTAATTTATTTCTTTACATGTGGGTTTTAATATTAATGTTTTTATTTATATTTATATTTAGAAAATTAATAACATTATTTTATTATTAAATACATGGTGTTTTGATATGTATGGAAATTTTATTTCAGTATTTATTTAAACATTATATATGCATGATATTTTAAATAAATATTTTCTTAACAAGTCAAATTAGACTTTAGTAAAAAAAATTAAATTTTCTTAAATAATTGAGACTTGTGTTATGGTTTACCTACATGGTATATTGTATTGTCTTGTTTGATGTTGTTTATTTGGAAAAATTATGTTGACTTTTCGAAATTGTATACTAGAGGCCATGAAGTGTTTTTTTTGTTGATCTCTGATTTTATGTGGAGAGCCTTTATTTTGAGATCTCAATTGGATCATGTATGATTGTGAGATATTTGTGAGTGATAACATATGTCATATTGGGTCAACATATTTATTTTATTTGACCAAAAAGGTGATGAATGTTATTATGATTAAGTTTGATTTACTAGAATAGGAGTGCGAAGATGCTTTTTGCATGTGTGGACTAGATATAGCATAGTTGGAACCTCGTCTGTATGAGAAGATTACTAATTCAACATAGAGTCATGAGGGCATCGGGGTCTAGAAAGAATACTAGGATAGCCTTAGAGTTGGCTCATGTGTTAACACTTCCCTTTATACATCTTAGATTTCCTATGTGTGTTGGTTGCGTCTAGTTGAGTATGTTTTATCTTTGCATTTGGTGTTGTACCTTTTTGAGAGAGAGAGCTTTCAGAATGTCTTGTCTAGGTGTTGTATTGTGTTGGTTTTTGGTGTTTTTTATTTGAATGAGATCTGTTGTTATCTCCTCAGTGGGGTTGGAGTGGGTCTTTGGTTTCACATGGTTGGGTAGTAGTGATTCTTTTACCATTTGAGATTCTGATGTCCACGTACCAGTGTTGGATGATATTTATAGTAGTTTTATCTTATTGTTTATCATCGGAGACTTACTCTTATCTTTCATTTATTATATGTTATCTTGTACTTAGATTATATCTACATATCTTGTGACTTGTATAGTGGATGTGATTTATTATGTATACCTTATGATTGAGGTGCATTTGGGTATTTTTTTATGAGAAGATGTAATTTATTTGAATGGTTATTGTACTTAATATATTAATTTATATTTATGTAATTTTACACCAATGAACCCTTGAGACTTGTAATCTATTAATGAGTTATACTCATGAATATGTATTATCTTTATGTTATATTGCTTCCACTTTTTTATTCATTATTATTTGTAAACTCTTAAGAAAAAAAATTATTGTATAAACTTAGTAGCTTATTTTAGGTTAATTTCTTTGGGGTTTCCTGATAGGGCATTACACTTGGTATCAGAACCCATGTTTCTATACTAGGAACTCTAGAAATTTGTATGCTCATTAGGTGTCATGTAGTTGAAACTTGAAATGAAATATAGACATAATTGTTTTGTATATGAGAACCATTGTAACTTGTAACTTAATTCTAAATTTTTGCAAAGTTGTTTAGTTACAATTGTATTTTATGCATCTTACCTTAACAATTATCTATAGTATTTGGGTATATTATCTAAAGAATCTAGGATGTTTTATTCTTGGGTGTCATGAAGTAGTTACTCCCTCGAGTGTGACTAACACCAGTCAATTTTTTATGTGAAATATTTTATCATTGATAATTTATTTTAGTTATTGATGATTTTTTGTTGTTGTGTTTGAGCTAAGATAGAAAATCTTAAAAGACTCTAATTTACTTCATCTCCTGATTCTTAATGGTTTAACGACAATATGCATTCAAATCTAAAAGTTTTATTCAAAATTTAGAGTACAATGTCTGTTCAGGCAAAAAAGTATAACCCACTAGTGTGGGTTCACCCTCTTATGACTTATTTTGTGAAAGTGGTCGCACTTGATTTATTGTTTGAAATTGTCATGGCATTTTATGGTTTAATGTTGAACTTGGAATTCTACCACTTGGGTTTTTCCTTTTGAACTTTGTGGTGGCTATTTTGAATGTTTGGTGTTGTTGGTCCTATTCTATGATAAGTATTATTTCTATCATGTTCATTTTGGACCTCTAATAGTATTTTTATGGGAGGACATCGCTGATAATTGTACTATATTTTTATGTGAAGGTAAAATGCATTATGTGTTCTATATGATTGTATTGCATTTTCTAGGATTGCATGAACCTCTTTATTTATTATTTAATGTAAATACAAATATGTACTTTATTAAATTAAATTATAGATGAATTATATGATGTTGAATGAATAAAGATCTAGATCTATTTAAATCAATTAATAATGAATGATTGATCAGTGTGATTTTTTATTTGTGTTTAAACTAGAATTATATTGATCGTTATGACTATATATCATGTCTTTATTTCTGGCTTGTTTTGAGATGTCATTTTGTATGTTGTTTTAGTAGAATACTTCGTCATTAAGGGATGTGTATCCTTATATGTTTGTATACTTCTAGGAGTAATCCTAATACTAGGGAAGGTGGATGTAATACCCCTCTCATAGTCTTATTTTTTATATGTTATGATCTCATTTATATTTATGGATTTACTAACCCCATACATGCATGTGTATGGATTATGTGTATGTTTTATATTTATATTTGGTGTACCTGACATGGTTGAAGGATGTGTTGTGATAGGAAAGATATAGTATGAGAGGGGAGGGGTGAATCAGTACCCTCAAAAACTTTTACTAAATTAACAATCTGCAATAGTAGTGTCTATCTAACCAACTAAATTCATTATTTGCAACATACATTCAACTAACTTGTAAATGTAAAGTGCATGAAAAATAATAATAAATCATTCATGAAATGTAACACATGACTCAAGTATTTTGGTTACACATAAATCCTTATTAGAAGGTAAAAACTATAGTGGGGATGACACCCATAAATTCTTCACTACTGCGGTAAATAAAGTGATGTCGGCTAAGGCTAAAAGTTTGATCACTTCTAATCTAATCTTACCCTATTAGGAGTAACATAATATCGATTAGATATACCTTGTGAAAGGATTTTAGCAACACCAAATAAGTGTGCACTCGGTTAGGAGATTTACAATAGATGGTTAAGTCTACTCTGTTAAGAGATTTACAATCCTTCTATAATGGTTAAATGATAACATAAAATATCTGTAAATGACAAATTGAACTTATCTAAATCAAATCTATGAAATACTAAATAGATTTCACCTTGATGTGTAGTATATTATTCTCTGTTCTACTCGATAGCCTTGTATGTTTCTGATAAATTGAATATTGTCTTTGGTAACTGGCTACCACTTCATGATCTCCTTGTCATGTCTTGTGTCAAAATGAAATCAATTAAAATTATATAGAAAATTTATTTGGCCCAATCAGGTTTACATCACAAAAAACCTAAGATCTACAGTGTACAAAAATAACCTAGATCTAACTATTACATAGGAATCATCACAACATTTAATGATTATATCCATAATAAATATGCCTCAATCTTGGTAATACATTTATAGATCTATGTAAACTATTTACATAGATATATGTGCCATTGTTGATTACTATATGTCATTTTCTAAACAACTGGGTAAACATTGCATTCTTTGTTTGGTGAATTAGTTGATGCCCAGTGTGTAGAATGCTCGGTATTCACTGAATCGATGCTCGGTAAACTTTGATGCCTAGTAAACATCCTTGGTTAAACCTATGTTCTTTTAGATTTTAGGTTTCTCCTTGTAACTACTTGGTATGAAGGCTTTGTAAGTTAAACTAACTAGCTTATATAGCTCCTTATTCCATCTTTTATCGACTTGAACAACTTATATTACTGACTAATCTTAGTTGATACTAATGAAAACACTTGATGCTCAAATAGAGATAACAATCTCCCCCTTTGGCATTAGTATCAAAATCATAATGTATATTTACTAAATCTCAAAATATTTCTAACTCCATATATATATATATATATATATATATATATATATATATATACTCCAAAAATTTACTAACTCTATACAAAACTCCCCCCTTGTGCATGCTCCCAATATGTAGTGAAGTACATTGGCATATACATGGTTTCCCCCTTTTTGAAATTAATGCCAAAATAAAATGTACTTACATCTTATAAAATATTTGCTAGTGGGTTTTCTGCAATGAAACTAAGAGGTTTTCCCATTCCTCTTTCAAGTTGGTAAGAGTAATGTGCTTAAGACCAATTTGTGCATGCATATAAAAAATGTTCTCCAAAACTGATATTTCAGGGGTGGCGACTAATACCTTAGCCTTCTCAATATGTCTCTCTATTATCTTAAAATATGGTAGAAGCTTGGCTTGCAACTTGGTGACTTGGTCACTTATTATTTCTTCCTTCTTCCTTAGGTCTTCTCTCAATCGCCTCAATTCTTGTACTTTCAATATATGCTTATGGAAAGCATTTGGCTTGATTAGAGAAGCATTTGTACTAGCCCAGATGTCTGCATCTAGCTTCATGATCTTCTCACTAACCTCAATAGTGAATGTGTCCATAGTGCATAACTTAAACAATATTTTTATAATCTTCTAAGTTAAAGCTTGGAGCTCAGTTATAACCTCAAAAACCTTTACCTTGTTTATAGCCACTTCTTGGCTAATTTTCTCTGCAAGTTTTAATTGGATTTTTGATTCTTCCCTCTCTTCTATCCTTTTCTCTACATCTACATCTGAGGCATTTATGTGACTTGTAAGAGATGCAAGTTGGTCCAAAATTGGAGTGTCTTCATTTATTTGGATGTTAGGAACAACCTAGTGAAGAATGTCTCTTAAATCCTCTAAAATCTACTTGTTCTTACTCTCCTTCCTTAGTTTCTCTTGTGTTTCCTTTCGCGTGTACAATTCTCCATACTTTCTTAGTTCTTTAGGGTCTAAAGTGCTTGGGTCACATTCTAGAATCTCAATTATCTCATCCAAAGTGACTGGCCCTTTCCCATGTTTCTTATTCTTCTTCTTGGTCTCTTGTGGAGATGACTTGATAAAAGGAATGAGATCTTGTACCTTTGTGTTTGACTTGTCTTACTCAATTGAAACTGTATCATCCTTCTTCTATTGTACGGTGACCTGAGTCTCAGTCGATAGAGTAGGGTATCAGAGTGCGAGTTCTACACTGGGAACTCTGGGAATAATATGTGCGCCCATTAGGTCTTATTAGGTAAACATGTTAAAACCAAACTTAGACATCAAAACAACTTGTTTGTGGAAATCTTTAACTTTCATGAAAATTTGAATCAAAGTAAAACTAGAATAATGAAACTTGCTTTAAACTATGTCCTTATGTGATTGCTTTTGGTTTCAAATATGGCATACTTAATGTATATATATGCTTAAATGTTTTGTCCTAACCTTATGGTTGCAGGAAATATGCCTCCTATGACTAGAGCCCGTGGTAGAGGTAGAGGAAGAGGTAGAGTGGTCACACCCTCTTTCTCAGTTGATCAGGATAGTGCTCAGAGCCATAGTAGAAATCAGGGTGATAGCCACCAAGATGGCTCAGAGGATTTAGACACCAGACAGATTTTACAGGCCATTCTTGAGAGGTTACCACCTATGCAGAATAGAGGTAATCAGGGAGATCAGGCTAGAGAGAGGGAAAGGACTCCCCTTAGATAGGTTGTACCAGTAGGGTATGATGCCGCTATGGCAAGTCAGATGAAGGACCTATTTAGAATGCCAAAACTTCCATTTGATGGCATAGGTACCGGGTTTGAGGCAGACACATGGCTCATTGGTTTAGATAGGTACTTCTCCATGTACTCATTTGCTAGCAATGTAAAAGCTAGATATGCTATCATGCAATTGACAGATTCAACATCATCATGGTGGAGGACAGAAGAGAGTAAATTGGGAATCACCATAGATACAGTTACATGGGAGTTGTTCCTTGAGAGCTTTAGAGATCAGTTTTTATCAGATCAGTGGAAACAGGACCGTGCGGATGAGTATCATTACTTGAGATAGAGGAATATGACCATACAGGAGTATGAGCGGAAGTTCTTTGAGCTGAAATAGTATGCTAGTTATAGTAGTGAATCACCCCTCATGATTCAACATTTTATTAGAGGGTTTAATGCCCATATTGGAGGGGAAGTGAAGGTCTTAGAACCCAAGACCCTTAGAGAAGCAGTAACAAAAGCCATACTCACAGAGAAGAAATTTCAAGGCAAGCATGGTGGTGGCACATCAGATTTCAGGGGTAAACAGTCACAAGGTAACACCAGTTTCAAGAAGCCATCACACTTCTCCAAAGGCAATCAGAATCAAAGTCAGCAGAGTTCAAAACCCCCTGATCAGAGTGGTATAGCTTCCAACTCCACAAAGTTTCATAATAGCCAGCGCTTCAAGCGCAACCAGTCTTCTCAGCCCACACAGTCAGTGCAGAGCTCACATCAGGGTAGTAGTAGAGGCAGTTTCCATTAGTCTAGTGCACCTTCAGCAGGAAGGGGTTATGGTAGAGGCATAGGTTGCTTCACATGTGGACAGTTTGGGCATATTGCAGTCAATTGCCCGCAGCGTGGTTCACAGTATTCAGGGCAGAGACCCACACCATCTGAGCTTACGATTGGGGATTCAGGTAGATCTCACAAAGTGTTTGCAGCAGTAGACCACCGTCAGGTAGAGCACCAGGGCACAGTTATTGAGTCGTCAGGTGCTATCTGAGGTATTGATGTTTCTATATTATTTGATTCTGGATCTACGGATTCTTTTATATCTCCATTTGTAGTAGAGAGATGTGGACTAGTGGCAGTAAAGCAAGACATAGGTTGGCAAGTGGAGCTAGCCTCAGGGGCAAAGGTGATCACAAACACCTTAATCTGGCATTGCTGGGTAGATTTGGGTAGCATTGGCACTTCAGTTGATCTTCATATTATCCCATTGGGGTCATATGATGTTGTTTTAGGCATGGATTGGTTGGAATCCCATGGAGCTACTATTGATTGTAGACAGAAGATCATTAAATGTAGGGATGATCGGGGTAAAAGCATTGAGCTTAGAGGCATTCAGCATCCTGTTTCTCTTTGTATGATTTCTGCCATGCAGTTGAAGCGAAGTATGAGAAAGGGGTGCCAAGTATTTGCAGTGTCCTTGAGGGAGTTTGAGGATGAGGATGGTGAGAAGAAGTCCCTTGATCACCCTATGTTACAGGAATTCATTGATGTCTTTCCAGGTGAGATCTCGGGTATGCCACCAAAGCGGGATATCAATTTTCATATTGATCTTGTTCCAGGAGTAGAGCCTATATCTAGAGCTCCATACAGGATGACTACACAGGAGCTGAGTGAGTTGAAGCTGCAGTTGGAAGAATTGTTGGCTAAGGGATGTATCAGGCCTAGTGTTTCACCTTGGGGTGCACCAGTCCTCTTTGTCAAGAAGAAGGATGGTTCATTATGACTGTGCATTGATTACAGACAATTGAACAAGGTCACAGTCAAGAATAGGTATCCTTTGCCACGGATTGATGATCTCTTTGACCAGGTGAAAGGTGCTAGGGTGTTCTCTAAAATAGACCTCAAGTCAGGTTATCATCAGTTGCGCATTAGAGAGGAGGACATCCACAGGACAGCTTTTCGGACACGCTATGGTCACTATGAGTTCACAGTGGTACCATTTGGCTTGACGAATGCTCCATCTGTATTCATGAGTTTGATGAATGGGGTATTTCGTAGGTATCTTGATCACTTTGTTGTTGTCTTCTTGGATGATATTTTGGTTTATTCTAAATCCATGGAGGAACACGAAGAGCACCTTCGGTTGGTATTGTAATGCCTTAGAGAGAATCAATTGTATGCTAATCCAGCTAAGTGTGAGTTCTTCAAGACAGAGATTTAGTACTTGGGCCACGTGATCTCGGGTGATGGTATTTCAGTGGATCCCACAAAGATCTAGGCTATAGTTGATTGGCCGACACCTACAAATGTGCCAGAGGTTCACAGTTTTATGGGTTTGGCAGGATATTATCGTAAGTTCGTAGAGAACTTCTCTAGAGTTGCTTATCCCATCACCTCATTGCAGAGAAAGGGAAAGAAGTTCATTTGGTCTGAGAAGTGTGAAGAGGCATTCAGAACCCTCAAGCATAAGTTGACTAGTGCACCTATTCTTTCAGTACCTGATCCCATAGGTGATTTTATGGTTTGTACAGATGCTTCTTTGGAGGGTATTGGAGCAGTCCTCATGCAAGGAGGATGGGTGATTGCTTATGAGTCTCGCAAACTCAAGGATCATGAGTTGAACTATCCCACGCATGATCTTGAGCTAGCAGTGGTAGTCCATGCTTTGGTTCGATGGAGACAATTTCTATTGGGACACCGATTTGAGCTTCATACTGATCATCGCAGTCTACAGTACATTTTCACTCAGCCTAATCTGAATGCTTGACAGAGGAGATGGTTGGAGTTCCTTTGTGAGTATGATTTTGAGGTTAAGTATATCCAGGGGAAGGAGAATGTGGTAGCTGATGCTCTTAGTAGGAGGAGACGAGTTGCAGCTGTGACTACACTTGGTGTTGTCTTGAGGAGTAGGATCTTGCAGGCACTTCCTTGAGATACTTTTTATCAGGAGGTGAAGGCAGAGATTGAGTCTGGGAGACCTCTAGTAGGCAGATTTGAGGGGTATGTGTTGGATTCTAATGGTTTGTTACGTTATGCGAGCTGGATCTATGTACCGTCATTGGATGATCTTCATTCATTGATCTTATCTGAGGCTCATTGTGCACCTTACTCAGCACATCCTGGTGTCAAGAAGTTGCATGCAGATCTTCGACAGCTATATCATTGGTCAGGAATGAAGAGGGATATTGCTGATTTTGTTGCTAGGTGCTTAGAGTGTCAGAGGGTTAAGGCAGAACATCAGCATCCAGCAGGACTTTTACAGTCACACAGTATTCCTTCGTGGAAATGGGATGTTATATCGATGGATTTTATTGTGGGTTTTCCTTTGACACCCCATAGACATGATGCTATCATGGTCACTATTGATTGGTTGACTAAAGTAGCTCATTTTTCTCCCATGAGATCCTCCTACACAGCTTCATCAATAGCTAGAGTCTTTATGCAGGACATAGTGAGATTGCACGGTATTCCTCGAAAGATTATTTCTGATAGGGATCCAGTATTTACTTCTGCATTTTGGACTTCTTTGCAGCATGATTTGGGTGCTCAGTTGAACTTTAGCACAGCCTATCACCCTCAGACGGATGGGCAGACAGAGCATGTGAATCAGGTCCTAGAGGATATGTTGAGGATGTATGTCATGGACAGGCAGACACATTGGGAGGATTATCTATACCTGGTGGAGTTTGCATATAATAATGGATACCACAGTTCCATTGGCATGTCACCATTCCAGGCATTGTATGGACGTCCTTTTTGTACACCCCTTAGTTGGGATAGGTTAGATGACAGGATTCTTTTGGGGCCAGAGATGCTTCGTGATATGGAGCAACAGGTAGAGTGTATTCGAGAGCATTTGATCACTGCACAGGATAGACAGAAGAAATATGCAGATGCTCATAGGTCAGACATTCAGTTTTCAGTTGGAGATAAGGTGTTCTTGAGAGTGCGTCCAAGGAAGAGTCCAATCCGTTATGGAAAGGGTTCTAAATTGGCGCCTTGATTTGTTGGACCATTTGAGATTTTGGAGAGGATAGGTCCAGTTGCTTACCGTCTTGCATTGCCACCTAGCCTATCTCGCATACATTATGTATTCCATGTTTCTATTCTTAGGAAGTATATTCCAGATGTGACACATGTTCTTGATTGGAATGCATTACAGGTCGAGGACGAGCAGCTGGCTCTGGAGCCCGTGCACATTTTGGAGCTTCGGGATATCACACTCAGAGGTCATATTATTCCTCAGGCCAGGGTCCAGTGGGACCCAAATGATGAGACCACAGCTACTTGGGAGGATGCATCTCGATTGCGGGATGTCTATCCTTATCTGTTTGCAGGCTTCCAGGAGTAAGCCTAGTCCTAGGGGGGGAGGATGTAGTACCCCTCGCATTTTACTTTTGTTGATACTATGTTTAGTTTGACACCGTTTTATTTTGGTTGATTAGATCAGACATATATTACATGTTATATTTATATTTTGGTGTGTGATTAAACAGTTATAGTTTGGATGTTAATTGTCATGTTGAACCTGAAACAAAACTTTACGTGATGGTTAAATCTAGTAATGATGGATTTTATATGATGTTTCAAATGCATGTATAAATTGAAGTAATTAGATGATGGTTATATTTGGTACTTACCCCATGCCCGCATGTGTATGGTATCATGTTTGTTATCATATATGTTTTCTTTTCTGTTGACATGCATGTATGGTAGAGGAGGAGGCGTAGTTACCCGCATTTAGTCGGGTCCACACGTCCTAGCCATCCCTACCATTGTCTGATAGTATGTTATATATGCACATGTACATGCAATGGTTTTTATGCAGGTTGCAGGTACCGGCATCGACTTCCTTGGCTTGACAGGATGAGCGTGCTATCATTATGTCTCAATGGCGGAGAAGGGGAGTTAGCACCTAGGCCAATTCCCTAACCTAACCCAACCATCCTAAAATCATGGATGGGACCATACTTGACTTACCTAAATCGAATTCATCCTGGTAGAACGAATCTGATATATGTTTTCCCGGTTGAGCATGATATTGTCTTAGGTTTTGTTCCATGTCGGTGTCGCATTTTGACCTTGTAGATCTCATGTATGATCTCTGATAGTTATTTAAATTATGTTGATGTATTAGTAAGATTATTTTTTATAAGTATCATAATTAGATAAATATATCTTTTATATGTTTATAGATACCAATTATTTTATAATTTTAAAAGAAAATCTTGTGTGGCATATTCTAAATTGAAAGATATAAGAAAATAATATAAAAATGATTTTCCATGTCACCTTAGGAGTAGGAGAAGTGCAATTAATAGGTTGGGAAGAAGTAAGATAAAAGGGAGTCATTATTGTGTTATATGTATGCTAAATTTAGAGGATGGAAAAACTGGTTATGAGGATTTGGAGATGAAAGTTTAGAGAAAAAGCTTGGAGAAGAAGAAGAGAGCAAGAAGAGGAGGATTGAGTTTGTGGAGCACATTGGAATCATAGTTGAGAGGCTGGCTTCATCAATCTGCTTTGAGAATCAGGTAGGTTTCAAATATCCCATAGTATGTTGCCATGTTAGTGTCAAAATTTCCATTAAGAAGAGAGCATACTTACTTTCTCTAAATGTGGAGTGAGGAAACAAAATAATCAGAATTATAGTTTACATTGTGAGATTTCATTGTTTCAATTTGTAAACCTTCTCAACTCAACAATAGATGAAACCAAATTGAAGAAAAAACAACAGAGCTTGATGCTTCATAATCTCAATGAAAATCACTGTTTTTAGAACCATTTATTTGCCATTTATTCATTAAACTTATCATCTATGTATATATCATTTTGAAATCAAGAATCCAATATATTGTTTTGGAAACAAATTTGGAGACTATACTTCATCACATAGATGACAAATTAACTAAGTCCTTATGGAAAAAAAAAAAAAGGAAACAAGCACAATAAAAACTTAAAACTGGGAGTAAACATACATTCTGGAAAATATATGAGACTACTATTTTTCCCAAGTCTTACACAGAGAATATTCTCTTTGATTCCCTAAAATATCTATTAGTTATTATGTTTTCCTCATAATATTATTATAAACTTGCTTTTAGGGCCTCTTATGTCATCCCCCACTTGTTGAGGGCCCCACTAGGATTTTAGGCGCAGGTGTTGGGAGTCTTTGAAAACTTTTGCATTTAAAATTTTTGCCAATCCATCTCCCCACGTTGGTTTAAGGGCATGAAGATAAGTCTTAAACAATAAAAAGAGTTTAAAAAAAAATGCTATCCCATTATTTAATGACCTGCCAGCACTTAACAAATTTGATTGACTTTTAGACTCCACCTCCCATGCGTACCTTGCTTGGGGGATTGAAATTTGACATCTTCCATTTTGTCTTAAATATGTCTCCCCACCTTGCTAAGCACACCACCTACTTGCAGATTTTCTTTAGGGAAAGAAGGACACTTGTTTATCCTTTCTTCTTTGCCTTGGGTTGGTCAAAGTACCTCCCATATCTTATTTATTATGTGAGCAGCCCTTGTGAAAGGTGGCGTGGGTTTTTCCTTAGCCATGATTATTAATTTATTGCCTTGTTTAAACCCCCTTTGACAATGGGTGCCCACCTTGGGTCTTGTACCCATTTGCTTTATTTTAAATTGTTTGTTTTATCCACTATGGAGATGAGGTGGATAGTAGATTAGGGACCTAGGTGACTTTAGATTTGGCTAGCTTTGATGTTTTTGAATAAGCTAATAAAATAAAATGTTTAATTAGTTATTTGAATTTGTTATCCATTGGAGTAATGTACTCTTGGATTTGTTTATGGTTGTGTAACATTAGACACCTTATTATTAGTAGAGAATGTATTATGTTTACCATCTAATTTAACTAAGAGGATTTAGCTAAAATTAATACTTCTTGAGCTATTGTTTAATTAATATTTGGATTAATTACTGAGTATAATATATTCACCTTAGAGTCCTCTAACTTTAGTCATTACTTTCATTATCGATATAGTTACATTGCCATCTTTTATAAATTAACGAAGACATTATATCAAACCATTATAGGCATTAGTGAATGATAACAATATGGTTATTAATCTATAGACGTGGATATTCTGATTAGTGTAATTAACTAGTGTGAGCAAATATTTACTTGTTATTATGATCATTATGTTTTGGTTTATCTTACGACATGTTAATTACTTGTGCAAGATGTTCTCTTTGTGTATATTGTTTGTGCATGAAAGTATACTATTGATGTAGTTGATTTATATACGGGATTAGATAACCGAATAGGGGGTAAAATCCAGAGGTCGGGTACATTGTTGTGGTTATCAGTTATCTGTTTGTTGATTGTGGTTATGGTGCAATGTGGAATTCTATCTTCTTTTTCTTGTTTTGGATTAGGGTCAATGTGAGACCTTGATGGGATGGTCAAACCGGTCCCTGTTATTATTTCCTCCTGGTGGGTTAAAATTTGATTTAGTGGCCAAGTGAATTTATGTTTTAAAATGAGAATTTGCTTTATTTGTTTATTTGGTTATTGGAACTTAATATGTCATAAGTGGCCACAAACCAAGATGGGTATTGTTGTGAAACTAGGGTAGGTTATCTGGATGTGGTGTAGGGGGTGGCTTGCAATGGATCGCCGAGGCCCGCAAGTGGCTGACGGATCATCCATTGTCAAGTTTCTTAATTCCAGTGATAACATTATAAAAATTGATTTAGTCAAGATAACATTAAAAAAGATAATTTGAAATACCTCGCCCATGCCTTGAGTGCTAGTTAAGACTAAGGATGGATGCGGGAGGATGCTAGATGCATCATCGATATACTTGTCTTCATGAGAGATATTGATGCCACGTATGATCACTTGAGTGTCGTCGGTTCAGTGAGGAACCTTCAGGACTAAACTCAAGGGTGGATCTACGTGATGACACCTTCCTACTCACACCGTAGATATCCTACGTAGGTCCCTGCCTCTGGTAACCCATATACCCTCTTGTATTAGATATATTCTCCTAGATGTGGATTGGGGATTGGTCCTTAGTGTGTGTGTGGGCTTGGTGCTATCTCCCTAGCACGGTGGGGTGGACCTCTGGGTTCCACATGGTCGGGAGGTAGTGTACTTCTCCATTGAGACAGTTGCAGACTACCCTTCGTCACTTGATTGTACACTTGGATCAGTCTATCTCTTTGTTGCAGATTTATGTACCCAGTTGTTAGAAGTTATTATGTTGTACTTATAGGAGGTTTCACTTGATTATTAATGATCCCTACGTAGATCCATGATGTATTTGGATACTTGTAACTGTATTAAATACCACCGCATACCCTACGACATGTGTAGCGGATGTAGGTGATCTTGTGTTGTAATGTAATATTGATTAAGAGATGTATTTAATTTTACTATGTACTTAAGAGTTCTTAAGCATTAATCATGTTAGTGTAGTGTTAGTTAGATAACGTAATTCTACGTCAGGGACCCTTGAGAATGAAAATGAAATGATATGTTTTATTCAAAACTCATGTTTGTATATCATTGTGTTACTATGTTCAATGTGTTTGTAAACTTTAGTAAACAAAAAAAAATGTGTTGCATGCTTAGTATAATTTTAGTGTTTTCTCTTGGGTCCCCTGGCGGGGCGTTACAGTAGGGGCCTCTGAAGTAGTGTCAATGGTGGTGGTTTCAGTGATCTCTATCAGCTTGGGGTCTTCATGTGCCTATGTGTAAACCTCTTTCTCCTTAGGCTCATTTTTCTTTGTACTACCTTGTGTGCTTCTTCAAGAGCTATGATTAGAGATCGTCGAGAACTAAAATGTTATGGAAGATGATTAAATTAGTAATATGTTGTCATTGATATCAACTAACCTTGACAATACTTATCATATAAATTACAAACATCTAGACAATCTATTGATGATGAAGAGCTGAAGAACAAAGTTATCTACATAAGGAAAAGATGGATATAACATAGAAGGAAAAGGTAAACATTGGGTAATCTACTTGATGAGGCTGTGACTGTATATTGTTGACTTGATTATGTTGCATTAACCTATATTGAAGAAGAGATTCAAAATTGGACAAGAAAATATGGTCAGTAATTGAAGATTTTAGTATACATTGAGCCAGTGTTGTGTATACCAAGTGATAGTATTAATTGAGATGGTCTAACTAGTTATCACCGACTTATTTCTTTGTTAATCAAGTATGGCTGAAAACATTAAATGCTAATGTTAGCCTAAAGAATATGATGAGCTGGATTTGTTATGATTTTGAGATTAAGGATAAAATTTGTTATAAGATCCTTGGCTGAAATTTTTTGAAGATCTAAAGGATGAAATTGAATACATCTATCAAGGGATGTTTAAGCAAAAAAAATGGATGATTGAGATTAAGCAACAAAATCTGATGGATGAGAAGAAAACATATTACCTGTCTATTTAAGAGACATGAGTTTCATTATTGAAACATTCTATGGGAAGAATAAATTGCACAAAATACACATGAAAGACAAGTTTCGTGCATGCATGATTAGACTGGTTATTGAAGATCAGAGTTGCAAAGTTATTACTGAGTATCAAAGAATCATTTAGTGAGCAAAGTAAGTTAAATTATTGAAGGAAGTGATTTAATTATTGATCAAAGGATTATTTTTAAAGGGCTTATCATAGATATGAATATTTACAAATTAATTTGTATTTTAATTAGATCATACTGTATCAGTTTAACCATTGATTCAGAAAATCTCTTAACCGAGTGGACTTTATAGTCTTATATTCTACCCTATGGTATTCTACCAAATGTAAAGTATTATCTTATTAACCCAATAGTGAATGCTGGTCAGAAGTTAATGGTTAGTGTTAAATCCTCTAACAAGGTCACACCAATAGTGTGTATTATAACCTTTAATAGGGTTGACTCTTCACTGAGCTCACTTCAGAAGAGTGAAATTTTTGGGTTACTGGTCCCAAGTGTTTTTCCCTTAACAGGGTTTCCACATTAAATCACTATGCTATGTATTTATTGCTATGATTTTTTTCTTTCATACTTTACATATTGTGTAATTGATTTAGTCAGTAATAATATTGGAATATTTACTGGAAATTGGTAAAGGCACAGAGACAGATTAATTTTATATGTTACCGAGCTGCATATTTTGTTTAAATTGTTTTGTGAAGTACATCTTTGTATTTGGGATTGAGGATAACTGATTCACCCCCCCCCCCCCCCTCTTAGTTATTCTAAAAATTGGTATCAGAGCATATTGGTTGCTTGTAACAAAGTTTTAAGGACTTGAGCATAAAGATCACAAGATGTATAAGAGGAAAGTGCCAAAGCTAAACAAGGGAAACTTTACTACATGGAAAAGCTGCATGAGACCACATATCTAGAATTGGAAAATCTACAATATAATTACTGGATAATGGCTACATTCAACCACCAACTAGACCTTTAACTCTTGATCAATTGAAATATCGACATGAACACAACATGACTATGATAGAGCTTACTACTGCTCTATCTGATGTTGAATTTGAGGATGTCAAAGACTACACTACAACAAAGGAAATTTGCAATAAACTTGCAGTAGTTCATGGTGGTGATGTGAATGTGATGAGAGCTAGAGCTGAAAGTTTGAGAGGTTGGTTTGATGACATGAAGATGAAGGAAGGAGAAAATATCACACTAAACTCAAACAGAATCAAAGAGGTTGTTAATGCAATTTGAGGAGCTGGTGGAACTATTGATGAAGAAACTGTGATAAGTAAGATACTAAGAAACTTTCTTCCTATCTATGAAATTATAATATCATCTATTCATGAAATGAGGTCCTCACCTAATAATACTCTTACTCTTGATAGTTTCATTGGTAAGCTGATAACTTTTGAGTTGAATAACTTTGATAATAGTGTTGTACCAAATGTTGAATATGCATTTGTGTCAACTCTTAAGATTGGTAAATCTAGCAGTAAGCACAATATAAAGAATGAAAGTGATAGTAGCACTAATGATGATCCTAATGAACTTGAAGGACTAATGGCCCAGAGATTGTAGAAAGTAAAGCTAGATATAAGGGTAAATTACCTTTAGCTTACTTTAATTGTAAAGAAGTTTGCCATATTGTTTCTAGGTGTCCTAATAGGAAATAAGAAGACAAAGATAGAGTTGATGATGGAAAGTTTGGGAGAAGGAACAACAACTAGAATAATAGAGGAAATTGATAGTACAAAATAGATAACCGAGACTACAAAGACAAAGGTAATAAATCTTGTTATCTTGTAGATGATGATGACACTAAGACCAACACAGATGATGATGTTGAGGTAGTATTTGTGGCAATGAAAGAAGATTATGAAGAAGAGGAAAGGTATGTAGAAACAACACTTATCTCTAAAGTTAGTAAGAATGATACATGGATCATAGATAGTGGTTGTACATATCACATGACTGATAATGAATATAAATTTGAGCATCTTGAATATTAGAACATGGGGGATCAATAAAATGGGAAATGATACACCATGCATAGTAAAAGGAAAAGGTCATTCTTGCTGAATGATAGAATTAGATGTGACAATGCATACTGGGTAAAATGACTTAAGTATAATTTGCTAAGTGTATCACATATAAAAAATTTAGGTCACCGAGTTGCATTTGAGATCAAGAAGGTGAAGATCTATGATGACAATAGAACACTTGTTGGTATAGGAGGATAATTAAAAGGAAACTATTTTATCTTGATATTGTTGAGACTTCTTGTCTAATGGTGAAAAATGAAGATGCATGGTTATGGCATAAAATTTTATGTCATGTAAGTTTTGATAACATGATTAAGATCAGTAGAAAGAGAAAATTTAGGGGAATTCCTAAACTTGCAAAGCCTAATCATGTTATGTGCAATCAATGTCAGAAAGGGAAAATGATAAAATCTAGTTTCAAAAGTAAGGACTTTACATCTAAAGGAATTTTGGAGTTGGTTCATACCGACTTATGTGGTCCTATGAGAACATAGAGCTATTATGAAGATAGATACTTTATTTTGTTTTTTGATGACTATACTAGATTGATGACTGTTATGTTCTTAAAAGAAAAATCTGAGGCATTTAAACTGTTCAAATGGTATAAAGAAAAAGTTGAAAAAGAAACTAGGAAAGTATTGAATGCTTAAGATCTGATAGAGGTGGTGATTTTATTTATGATGAATTCACTAACTATTGTAATGAGCATGGAATCAAAAGGTGGGTTTCTGCACCAAGAACACCATAGCAAAATGGGATTATTGAAAGGAGGAATAGATCAATTGTGGATTGTGCTATAACCTTGATGATAGAGACAAATATTGCACAAATGTACTGGAGAGAAGTAGTTAGCACTATAGTATATGTCACGAACCGAGTTCAATTGAGAAAAGATACAAACAAGACACCTTATGAGTTATGGTTTGGATGCACACCAAGTGTAAGTTATCTCATAATTTTTGGTAGTAAGTGCTATATTTTGAAAGATGATAGAAATGGTAAATTTGATTCCAAAGGTGATGAAGGTTTACTCTTAGGTTATTCTACTAAGATTAAAGCTTACAAATGTTTGATTAAGGTTACTAATAAGATGGTGGAAAGTGCTAATGTGAAAGTAGATGAATTTGCTGAAAAGAATGATGAAGAAAGCATGAAGGAACCAGAAGACTATGGTAGGTTCACTTATGTTGAAGATCTAGAACATCTACCGAAGCCACAGACTGAGTCTACTGAACATTAGGAAAATGCCACTAATGGAAAACAAATGAACACTGATAATCAAGAAGAAGCTACCGAGCAGATAAATAAACCTAAACTGAATGATGAATAGAGAAGAGAGCAAGTACTAGAAAATTTTATAAGAAGACGCCATCCATAGAATCAAATCATTGGTGATAAACAAGTTGTCATGATGACCCAAAGTAAGTTACAACAAAACACATGCTTAGTTTATGAGTTTGAACCGAAAACTATTAAAGATGCACTTGATAATGAAGAATGGATAAATGCTATGAATGAAGAAATAGAATAGATTGAAAAAAATAAAACATGGAAATTGGCACCTAGACCAAAAGATAAAAATGTTATTGGTACTAAGTGGATTTTCAAGAATAAGTTGAATGAAAATGGAGAAGTTACAATAAATAAAGCAAGACTTGTTTGCAAAGGATATGCACAAGAAGAAGGTATATAAACTATGGTGAAACATTTGCACCTGTTGTAAGACTTGAAGGAGTTCGAATACTACTTGCCTATGATGCACATAAGGGATTTAAGGTATATCAAATGGATGTGAAATCAACATTTCTAAATGGAATTCTTGAAGAGGAGGTCTACATAGAACAACCAGAAGGGTTTGTTGATCCAAAATAGAGAGATATGGTATGTAGACTATACAAAGCTTTATATGGACTAAAACAAGCATCGAGGGCATGGTATGAAAGACTGCATGCTTATTTAATCAATATTAGATTTGTTAGAACTAGTGAAAATAGTAATATGTATATGAAAGGAGATTCGGATGATAATATTTTAATTGCTGCTATATTTGTTGATGATATAATATTTGGTGGACAAGATCAAATCTGTAAGTTTTTTGCTAATGAAATAAAAAAGGAGTTTGAAATGTCAATGTTTGGAGAAATTAAATTATTTTTGGGATTATAGATTGTACAAAGGAGTGATGGGATTTTCATCACACAATCAAAATACATTAAGGAGGTATTGAAGACTTTTGGCATGGAGGATGCTAAACTAGTAGGAACACCGATGGTGACTGACTGCAAATTAACTAAGGATGATGAATCTATAGAAGTGAATTAGACATTATATAGATCTATGATTGGGAAATTAATATATCTTGTACATAGTAGGCCTGACATTGCACAAGAAGTTGGGATTGTGGTAAGATTTTATGCCAATCCTAAGGATTCACACATGGTTACAGTAAAGAGAATTATGAGATATCTGAAAAAGACAAAATATTATGGCTTATGGTATTCAAAGAAAAGCAATTATGAACTAATAGTATACACTGATGTAGATTGGGCTGGAAACATAGATGACTGGAAGAGCACAACCGATGGAGCATTCTTTTTAGGAGACAGGCTCGTGACTTGGATTAGCAAGAAACAAGCATATATCTCTCAGTCTACTATTGAAGAAGAGTATGTTGTTGCTGCTACAAATTGTTTTAATATTTCTTGGATCAAACAAGTACTGGAAGGTATGAATGAGGTAATCACTGAGCCAATGATTATATATTGTGATAATACTAGTACTATCAATATTTCAAAGAATCATGTGATGCATTATAAAACTAAACACGTATCTATTTAGTATCACTAGTTAAGAGAACAAGTTCAAGAAAAGTAAGTCAAACTAGAATTTGTAAAATCTAAGGAGCAACTTGCTAATATCTTTACTAAGCCATTACCAAATGATACATTTGAGTATTTGAGGACTAGACTTGGAGTCTATCTCCTGTCTATTGGTCACTAAGGTGATCAGAAGGTTGCATCAATCTATTCTTATCAGAAGATCATTCATGTTGATGCAAGACAACTCACTCTTTGGATTTTTGGACCTAAGGTTGTGAAAGATTGAAGAGACTAAAAATGAAATCTGTACACTAAAGATATAGATATGTTCAACAAAGAGAGTTACTTGGCTATTTTAGAGATATCTTATGTTTTCTTTGGCATTATTGTCAAAGAGAGAGAGAGATATTAATGAAAATCAAGGAGAAAGAATTAGATAAGTAAATCAGTATGATGAGGAATCAGAAAAAGGGAGAGTTTGAATATCTATTGCTGAGAACAAGAACCTGAGAACTGAAAAGATCAAATCTGTAAGGAGAGCTTGCATGTAAATGTCTATTATGTTTCGTAGTGATTAAACATATTAAATATCAAGCTATGTAGAGCTTACTGAGCTACAACATTTACCTTACATAGTTGTAGAATACATGTTTGGTATATGTATGGCATATTTTCATTTTACTTGTGTTGCCATCAATGCCAAAGGGAGAGATTGTTGAACTATAGCTGATTGAATATCTGAGATGACTTGAAGAACTGTGATTAGAGATCACTGAGCACTAAAATGTTATGGAAGATGATTAAATTAGTAATATGTTGTCATTGATGTCAACTAACATTGAAAATACTTATCATGTAAATTACAAATATCTGGACAATCTGTTGATGAGGAAGAGATGAAGAACAGAGTTATCTACATAAGGAAAAGATGGATATAACACAAAAGGAAAAGGTAAACATTGGGTAATCTACTTGATGAGGCTATGACTATATATTGTTGACTTAATTATGTTTCATTAACCTATCTTGAAGAAGAGATTCAAAATTGGACAAGACAATGTGGTTCGTAATTGAAGATTTTAGTATACACCGAGCCAATGTTGTGTATACCAAGTGACAGTATTGATCGAGCTAGTCTAACTAGTTATCATCGACGTATTTCTTTGTTAACTAAGTATGGATGAAAACATTAAATGCTAATGTTAGCCAACAGAATATGATGAGCTGGATTTGTTATGATTTCGAGGTTCAAGATAAAATTTGTTATAAGATCCATGACTAACAAAATTTGAAGAGTTCTTGATCTAAAGGATGAAATTGAATACATCTATTGAGGGATGTTTAAGCGGAAAAAATAGATGATTGAGATTAAGCGGCAAAATCTGATGGATGAGAAGAAAATGTATTACCTATCTATTTAAGAGACATGAGTTTCTTTATTGAAACATGCTATGGGAAGAAGAAACTACACAGAATACATGTGAAAGATGAGTTTCATGCATGCCTGATTGGATTGGTTATTTAAGAACCGAGTTGTAGAGTTATTACCAAGTATCAAAGAATCATTACCGAGCAAAGTAAGTTGAATTATTGAAGGAAGTGAATTGATTATTGATGAGATGATTATTTTTAAATGTATTAGCATAGATCTAAATATCTGCAAATTAAGTTATATTCGAATCAGATCATACTATATCATTTTAACCATTGATTTATAAAATCTCTTAACTGAGTGGACTTCACAGTCTTATTTCTACCTTATGACATTCTACCAAATGTGAAGTGTTATCTTGTTGACCCCATAGTGAATGTTGTTCAAAAGTTAACGGTTAGTGTTAAATCCTCTAACAAGGTCAAACCTAATAGTGTGTATTGTGACCTTTAACAAGGTTGGCTCTTCAATGAGCTCACTTCAAAATAGTGAAATTTTTGGGTTACCGGTCCTAGGTGGTTTTTCCCTTAACAAGGTTTCCATGTTAAATCATTATATTATATGTTTATTGCTATGATATTTTTTCTTTCATACTTTACATATTGTGCAATTTATTTAGTCTGTAATCACATTGGAATATTTATTAGCAATTGGTAAAGGCATAGAGACAGATTAACTTTATATGTTATCGAGCTGCATATTTTGATTAAATTGTTTTGTGAAGTACATCTTTTTAATTGGGACTAAGGATAACTGACTCACCCCCCCCCCCCCCTTTTAGTTAATTTGACTATTGTATCCTTCTATTGGTCAGGGATTGAGCCTTTGGGTTCCTTTTGTTATATAATTTCAATTGGTTGAACCAAAATTGGAAGGTCACCCGGTATAATGCTTACTATTGGCTTGGTGGGGGCTTATTCATCTATTTGAGCTCTAGCAGTGGTGATATCCTCATCATCCTTAACATCATCAGGGTCTCCATTAGTGATATCCTCTATAAGTACATCATTTGAACCATCATTTATTCTAGCTATTAATACCTGCTCGAGTGCATCTTGGTACACATCTTGGTAGTTAGTGGCAATTGTTATATCAGGCACCTCAGTGTCTGATGGCTCAATAGGGTCCTTTGTGGTCAGATCTTCATCATCTGAATGGATGCCTTTGCCTTTTATTTTAGACTTCTTCTTGGGTATTATGGCCAATGCCAGCTTATCTTCTCCAGCTCAGGCTTGGAGAATAGAAGTCCATAACAAATGAATATGCTCATCAACTTCCACCATATTTTCATCAAGTATTTACAATGCTCTTCTTTTAACCAAAAATCTTTTGGAGTACTGCTTCATCGGCTCATCAACCTCAAGGAATGTCAGTGTTGGCATTGCCAATACTAGGGAATGTTCCCTCATTTTCTTCTTGGTGCTTAAAGCATAAGTCCATCTAGCTGATACTTTATCATACAAACTTTAAAGGTATATATTTTGAAAATTCTCTTGGTACCTTTTTGAATTTTATCATCATCTAAATTACTGCCTCCTCTATCTTGTTTTGATCCTCAGTTGACAAATGTTCAAACCGACTTGTCTTTGGGATGCTAATGCATCCACTGTCTATTATAGCTTATGCACCATCATTAATTGATTGATCCTTATGTAAAACAACCTTGAATTGATTTAGGTCTTCCTCTTCATCATCATCAATGTCATCCTTACCTCTTATCAACTTCCTTCTTTTATTTGGTGCCTCAGAGGTAGCTTGAGTACCTCTCTTCTACTGATAAGTCTTGATCAGTGTGGGCCTAGAAATCTTTACTACTCCTTTCTTTACTGGTGGTGAAGTTGTAGTGGTTGACCTTGTTTGTGCTCACTTCAAAAGAGTGAATTATTTTAGGTTATCGGTCCCAGGTGGTTTTTCTCCTAATAGGGTATCCATGTTAAAAATATATGTGTTATGTGTATTTGATGTGATTGGATTATTATTTTACTTTACACATTTCATAACTAGTCAAATTGGTAAACACGATATTGAATTGACTGTCAATCGGTAGATGAGAAAGTTATTATTGATAGCCTATCGAGTTAATAATTTATTTGAAAATATTGAGTATATATGTGTCTGGGATATTTGGGACTGTAGGATAACTAGAACTAAGTGATTCACCCCCCCCACCTCAGTTATCTAACAAAAAGTTGTGAGAAACTACATCCCATTATTAATGTTGTTTAAATAGATATTATATATTTACTTTTTAAATGGTTGTCATGTGAGATAGAGTAGATGCAACAAATATAATTCTTAGTGAAAAAACATTATCCAACAAAGGTATTAAAAAAGGGTGTTATTTGAAAATTCGCTAAAAAAAATGAGACCCACTTTATATTTGGATTATTTCAAACTTTTAAAAAGTACATTACAATGAATTTCATGAACTAGATAAAATAAGGGAATAAAAAAGATCTAGTATATTTATGTATTTATATGTGAATATGCATCTTACATGTGTTAAGATCTCTTTTTTTTAAAAAAAAAGTCAAAACAAATAGATAGAATGTAACTCTAAAAGTACTTACAATAGAATATAAAATGAGTTGGTTATCAAATTTATTGAAGGAAGTAGGCTTATACAGTTCTTCATTATGATTTTAAATCCATTTGCTTGTTTTTGGTTCCTAAGATGAAAACCAAGAAATGCTTAAGGTTATTTACATAGTGGGGTTTTCCAAATCTTGGGATCTTGTTTGGAGTACATGAGAGTCTTTTTTGCATGATAAACATTATGTATTTTGGATCAACAACTTCCTATGTTTTTATGGATCCTACAAACATGTATAAAAATCTTGTTTTTTGTTGATAAGGATTTTAGAAATTTACATGATGCCAGTGATGAATAGAGTTTAATAGGTTCAAAATATAGCTTGGAGGAGCCACTAAGAAGCTAGAGGATAATTCCCTTCCCCAATTAGTTATTTTCTCTAAGTTTCAGTAAATTGTTTAATATTAGTTTTATATGAGTAATTTTTTATTTTTTTTAAATTTAGGTTTATTAAATTGGCGTTAGAATTTTGATGCGTTGTTATAGATGGCATATTTATTCAATTTTGGTTTTTACTTTTGATCTTTGATGAGGAGTAGACTAAGTTGTTTGGATTAGTTTCTTATTTCAGAGGCTTTTCAAAATAGAAGATAGTGTATTCATTATCATTTAATTCTTTGCGATCATACAAGTTCATGGGATTTACTAACACTGATTGTATTGAGCAAAGTGAGTTCAATGTTGTTGTGCACCAAGGTAGATATGCCATACACATTAATAATTGGTAATTATATGAGTTGATGGGACCTTTCTATAACCAATAACACTAAGCAAAGTGAGGTCAGTGATATGAAGGCAAACTTGTCATATACACTATTGAATAGTCATTGAGACATTAGCATTGATGTGGTTGATAAATCCATGATTAACATGGTACAAGTGTATAATGGTAAAAGATGACTATCATGTCAACTATATGTTCATAATCCCCACCACACCTAATGAAGTAGTTAGATTCTATGTGAAGTAATATTGTTTGATTCATACTAGGATATATAGTGTACTAATTTGTATGACAAAGTCTATTAGTTGACTTCACAGTCACATGCTCTAGATTATCTTTTATTCTCCTTTGGATCAAGTGGATTTGTTGAGTCTTTTGAATTGAATAGATATCATTATTATATAGTTTAAAATAATTACTTATACTAATATAGTTTAGAATATAATAGAATAAATGTTGATTTTTTTTAATTTTCTAGATTAGATTGTGTTTTTTTTACATCAATGTTTCAAATCATATCCTATGATGAAAAAGGACTCAATGAGTAGAAAAATAGTTTGATTGTAGATTCCAATGACTAAAAAGATGAGAGGAAAGAGATAAGAGAGGGGAGAAGTTGCACACAAAATAAAGTAAAAGTTAAACAAAGAGAATAGAAATAAATAAACTAATCTAAAAGAAAACTTAAAGTCTTAAATGAGAAAAAGAAATAATAAATGAAGAAAAGTGAAGGATCAATTAATGACCAAGTACCATAAAATACATTCAAAGAAAATAAATCTAGATAACAAATAAAACCAAGAATGATGAAAAACGTAAAATAATAATATGACAAAAAAATAATAATAATAATAACAAGAGAAGAACAAAGAAAAATAAAAAATAAAATGAGAAAATAAGAACTAGAATAATAAAGAAAAAGGCCGAGGGAAACAAAAATGAAAGGACAAATAATAATGCAAACTTTTTTATTTTTAAAATAAAAGAAATTAAAAATTAAAATAAAGTAAAAATTAAAGAAAAAGAAGTTGGAAAAAAATATGAAAAAAACTGAAAAGACATAAGAGAAAACATAGAGAGAAAATTGAATACAAACTAAAAATATGTTAAACAATTGAAAAAAAAACAAAGAAACTTACAAAAGGAGGATGAAACAAATAACAAAATAATAAATAAAAAAACTAGCCGTTGAGAAAATGATAAAACAAATAACAAAAATAATAAATAAAAAAACTAACCGTTGAGAAAATGATAACGGGAAAGAAAATTCAAAAAACTATTGATGCAGAGCGGTAAAAAGCATTTGAAATTAAAATAAATATAATCAATTCAGTTTCATTTGGTTACAACATGTTTTCCTTCTGTGATTGCCCCTTTCTGTCTATGTTCTATTCTGTGATTGTCCCTTTCTGTCAATGTTTTGTTCTTCCTCTTTGTTTTGTTCAATTTTTTTCAAGTGCTTGCTTTATTTTGATTTTTCTGATTGACTTTTTCGTACAGGAAAGGATTTTTCATACAGCGTGCACGCTGGTCTGATTGACTTTTTCGTACAGGAAAGGATTCAATTCCTCAGGTAGAGCAGAGGAAGAGGCAGAGAAATCGAGAGAAAAATCTTCCTCCAGGTAATTCTTATAGACTCATTTAAATGGATTCAATTCCCTCATCGTTACTACATTTTCACCCTCCATTTGAATGGTTTCAATCTCAATATCAGGAAAGAGGAAATGATGAAGCAACCGCCATAAACAGAGTAATACAAATCACCTTTAATTGATCTTTTCATGTCCATTTGGTGCATTTAGAGACCACATTTTTTTGAGGAATTATGTCAAACAAGTTACACGCAGTGTCTATCTGTGGTTTCAGATTCCTTTAGACGAATTCTGTCAATTAATTCATGCGCTAAACCTACGGTTCCACATTCCTTTACATACATATCTGCCGAAGCATTTTGAAGAATACCATCTGACACAATAATATTCACTTAAAACAATTAAATAAGTTTAATGCACTCTTAGTATTATTACCGTCTACCCTTGGAGTTGTAAGCCCTGGTTATTTACACTTAGTATTATTATCCTTGAAACTTTTGTTGTTAATTGCATTACGATAACAGTAATGGGCATGACATGTTTTCTTTTGGAGATAATCTATTTATTTAATGCAATTTCATCTAATACTATACTTTTACCCCTTTGGAATGTAGATCTGTAGATAAAACACTTCAGATTTGGATGGCCATTTTTCTCATAATCTTTCATTTTTCACAGTGTTTTGATTTTCACACTCATGTTTATTTTTAATCCTTTTGGCTTAAGTAAAGGACTGATGAAGTGAGATTTCATGTAGGCGTGAGATGCAGTACCCAAAAAGAGTAAATATAATCAATGCAGAGAAGAAGAGATGGAAGATTCCTTATGAAGATTCCTTATTTTTAGTCCATGTTCTCAGGAAATGAGTTGATCTTCTCCTACACAGCTAATCCATTTGGATTTGCTATGAAGCACATATCCCATGTTGTTGTTTTGTTCAACTCCTCTCATGGCAACTTGGTTTCCAGTATCTAGTAATCTGCATAAGCCTCACCACGTCAGCTTCACTGTTACTGCTGTATAAATTGATTAATAATAAGAACAGTGATTTTGGATGGGCTAGCAGATATGAAATTATTAAGGGAATGACTGTGCTTCTGCACAATGACTGTAATCCTGTGGCTGTGCATGAAGATGTGCACCAATGTACTAATGGACAGTTATATGGAGGCTTAGATAGCTGATTTTGGTTTAGCCAGACTCATGCAGAGAAAAGGTCCCATGTACTCCAGCCCGTACATTGCACCAGGTATTTACTTGTCATTGTCATTTTAGTCCTACATTTGAATTAACCAAATTCTTGTGCATATTTTGATAAAGTGGGTTCTGATTATGTCTATTATTGTATTTGAATTTGACATATAGTTCCAACTTCAAACAACAAATTCATAGAAGGTGAATTGTCCATTTAGCTTGAAAATAAACAAGTATTCAAGATTTATATACTGGGGGACATTGATCTTAAGGTTGATTTGGGTATGGATGCCTATAGATTATCAAAATCTTGGTGAAAATTGCATCCTAGTAAGGGCTCAAAACAATCCTTGTGTTAGAATTTCAGGTTTCATTTTCTTTTGTTTAATCGAGTTCTGAGTTATGTTGTGGTTAATTCGAAGTAGAGAAATCAACAAAGCAGGTTGGATTATTACAACACTTTCATAGATGCTCTTTTTGAAAAATATGAATTCTAACATATGATATCCTGTCATACTAATCTTTAAAGCCACCTGAGATGAAAATTGATTGAGGGTTCTTTTTTTCTTATAAGAATTGAGCCTGATATTACATTATACAATTAGGCACTTCCTCACGTTCTCCAAGATAGTTATGGTGGGTAATTGAGTCCTCGGATTGTTTAAGAACCACACTTCAATTTATAATTTTTGCATATGATCTTACCCATTATAATTCATTCATACAGCCATTTCGTTATAGCTTTATGCTAGATTTTGTAGTGATGATCTTTCCAAGTATGTGAAGGCTTACTTTGGAGCTTTTGGAGACTGAATGGAAGCATTGGATCACTTTTAATGAGCGTAGGGAACTTTCTATAAACTTGGCTTGCAAGCTCCAGGAAGATGTTCCATACTTTCTCACCTTCTCTGTATTGGAAGGAACTCCTGGACAGAGTCTTACAAAGTTGCTCACAGCATACTTTTGTCACGTTTTGCTGCATTCAATATCTACAGGCACCATTTCAAGGTCTGAACCTACTTTTTCAAATTTTTGTTGATGAATTTTTATTTCGACAATGGTCTCATCGAGGAAGGTTACCTCATTTATCTGACAAACAGGTTTTGGCCTTTCGATAAACTTGAGAATGGTAGTTACGACTTCCTCCATGAGACCTCTACACGTTGAGTTTTTCATAAATCAACTAGGAAATCAGTATGAACTTCAGACCATGTTACTAAATGACATTTTTTGGATGCAAGAGAAACAAATAGGGTGTAGTGGTATCTCTCTAGACGCCAAGTGGTTGGAACCAATGTCTGATTATCTTGAAGATCAAGATGTTGCTCACAAAGCACTAGATTTCGAACTTGGGTGGTAAGCACATTAAAAGAAAAATGACTCGTGATTTGCTTTAAAATGACTCTTGGTAGTATTTTTTTTTGTTTTAAGTGTATATTTTTCAATCAATGTTATAGATCACAATAATGATCTGTCATCAAAAGAACAACCAATCTGAGATATCAATTGAAAAACATATACAGTTTTAAAAAACAATCAATCAATCATACACTAATATATTATCTTATAAGGAAACTTGATGTAAACTGCCTGCCTAATTGATAAACATATATAGTTTTAAAAAACAATCAATCAATCATACACTAATATATTATCTTATAAGGAAACTTGATATAAAGCGCCTGCCTTCTCATTCCCTGTAGGTTCATGGATCCCACCCACAAGGGGGATTACCGGGCATGTATGAGGCAGATAGCCCAAATTCTCTAAAGGGTGATCTAAGTTGCTCAGAGATTCTCTTGATTTTGTTGGCATTAATCAAGAATTCAACTTCGTAAAAGAAGTCAAATTCGTAAAAGAATTCTAAATCACATATGTTGAGGTTCTGCAGTTATACAAGTTGTGCATTTTTTTCTGAACGCGTTTATAACAATTCCGTCTTTCTCTGATTGCCCCTTTCTGTCAATATTCTATTATTTTCTGTCGACTTCTGTTCTTTCTGTCAATGTTCTGTTCTTTCTCTCTGTTTTGTTCAATTGTTTTTCAAGTACTTGCTTTGTTTTTATTTTTCTTTGTTCTTGTGTACAGTGTGCATGTTGGTTTTTTTGTCTATTTTTCTTTTCTGGTGTTAGATTTTTTTTGGTGGAGAAGAGGAAGAGGCAGAGGAACGGAGGGAAACATCTTCTTGTAGGTAATTCTTCATAGACTCAGACCAGAGTTTGAGGCAATTCTGTCAAACAGTTCACACGCAGTGTCTATGGTTTCACATTCCTTTAGAGGAATTCTATCTGAGTTCACAAGATAAGCCTAGGGTTCCACATTCCACTTCATACAAATCTACCAGAGCATTTCTAATTTCTAACTATACCATCAAACACAATAATATTCACTTACAACCTTAAAATAAATACACCCATCGTATTATTACCGTCTATCCTTGAAGTTATTAACCTTTACCCTTAGTATTATTATCCTTGAAGCTTTTATTGTTGCTTGCATTACAATAACAATGGTAGGCATGACATGTTTGATTTTATATATAGTTTAATGTTTTAATGTAATCAATACAATTTCACCTAATAGCCATTAGTTAATTTTACCCCTTTAGGATGAAGATCTGTAGATAAAACACTTCAGATTTGGATTGCCATTTTTTCCTTAACTTTTTTTGGGGTTCCACACTATGTTTTGATTTTCTTTGGAATGAGTGAAATAGTTAATTTTCACTCATGCTCATTCTTAATCCTTTTCTCTTGAGTCAACTTCAGTCAAGGATTCAAGACCCGGCAGAGACGAGATGGGAGGTTCCTTATAACCTGCTTCCTAGATCACAATAGAAGGAAATCATATTTTGAAAATAGCTAACCCAGTGTTTGAATTCTCTGTGTTTTCATGAAATGAGTTGATCTCGTGCACAGTCCCATGGAGATGTTTTGTTCAACTCCTCGTATCGCAGCTTGGCTTTCAGTAACTGATAATCAGCACAAGCCTTCCCACATTAGCTTCACTATTACTTCTGTATGAATTTATTAATAATAGGAAGAGTGATTTTAGCTTGGTGAGCAGATACGAAATCGTTGGATGTCTGCACCATGACTGTAATCCAATTCAATGTTCTTTAAAGATGAATAAAATGATTATAGATTTCTCCATGTTCTATACTTTGTTGTCCATTAAAATATTGTGAATGTTAAAAAAATGAATCACAAATTAATGTCTCAAAGGTCATTGCTTAAAATTATTCTGTGATAAAAAAAAACATTCATTTGATATCATGGATTTAGAAAGCCTAAATGTTTATTACACATTTCGACTAAATGTTAATTATAGAGTTCTATTAATAAACAGTCATGTAATGGATGTTTTTTCATACCAGCACTAAGCTGGCATACGAGCTTATTGAGGTTTGCTGGACTTTCACTTCATTGCAGGTTATGTAGCTCAGCAGTTCACTGACCTCATAGGACATACCGAGTATCTGGTATGTCTATAGATGTTCCACTCGGCATTTTTTTTTGTAGCATTGCATTGTTTATTGGCTTTCAAATAATTTATGGAAAGTACAAATCATCTATAATAGTAAGGTCAAAGTATCAACTAAATGATCTTTAGTTGTTTATGTATCTTACCAAGTATTGAAGTTTGTTTAAACTCTCGTAGGTTTGTTGGTTTTATTCATTTTCTTTAATATAAAAAATGGAGTAGAGGGATACAATTTTGTTTGGTGGGTGCTATTGTTTTATATAGAAAATAAGTGCAAAGATTATTGAAGTTGAAATTGAAGTGCTTATGAGTTGACATGAATGATTTAAAATGAGACTCATTACATATATGTGTCTAACATTTTAGATTGTTTTCACCACCATTTTGTGTCGCTTTTTGCCAAAAGATATTAGCAGTTGGTTATGATTCTTAGTAAGAATAATATGAAATGAAATTTTAGTTCATCTTTAAGCTATTTCCAATTCAAGAATTATATCCAGCAGGGATATAACAAGGATTATGAATTAGGATTATGAATTTATTTTCACTAGATTAGTAACCTTATTACAATGCCATGGATGCTGTCATTATGGGATCTTCTATTATTCAGTTACAAATGATTAGGTATGGATTGTTTTTTGCTAGTTGCCTTGGTTTTTTCGATGTTTTTAAAATGGGAAAATTCACAATTGGAGAAATTTACCCAATATTGTTTAGCAGTGCACCTATATTAGTGGCTCCCTTTAAATCTCATGTATGCTGCACTTTTGTGAAATGAATCCATCTATTCAAATTTTAGCATAAAAATGTGAAACCCTAAACTCATAAACAGTTCTAACCATTTTATCTTTGATTCTACTCACACTTTTCATCTTTAGATGATAAAAGAAAGAGCTTGAAGTCTTGCAAAGACATTACTAAATTCAGAGGCAACAAGAAGCTCAGTGACAGAGATGAAAGACCAGTCAAGTTGCTCAATCAATTTACTCCCAATAGGCAAACCAGATAGCACCACATTAATAACATCTTAAATTCATTTATGTTGTCCATAATCATTTCATTTTAATTGAACAGACGCGCTTTATCAAATTTATTTTTTACTTTTAACTAATCAAAGATTAGCATTCATAAAGATTGATAAATAGTAAGTCTTTTATTTGATTCAGGTACTTATAATATTAACTTAACCTTACTCACAGTTAACCTAAAGAAACAAGTCTGTGTCTTTTAAATTTCACAAATTGAACAAATGGTAAATCTAACATGATGCATTAGTATACTCTCCATAATCAGATTCGATACAGTAGCTTATGAGACTCAAATTTTTTGCTTCTGTAATGCCACAATTGATGGCACAAATCCAAAATGCTCTGTCCTATGAAGCCAATGATTTCACATAGTTTTAGACATGGCAGAAGAATAGATGGCAATTGATCCAAATATACTTGTCCAAAGAAAAAAGAATAATATTCACTTGGCCTCCTTGATTAAGTACAATAAGCACCATTATAAGTTATGGATGAACTAAATAGAATCTATGAACCTGGGCATTATAGAATTATTTGTACATCAATAAAACAAAGAATGTGGAAGCATTTATCAATTACATAGAATTATCTGCTTGAGACTTTCATATCTTCTACCCCACCAAAGTCTATTTTCCTTACGAGCTTACTGTCTTATTCATCTTCTATAGACAACTGAGAATGATTATATTTTACAAGATATGTCTTTATTTTGGGTAGGTTCCCATCTGTCAAGACTGGGAAGTAGATGCAGGCTTATTTTGTTGTGAGTTTCAGCAATGGAATGATAGTGGGAATATTTAATATTTACTCCTAAAACATTAAGTTGTCTAGCTTGAGAGTTGTCATCTAGTGAATCAGAGTTGTCAGCCACTGGAAGTGGGAGATTGGTTGATTTGTCTAATTTTACTAGCATCTATGTTGATTGATATCATTTAGATCATATCTTGGTTAATATATGAATTAGCCACCATCGTGCACCAAATATATATTAAAATATTTTAATTTAAATAGTTATCTTGTCTTGGCTATGAAACAAAAATCAAATCTTAGGGAAACTAAGTGTGATATTAAGTTGAATTCTTTGTAACATTGTCCTTTGTGTGAGAAACCCTTCTCAAACCTCTTTGGAATTGTCTTTGCCTAATCATCTTGAAGTCTATTCATTAGAAAGATTTTTGTGGTCTTTGAAAGAATGTGTCCAATACAACACATACCAGGTCTGGATATTTAATTAAGTACATCTTATTTTATTTCCATACTCTTGTCAATAGGAAAATTAGCTGCATTACTAGTTTGTTATATGCAAAATTGAAGCTACAAATCTAAGTGGATTGATATAACTAAATGAGACTACATAATACTACGGGAAGAGATTTAATAGCAAGATGGCCTCTTCTACTTCTTACCACTGAATTGCTATTAAATGGTATTATCCACAATACTCAAGGACTGCCTATAGCTTAGACCACTTCAGATATGTTGGGCATAATCTTTTAATGTTAGTTGTGATTCAACGGTTACATAACAAAGTACAAACTGCTGCCTTCACAATCTTTTGGTCATTATTGGACAAACCACCTCAATAAACATTCTATTGAAACATTCTACCAAATAGTTTTATATACCGTTAGTATTTTACCCTCTACGCTTGAAGCTTTTGCCATTGCTTGCATGACGATGACAGTTGTGGGCACCACATGTTTGATTTTGGAAATAATTTAATATTTTAATGTAATTGATTGGATTTTCTTCGGAATGAATGTTTTAGTTTCTTTTCATTTATTTTTATTATGTCGAGAGGTATACTTCTACAATGGGAGCACAAATAGGAATATCACTACGAGAATATGCCAAAAAAACTTCGTTGTCAATAAAAATTATTAGATTAAATAAATAATTTATAAACTATTAATAGCTGACCAAAATAATAGAAAGACAAATGGAAAAGCCAAAATAACAGGGCTCAAAATAATAGGACTCGAAAAATAGGGGTACCACATGGATGAAGAATAAGTTAAAAATATTAAAAATATTTTAAAAATTAAGGTGTTTAAGGTTTTGTGGAATTTAGAGAGGCAAAGGAATTGGGAAAGGCACCTTTTGGGGAATATGTCATTTCATTTGTATTTAATAATTTGTTTTTTTTATATAGTTTTAGTTTTAGTTACACTTTGATTTATATTTCTCTTAAATTTAGATTTTGATCATTATTTCATTTAATATTTAGATTTAAATTTAAATATGGAGTGCAATGTGGTCATATTGGTTTAGATTTAGATTGTTTAGATTATTCATTTAGAATGATTTAAAATAGTGAAAAATATTTGTTCTTCCTTAATTAAAATTGAAAAATCTTTAAGATTTAGATTTAGTTTTATTTTTAGAATTAGATTTAGATTCATCTTAAATTGAAAAATCTTTAAGATTTAGTTTTAATACTTTAAGATTTAGATTTAGTTTTACTTTTAGAGTTAGATTTAGATTTATCTTTCTCTTATATTTAGATTTTGATCATTAATTTATTTAATGTTTAGATTTAAATTTAAATATGAAGGGCAATGCCGTCATATTACTTTAGATTTAAATTATTTAATTTATTCATTTGGAATGGTTTAAAATGGTAAAAATCTTTCTTATTCCTTATTTAAAATTGGAAACTCTTTAAGATTTAGTTTTAATATTTAGTTTTATATAGTTTTTATATTTAACATTTAATTTTTACAATAAAAATTATAAAATCAAATAAATAGTTTATAAAACTATAAATTTAAATCAAGTATAAATTTCATTGCCAAGGCAGAAAATGATAGTTGGCTGAAATAATATGAAGTCAAATGGCAAGGCTGAAATAATGGGGCCCAAAATAATATGACCCAAAAAATATGGGCGTGACATGGATGAAAAATAAGTTAAAAATTTAATCAATTTGGAGTGTATTGTATTTTTTGTGGAATTTGAATACACAAAGGAATTAGAAAAGGCACCTTTTGGGGAACATGAAGAGACTTTATCTGATTATAAAAGAGTGTCTCCTCATTTCATTTCATTTGTAGGAAGCTCATTTCAAGTGAAAGCAACCAACCAAATATCAAGGTGATATTTTTATTTTGTATTTAATAAAAAAATCATATAGTTTTAGTTTTAGATTTAGATTTAGTTTTAGATTTAGAATTAAATTTAAATTTAGTTTTAGTTTTACATTTAGATTTAGTTTGAGTTTGAGTTATATTTAGATTTATATTTTTCTTATATTTACATTTTGATCATTATTTCATTTAATAGTTAGATTTAACTTTAAATATGGAGGGCAATGTCACCATATTGGTTTAAATTTAAATTATTTAAATTATTCATTTAGAATGGTGAAAAATATTTCTTCTTCCTTAATTAAAATTGGAAAATCTTTAATATTTAGCTTTAATACTTTAATATTTAGATTTAGTTTTACTTTTAGAGGTAGATTTAGATTTATCTTTCTCTTAGATTTAGATTTTGATCACTATTTCATTTCATATTTGGATTTAAATTTAAATATGGAAGCTAATGATGCCATATTTCTTCATATTTAGATTATTTAGATTATTCATTTGCAATAGTTTAAAATGGTGAAAAATCTTTCTTCTTCCTTATTTAAAATTAGAAAATATTTGAGATTTAGTTTTAATACTTTAGTTTATATAGTTCTTATATTTAACATTTAATTTCTACTATTATATTAAGTTTTGAATGTTTCATGAAAAATATGAAAGGCTATGTTGTCATATTATTTAATTTATTAAATTTGATAATTAATTTTAAAATCTTATATATATTTGGAGTGTTTTAAATTTTTTTATGAAATTTAAAGAGGGAAAGTAATTAGAAAAGGCACATTTTGGGGAACATGAGACATTCTCTAATTATAAAAGAGTGTCTCCTCATTTCATTTGTAGGAAGCCCGTTTCAAGAGAAAGCAACCAACCAAATATCAAGGTGATATATATATATATATATATATATATATATATATATATATATATATATATATATATATATATATATATATATATATATATATGTATATGTATATGTATATGTATATGTATATGTATATGTATATGTATATGTATATGTATATATGTGTGTATATATATATATATATATATATATATATATATATATATATATATATATATATATATATATATATGTATATGTATATATGTATATATGTATATATGTATGTATATATGTATATATATATATATATATAGTTTTAGATTTAGAATTAGATTTAAATTTAGTTTTAGTTTTACATTTAGATTTAGTTTGAGTTTGAGTTAGATTTAGATTTATATTTCTCTTAGATTTACATTTTGATCATTATTTTATTTAATATTTAGATTTAAATTTAAATATGGAGGGTAATTTCACCATATTGGTTTAGATTTAGATTATTTAAATTATTCATTTAAAATGGTTTAAAATGTTGAAAAATCTTTCTTCTTCCTTAATTAAAATTGGAAAAAATTTAAGATTTAGTTTTAATACTTTAAGATTTAGATATAGTTTTTTTTTTTTGATCGACAAGGGACCGAGGCCAAATATTATATTAAAATAGTAAAATATACCAGAGCATAGATCAAACTATTGAGATTCAAAATACACACGACATTCCCTTGATGGTTGTCGCATGATCGCATAGTTTGAAAATGGCTTATGTGAACATGCAACACCCCATAAACCTTCACCGCCGTTACCTGCCCTTGGCTATGGGACCCATGATGCATATCCATCTTAGCACTTGCTGGTCAATTAGAAAGGGACACGTCGGCAAGACCCGACACACTGACCCACCTTTAATTCCACAACAGCATCTTTCATCAGTTGTCACATGATCGCATAGCCAAGAAAAGGGCTATGCGAACATGCGACACACCGTAGCCCTTTACCACTGTTAACCACCGCCGCATAAAGTTTCCACAAAGGGATTTTTGCATGATCGCATAACTCAAGACTGGCTCATGCAAACATGTGACAAGCCTCCAGCCCTCACCACAACCTTAGTGCCCACTTTATCTGTGAACTGGCAAGAAATTTGACTAGGCCCGCATCCGAAAGATCGACGGTCATTGCATCTTCACGTATACCTTCAAGACTCAACCAGAACATGCATCCATCGTCAAATCATCCATGCTATGACCCCACTAAAAATTTTGGGCCCCCTGATGTGTCAACATTCCCTTACTAGCTTAGCCAGTCCCAACTTGACACCTCGATGGTGAATCATCACGTGGTCCCACTACAAACAAACCAACGGCATCTAATCAGATGGTGGGTGCATGATCGCATGGGGAGAGAATATTCCATGCAATCACACACCAGTCGTCGATCAAAATCTCTAACGCCAACCCCGCTGACAACACTCCACCTCATATTTTCCTTATCGGACAATGGGCATGACATTCCCTTACCAGCTTAGCCAATCCCCACCTGACACCTCGATGATGAATCATCACGTGGTCCCACTGCAGACAAACCAATGACATCTAATCAGACGGTGGGCGCATGATCGCATGGAGAGAGAATATTCCATGTGATCACATGCCATCTGTTGATCAAAAACTCTAACACAAGCCCCACTGACAACACTCCACCTCTTAATTTCCTTCGGCCAATAGGGGTGCTCCATTTATGCATACATGTCACGATGGACCCACAGTTTGAAACCCTACACCGCAAAGAAGAATCAATGGCCAACATGATTTCGCATAGCTCTGACAAATCCCTTGTGCTTTAGTGACCACCGTTGATGCTATGACATGTGAAGACCGTCTGACTTATCTGGAAACTAGGCCCCACCCTTGAGCTTTGGCAGTAAAGGCAAACTCCCATTCACTGGATTGACTTTCTTCATTCCCTGACCTAGCGACAACTAACATGATAAAAAATTGGGTCCCACATAATCGCAGCAGCACTCATAGGAATTTTTGGTGTCAGAGATTTAACTACGCAGAGGTGAACCACTGAAAACAACCAAGGTTTTTGACACTAGAAGATAACTCATGTCCGGACGCTATCACTCTTCAATGTACAATAGGTATCTGCTCCTCTTGTCCTAATCCAACTCCTCATTTAATGTTCTAAACTCCTACCCTCGCTATGCACTATGAGAGAAGATGACCATCGACATTCCCTTACTAGCTCAGCCAATCCCCACCTGACACCTCAACGGTGAATCATCACGTGGTCCCACTGCAGGCAAACCAACGGCATCTAATTGGACGGTGGGTGCATGATCGCATGGGGAGAGAATATTCCATGTGAACACATGCCAGCCGTCGATCAAGATCTCTAACACAAGCCCCGCTGACAACAATCCACCTCTTTATTTCCTTCAGCCAATAGGGATGCGCCATTTATGCATACATGTCACCATGGACCCACAGTTTGAAACCCTACACCGCAAAGAAGAATCAATGGCCGGCGTGATTTCGCATAGCTCTGACAAATCCCTTATGCTTTAGCGACCACCGTTGATGCTCTGACATGTGAAGACCATCTGACTTATCTAGAAACCAGGCCCCACCCTTGAGCTTTGGCAGTAAAGGCAAACTCCCATTCGTTGGATAGACTTTCTTTAATCCCTGACCTAGCGATGACTTACATGATAAAAATTAGGCCTCACACAATCGCAGTAGTGCACATAGGAGTTGCTGGTGTTAGAGATTTAACTGCGCAAAGGCGAACGACTGAAAACAACCAAGGTTTTCGACGCTAGAAGATAACTCATGTCCGGATGCCGACACTCTTCGATGTACAATAGGTATCTGCTCCTCTTGTCCTAATCCAACTCTTCATTTAATGTTCTAAACTCCTACACTCCCTATGTGCTATGAGAAAAGACGTCTGTCTTATCACCACAAGGAGCCATTCTGTCAACTTCTGAGGCAAAAATATATCAGGACCTAATTTGACCATTTTGATTTAGTGGTTAGATTCAATGAGCTCCGTTGAAACTCTGCTGACATCGAATAGAATTTTCAAATTTGTTCCTCTAGCTACCAGGTTAGCCAGCTCATCCGCTTTAGTGTTTCCTTCTCTGAAAGTATGGTTAATGGTTTTCAATTCAAAATTGTCCATTAACTGTAAGATTACCTCTAAAACTACCATAAGACGCTAATTTGGGGTTGATCTAACTTTGATTGCATTGATGGTAATTAGCGAGTCTCCCTCAATTTCAAGCTTTGAGATCCCTACTTCCCGAGCTAGTATCAGTCCAGACAATAGTGCTTTAAATTTTGCCATATTGTTGGTATCTTTGGGTAATGGTATGGCTTGTTTGGCAATCACATTCCTAGTTGTAGATCGTATGATGCATCCCGCTCCTGAGGGGCCTGGGTTACCTTTAGAAGCTCCATCACAATTTAATTTATACCATCCAATTGGGGGGGGGGGGTTTCCAGACACATGCCTTCCTTAGTTCTTGATTTCTTCTATTTCCTATGCCTATGGTGATTGGATTTTTTAACCCAAACCAAGTTTTTGTCATCTGATCATCCCAACTGGTAAAGAATTTGTATTGTGCTGATTGAGTTTGGATCCAAGAATTCATTACCTCAACTATGGCTGCCTCCAATTTGTTAATTATAGTTTCAAATTTCAAAACTTTATCCTGGAATAATCTCCTATTCCTTTCTTTCCAAATCTCCCAAATCAGAATTAATGGAGAGATCATCCATAGATTATTGAATAAAATTCCTCCCATGATTTGTGGCCATGATATCAAAAGTTGGAGTAAATTATTTGGGGGGGCTAATGACCATCCTAATCTTGAATAAAGCCAATACCAACAATCTTTAGCAAAGGGACAGGATAATAATAGATGATTTACATCCTCTTCATTCTTGAAACACATAATGCATCTGGATGGACCCTGATATCCCATCTTAATAAATTTATCTGCAGTTAAAATTCTACCCTGGGATGCTGCCCACATAAATAACCTAGCTTTTGGGAGTCCAACCTTGTTCCAACATAATTGTGCTAGGATCTCTTCTATTTTGGATGTGAATGATTTGGCTATTAGATTGTAACCCTCTTTGACACTGTAGGATCCTGATTTTGCCCCATTCCAAATGATTTCATCTTTTCCTTGTTTGAGAAGAAAGGGCCTATCTTTGATCAATATTTTGAGCTTATCTACCTCTCTTATATCTAATTGAAGTGATGAGAAGTCTTTCCACTCCCAAGAACCATCTATAGCAGTAGAGGATGAAGGGATGATATAGTCACTGAGATATGGTCCCCAGGATGAAGTACAAATATGACTAATCTGATTGGGGCCTAACTATGAATTTATGGTTGGATGTCCATCCCAAGAGTCTTCCCAGAATCTCGCTTCCTTTCCATCTTTGATATTCCAAGATATGTTATTGTCAATAATATGTCTTGACTTAGCTATGAAGTTCCATATTCTCGAGCCTTTTGGGAACTCTTTAATTCTGACTATATCTTCCTTATTAAAGTTGCCTAAATATTTAGCTCTGAGAATTCTAGTCCATTTGACATCCTGATTATACACTATTTTCCAATAAAGCTTTGCACCTAGAGCTTGGTTCTACCATAATTGATTTTTAATGCCAGTGCCACCTGAAGATTTCGGTTTACATATTTTATCCCATGAGATTAATGCAAATTTCCTCTTAGATATAGTTTTACTTTTAGAGTTAGATTTAGATTTATCTTTCTCTTAGATTTAGATTTTGATCATTATTTCATTTGATATTTCGATTTAAATTTAAATATTGAGGGCAATGTTGTCATATTGCTTTAGATTTAGATTATTCATTCGCAATGGTGAAAAATCTTTTTTCTTCCTTATTTAAAATTGGAAGATATTTATGATTTAGTTTTAATACTTTACTTTATATATTTTATATATTTAACATTTAATTTTCACTATTATGTGCAGAAAGTATTTATGATTTAATCTATAATTCATTTTTCTAGATCACTGAGAGAAGAAGGGGTTGTATGCTTGCATTTCACAAATGGAAGGAGGATGCTGACAAAGGTTGTTGAGTAAGGCTTTATGCTTGTTTGAATTAGCTTTAAAATTTGTAAATCCTCTCCAATTGTTATGTCTATGATTTCACGATCATTCTACAATGTTTAAAACATCCTGCTGGAAGTAGGGAGAACAACACCAAAGAATTTGGTTTAATTTTTGCCAATAAACTAGGTTGAGGTGATCATTGTAAAAATAAAATTGTGGGACCAGGGAGTGAGATAAATTCAATCTAATGGATATGATTGAATTCTAGATGTTTCCATAAAGATTATGAAAAAAGATGAGAAATTTCAGGATTTAATGGACCATATTAGAAAAATATTATTTCTATCTATTTATTGTCGGCACAATCAATTATCAGTATTATGATGTTTCTATTATTTAATTAATTAGGATGATATGATTAGCATATAAAGGGGAAAATATATCTCTATCATTGTGCAAACAATAAATTTTCTAGAGAAATAATTCAAATTTAAATATGTGCTAATTTTTTGAATTAATGACCTATAAGAAAGAAAGAAAAAATGACCAAGAGGTCTCTTGAAATATTACCCTAAACCAAATTGAGACTTTACACCAACACTAAAAAAAATTAAATATTAACCTTTAAAAAAATTGCAACTAACCCTAATCTTAAATAAATGTTAAGTCCAATTAAACTTTATACTTAAAATCTTAGTTGAGGAGAAACCTATTGATTAAATAGAAAGAACAAACCTTGAAAAACTAGATTCAATCCCAACCTTGACTCTATCTCATATTAGACATTAAAACCCAAGATGAACCTAACCCTAACTAAGATTAAAAAATATGGTTACTTAAAAAATTAAGCTCTAAGCTTAACTCTAACCATTATACTAAACCAAATTAAACTATAACCCTGATTTTAAACCTAGCTAAATCCTAACTTCTATAAAATCCAAATAAAATGACCATTGAAATCTAACACTCAACTTAACCCTAATCCTAATACACTTATAACCAACATTATGAAAAAAGATGAGAAAGTCTAGGATTTAAGGGACCATATTAGAAAAATATTATTTCTATCTATTTATTGTCTTCACATTTAATTATCAGCTAAATATGATATTTCTATTATTTAATTAATTAAGATAATATGATTAGCATAGAAAGGGGAAAATATATCTCTGTCATTGTTCAAATAATAAATTTTCTAGAGAAATAATTCAAATTTAAATATGTGATATTTTTTTGAATTAATGACCTATAAGGAAGAAATAAAAAATGGCCAAGAGGTCTCTTTAAATATGACCATAAACCAAATTAAACTTTACTTCAACACTAAACCAAATTAAACACTAACCTTTAAAAGAATTGCAATCCTAACCCTAATCTTAATTAAATTTCAAGTCAAATTAAACTTTATACCTAAAATCTTAGTTGAGGAGAAACCTATTGAATAAATAGAAATAACAAACCTTGAAAAACTAGATTGAATCCCAACCTTAACTCTATATCGTATTACACATTAAAATTGAAGATGAACCTAACCCTAACTAAGATTAAAAAATATGGTCACTTGATAAATTAAGCCCTAAAATTAACCCTAACTATTAGACTAAACCAAATTGAACTATAACCCTAATTTTAAATCTAGGTAAATCATAACTTAAATATAAAATCCAAATAAAATGACCCTTGAAATCTAACACTCAACTTAACCCTAATCCTAATATAATTAAATTATAACCCTAACTCTAGCTCTAATTTAACTCTAATTCTAACCCTGAGTATAATCATACCTTATTCATAATCAAACCTTTACCATAATCAATACCTATGTATAGGTAGCTTCAACCCTAACTATAACTCAAATATTTCCCTTTAATTGAATGCTAACCCTAACCTAACCTTAAATATAATCCTAATTGTGCTTCAACCATAACACTAATTAAACTACAACTATATCCCTAATTGAACCCTACTTATAATTTTATCCTAACTATAAGCATAGTCTTAACCCTAACCCTAATATCCACCCTAACAAAACCCTAATATGAATCCTAACAAAAGCCTAATCTAAATTCTAACCAAAGTGTAATCAAAACCTTAACTTCATCTAGGTAACCTTAATCATAATTCTAATTCTAACTATAATTCTAACTCTCACCCTAATAACACCCCCAACCCAAACCCTAATCCTAACCATGATATAAACCCTAAGCCCTAATTGTAACAATGATATAAACCCTAACCCTAACCATAATCCCAATCCTAACCCTAAACCTAATCCTAATCCTGAACCTAATCCCAATCCTAACCCTAATCCTAATCCTAACCCTAATCTCTAAACTTAACCCTAAACATTATACTAAACCAAATTGAACTATAACCCTAATTTTAAATCTAGATAAATCCTAACTTATATAAAATCTAAATAAAATGACCCTTGAAATCTAACACTCAACTTAACCCTAATCCTAATATAATTAAATTATAACCCTAACTGTAGATCTAATTTAACTCTAATTCTAACCCTAAGTATAATCATACCTTATCCATAATCAAACCCTTACCATAATCAATACCTACGTATAGTTAGCTTCAACCCTAACTATGGGTGCTCCCACAATAGTGTGTCCCACTTTTTTAGACATGTTGATTTCTGCTGAAATAACACATTTTTAATAAAATATGATGATTTAAGCCTTGAGAGGTTCCATTTGAAGGAATTAATTACAAATGGTTAGCTCAAAGCCTCTTAGATTAAAAAAACATTGATATAACATCTATACTCCTCATTCATACCTATAATGGAATCTCCTTCACAACTATTAAAATGCTGACAAAAAATCACTTCGACTTTATATTTTAGTAGATCAAATGAATCTATTTGAAAAATCTATCTATGTAGTGTGATGCTATTCGGAACAAGTTTTCTAATGAGTATAATTTTAATACATATTGAGTTCATTATCACTTTAAATAATACTTTAATTAAACATAGGTTGTTTGGTCATTCAACAACCTGTCTCTTCAAGACTTTGGGAAAAATAGTAAATTACAAAAAAAAATTATGAAAAATATGTAGGAAAAGAGTATTTGTGTTACCTTTCTATAAAAAAAAAAAAAAAAGAATTTTGAGGTGTACATAGACCAATTTAGAGTGATCCAAGTGACCTTATGTCTAAATTACAATTACTGTCACTTTAGAACTTAATAAGCTATGAAATATTCACCCAAAATGAATGAAACCAATTGCATCCTTTGGATATTTAAGTTACAAATATAATCTCAAAAGAATTACATCATTATGATTTTTTTAAAAAAATTTATGTTGATCCAAGTGACAGGAACTCCTTAAAAACATAGTTTTTCACACAAACCACTTTTTAAAGGAGAAGGAAAAATGAATTTTAATGAATTTTAATTTTTTTTTAAAAATATTTTTACAAACTAGAAAGAAAATTCTAAAAGACTCTAGTTTACATAATCTTCAAATTCCTAATAGTTTTGCGGAAATAGGTGTTCGAAAGTGAATTTTTTTTTCAGAATGTTGATCTTTGTGTCAAAGTTAGCCAAAATGTGGGACACACTATTGTGGGACCACCCCTATAACTCAAATATTTCCCTCTAATTGAATGCTAACCCTAACCTAACCTTAAATTTAATCCTAATTGTGCTTCAACCATAACACTAATTGAACTACAACTATATCCCTAGTTGAACCCTAACCATAATTTTATCCTAACTATAAGCATAGTCTTAACCCTAACCCTAATATCCACCCTAACAAAACCATATATGAATCCTAAAAAAATCCTAATCTAAATCCTAGCCAAAGTGTAATCAGAACTTTAACTTCATCTAGGTAACCTTAATCATAACTCTAATTCTAACTATAATTCTAATTCTCACCCTAATAACACCCCCAACCCAAACCCTAATCCTAACAATGATATAAACCCTAAACCTAATCCTAATCCTAAACCTAATCCCAATCCTAACCCTAATCCTAATCCTAATCCTAAAACTAACCCTAAAACCTCTTCGTAAGTATAATCTTAACCATAATCCTAAATTCTAAAGCCTAATCCTAACCATAGCCCTAACTCCCTAACCCTAACCATAATACCCTAATCTTAACCATACTATAGATCCTAAATTCTAAACCCTAATCCTAAACTTAATTGCTAAACCCTAATTCTAAATGTTAAACCCTAAATCATAAATCTTAAACTAAACTATAAACCTAAATGGTAAACCCTCATCATAAATGCTAAACTTGGACCTAAATGCTAACCCCTAAATGCTAAATTACAATCATAACATGAACCATAAATATAACCATAACTCTAACCATGTCATGCATATAAACCTTTATCCTAAACCTAACCCTAATATTAACCAAGATGTAAACCATTAACCTAATGATAATACAGATCCTAAACCCTAAATCATAACCCTACTCAAAACTACAACCCTAACCATAATAATAACCATAATCTAAACCCTCACTTTAACCATAATCCTAAACCTAACCCTAGACCTAAATGCTAAACCCTAATCCTAACATGAACCCTCAAAATAACCATAACCTAAACCATTCCATGAAATTAAACCTTTATCCTAACCCTAACCATAATACTAACTATGATGTAAACCCTAACCATAATGATAATCCTAATTCTAATCCCTAATCTCAACTGTAATCAAAATCCAAGCCCTAACCATAATACTAACCATGATGTAAACCCTAACACTAATGATAATCCTTATCCTAAGCCCCAATCCCAACCCTAATTAAAAGCCTAACCTTAACCATAATACTAACCACGATCTAAGCTCTCATTGTAACCATAATCCTAATGCTAATGTTAATATCAAATTTAACTCTTTTCCTAACCCTATACTATAACCATAATCAAAACCTTAATCTAACCATAATTACGAACCATAATCAAAACCTTAATCTAACCCTAATCCTAATCCTAATCCTAAAACTAACCATAAACCTTTATCATAACTATAATTATAACCATAAACCTAACTATAACCCTAATAATTAAATCCTAAATCTAACCCTAACTATTAACTGTAATAATAATCATAACCCTAACCATAACCATAATCCAAAGCCTAACCTTGATCCTAAGTCTAACCATAATTCTAACCCTAACACTAAACAAAATTCTAACCCTAACCATAAACCTAACCCTAATGTTTAACCTTAGCACCAAATCCTAAATGTAACTATAACCATAACCAAAAGTCTAAACCCCAACACTAACCATAATCATACTCATTAAATGTTAAACCCTAAACATACATGCTAAAATATAATTGTAAATGATAAACCATAATCATATAGACCTAAACCAAATCCTAGTTGTAATTCTAATGTTAACATTAATCCTAATCTTGACCCTAACACTAACCCAAACCATATCCCTAGGTTTAATGCTAAATATTTATCCTAACCCTAACCCTAATACTAACCATGATGTAAATGCTAACCCTAATGATAATCCTAATCCTAAGCCCTAATCTCAACCACAATCAAAATTCTAACCCTAACCATAATATGGGGTGGTCCCACAATAGTGTGTCCCACTTTTTGGCCAACTTTGACACAGAGATCAACATTCTAAGAAAAAACTTCACTTTCAAACACTTGTTGCTGCAAAACTATTAGGAATTTGAAGATGAGGTAAACTAGAGTATTTTAGAATTTTTTTTCTAGTTTCTAAATATATTTTTCTAAAAAGAATTAAAATTCATTTAAATTCATTTTTCCTTCTCCTTCAAAAAGTGGTTTGTGTGAAAAATTGTGTTTTTAAGGAGTTACTGTCACTTGGATCAACATAAATTTTTTTTAGAATATGATAAAGATGTAATTCTTTCGAGATTATATTTGTAACTTCAATATATAAAGGACGCAATTGGTTTCATTTATTTTGGGTCAATATTTCATAGTTTATTAAGTTCTAAAGTGGCAGTAACTTTAATTTAGACATAAGGTCACTTGGATTGCTCTAACTTGATCTGTGTATATCAAAATTCATTTTTTATTTTTATTTTAAAAAAAGGTAACACATACTTTTTTCCTACATATTTTTCATATTTTTTTTGTAATTTACTATTTTTCTCAAAGTCTTGAAGAGACAGGTTTTTGAATGACTAAACAACCTATGTTTAGTTAAAGTAATAAATTTAAAAGTGATAATGAACTCAATATGTATTAAAATTATATTCATTAGAAAGCTTTTTCTGAATAGCATCATACTATATAGATAGGTTTTTCAAATGGATTCATTTGATATGCCAAAACATAAAGTTGAAGTGATTTTTTGTCAGCATTTTAATAGGTGCGAAGGAGACTCCATTGTAAGTATGAATGAGGAGTATAGATGTTATATCAATGTTTTTTTAATCTAAGAGGCCTTTAGCTAACCATTTGTAATTAATTCCTTCAAATGGAACCTCTCAAGGCTTAAATCATCATATTTTATTAAAAATGTGTTATTTCAGCAAAAATTAGCATGTCTAAAAAAGTGGGACACACTATTATGGGACCACCCCATGATGTTAACCCTAACCTTGACAATAATCCTAATTCTAAGGCCTAATCCCAACCCTAATCAAAATACCAACCCTAACCATGATGTAAACCCTAACCCTGATGATAATTCTAATCCTAATGTCTAATCTCAACCATAATACTATCTACAATGTATGTCCTTACCCTAACTATAATCCTAACCTTAAACCCTATACCCTAATCATAATCCTAACCCTAAACCTTGATCATAACCATCACTGTAACCATAAACCTAACTCTAACCCTACCAATAATCTTAAATCTAACCATAAATATTAACTATAACAATAATCATAACCCTAACCCTGACCATAATCCAAAGCCTAACCCTAATCCTAAGTCTAACCATAATTCTAACCCTAAACCTAAACAAAATTCTAAGCATACCATAAACCTATTCCTAGCATTAAACTTTAACACTAAATCCTAAATATAACTATAATCATAACTATAAGCCTAAACCCTAACCCTAACCATTATCATACTCATTAAATGTTAAACCCTAATCATAAATGCTAAAATATAATTGTAAATTGTAACCATAATCCTAATCGTAATTCTAATCTTATCCTTAATCCTAATCTTCACCCTGACACTAACCCAAACCATAAACCTAAACCAAATCCTGACCATAATTCTAATCTTAACCTTAATCCTAACCTTGACCCTAACACTAACCCAAACCATAGCCCTAGATTTAATCCTGACCCTAATACTAACAAAATCATAGCCCTAGGTTTAACACTAACCAGGTATTTACATTGATGAACCTAATTTTTACAATAACACTAACCTTTACCATAACCCTACCACTTAGAACCTTAACAATAATATTAGAACTAACTATAATAGTAACACTAACCATAACAATAACCCTTACGCCATCAATTTCAAAAATAAAAATCATAAAATGTCTCCCATGTTGCACCACGACTGCTACTAGCTTATATATACCTATATATATAATACACCGAGAGTAATGCTTCTCGAGGTGCCTATTTTCACCAACCCTAACACACACAAACCTTGCAATTTGATGAAAATAGGCACCTCGAGAAGGATTACTCTTGGTGTAGTGTGTGTGTGTGTGTGTGTGTCTATATATATATATATATATATATATATATATATATATAAGCTAGTTTTAATGTTTTGTAGCGAAATGTTGGAAAGTAAATTTAGGCTTCTGGTTTTATTTTTTCTACTTAATTCTTTTGACTATCTAGTAAAGGACTTCTGAAGTGAGATTCTAATGTAGACAAAGAATTGACTAGAGTAAAGGACTTCTGAAGTGAGATTCTAATGCAGGCAAAGAATTGACTAGAGTAAAGGACTTCCGAAGTGAGATTCTAATGTAGGCATGAGATGCAGGACCCGTAAGAGTTTATATAACCAATGTTGAGAAGAATAGATGAGAAGTTTCTTATGACATACTTCCTAGATGCAACCCATCTTCTTTGTGTTCTCAGGAAATGGGTTGATCTTTTCCTGCATGCCTAATCCATTGGAATTTCTTTCAAGGAAAAATTTCACTTAATCAGTACAAGCATTTGCACATCAGCTTCACTTTTACTTCTGTATGAATTGATTAGTAATAGGAAGAGTGATTTTGGTTGGGCGAGCACATACGAAATTGTTGAGGGAATGTTTGTGCTGACTGCACCTTTTATCCATCATGCCTTTTTCATATTCCTTTGTTGAAATCAAATGTTTGTTATAAATAAATGATGATGTTTTTAATATCAATAAAATGATTATTGAATTCCCTTGTTACTTTCTTGCCATCACTATATTTTGTAGGTTAAAAATATGAATCACAAAAATACTGTTCCAAATATCGTTACTTGGAATTTTTTTTGTAATTATAAAAACATTCATTTGATAGTTATAGATCTAGAGAGCCTAAAAATTTATCATCATATATATATATATATATATATATATATATATATATATATATATATATATATATATATATATATATATATATATATATATATATATATATATATATATATATATATATATATATATATATATATATATATATATATATTAACTAAATGTGTTTATTAGAGTCCCATTAATGAACATTTATGGCCTGAAGGATATCTTTTAAATTGGGTGTGATCTGGCATACAAGGTTATTGGTTGTTCACTGGACTTCCCTCTGCAAGTTCATTATAGATGCAGTTCGGCAGTTATAGCTGCAATGTCCTATTGTTCTTCTGGTATGTCTATAGATTGTCGTTGGTGTAGCATTGTATTATTTATTTTCTTTTAAACCTTTTGAACATGCAAACTATCTACAATAGTAAGCTAAATTATTATCTTGTTGAGCTTTGTTGGTAATGAATGATATTTATTCAGTAGTGAAGTTTGTTTACTATTGGAATTTAGTAATTTTTGTTGAGGGTTTCATATATTATTTTTGGATTTCTAGTTTTGGAAGTTCTAGTAGATTTTTTTTTAACTTATTTATTTTCTTTAATATTGAAAATGGGATACAAGAATATATTTTTCCTTGATTTTAGTTAATAAATTTTATAGAATAGAAATTGAAATATCAATTTATTTTGTTGAAAGTTCAACTTTAGCTAAGAAGAATACATTTTTCCTTAACTTTAGTTAACGGATTTTATAGAATAGAAAATTGAAATCTCAATTTTTTAGTATTGAGATGTTTTAAAAATCTATGAGTGCCATTGTATTACTCAAGGAAAAAAGTGCAAGATTACTGAAGTTGAAGGTACAAATATTTGCCTAACGTATTTAAAATTTTAAGAGTTATGTAGTAGATTTAAAGTCTTCAGCATTAGTATGCATTTATTCCATTTTGTTTTGAATATAACTGAATTTCATTTTAAAATTGAGATTGACAGTGTCACATCCCATATGATAGCCACATTGATTGAGGGAAAACACAATAAAAAACTTCACGAACTACATTAAAAAGGAAAATGGACGAGTCAGACAAGAACATATGAGTCATTAATATGGTATGGCATCCCACTCTTACCATAATTTTCCCCTTGCAAGGTAGTGATAATGGGTGTAAAAAAAGTTGAAAAAAGGAAAGAAGTTTAGGAGTTAACCCATTAACTGCAAATGTATGGACATGAACATAAATATTTATGGAAACTATCATGGGTACTTAGTGAGGTAAAGAAAATTCATGTTTCCATTACCATTATGGAGGAGGACTATCGATTTCACTAGGACAATATGGGTAATATTGGTAAAATGAACAAAGAATAAGGGAAAGGAACTTGTAGTGGTTGTATACGGGAGCTAACTTTGTGTATCTGTAGATTCTAAATGGTATGTCAGATTTTGATATTTTTTGGAGATGTCTTTGTATGTGAATTAATTGCTTAAAACTAAGGTTTCAACTTCTATGTATTTATGGGTCTTTCAATAGAGACTATCAAACATGGAACGGATAAAAATGACCATTTCAAAGTGTTGCCTAGAAAGCGGCCCCTACTTCGCCAATAGCCACCAATCACATAACCAAAAAAAATTCACTTTACCCCTAATTAATAAACATAATTAGATATAAATATAACATATTTAGTATGTGTAATACTTATTAGACCCCTAACGGTTACTGGTTCCTTTCCCTAGATGGGGAAATATTGCTAGAATGAACACAGAGTAGAGAAACCCCTCAAAGAATATAGGAATAATTAACTACAATGAAGGAGGATGGATGAGGGATTCATTGCAAGTAATTGTGGGCATATTTAAAGCTATAGTGGAAAATTATTCTCTTGTGAGGCACTAGTGAAGGGAGAGTGATTTTATCAAATGTTATAGTTGCTACAGTTGTGGTAGACATGTACATAAATGTGCGAGCTTAGACAAGGCACATGAATTATTTGGTAGAATGTCACAAAAGAGATGTCATCTCATGGAATGTAATGATTGGAGGGAAAGCATGAAATATTTTTATAGATAATGCTTTAAAAACTTTCAAACTAATACAATGGGAAGGTGTGAATCAAATTCCATGACATTTCACAACCTTTTCCTACTGTGCCAAAATGGAATCTTTGGAACAAGGCATGGGCATGCACCAAAAACATAAATGATGCAAATACCCTGATAGGCATGCATGAAAAATGTGGAAGTAATATAAGCTATTTGGTGTAGAGCCAAAATGCAACCTATGGTAGTATTCTTCCCACCTATACAAAATGGGTGAATGGGAACAATGAATACAATGAGGGTAGGGATGAAATATATTTGTTGAAAAGGCTTATTAAGGAAAATAAGAGAGGAGAGAAATGAGAAAATAAAAGAGAGGATTTGAGAATGGTGTTAGTGGAATGGGTTGAAAAGATTAAATGGCATGAAGTGAGAAAAAAAATAGTACTACTATGGGAAGTAATGCATAGGTAATGTTGTGGCCTTTTTCATTTTCATCAGTGAATTTTTTTTTTGTTTAGATGCCATGTAGTATCCCACCCCTAGTTTGATTTTATAAATGTTATGATTATTTTAGGATGATAGTTATATGTTAGGAAATCATTGATGCTTATGATTTTACTGACCCCATACTTGCATGTGTATGGTTGATGTGTTTGTTTTATATTTTTGTTTGGTGTGCCTGATGTGGTTACGGGACGGAGTCGTAGTTACTTGCTTACTAGATCCACATGATCGGTCGATCCCTTCCATTGTCTATTATATATATATTGGATGTATATGCTTCATCTTGTGATGACAGGTTTACAAGTACAGGGCATCATCTTCCCTGAATTGGCAGGAGTGAGCATGTCCATAAACATTTGTCTAAATGGTAAAGAGGGGAGATAACATGCAGACCGAAAACCCTAACCTAAGCCTAATTGTCCTAGGATTGGACAAGTATCAATTTGACTACCCTACCTAAATTTGTCTAGTTGGCATGGATTCGTGGATCCCTTCTCCTGAGTTTGTTTAGTTTTATGTTGTTTGGTCTCAATCAATTTATTGCGTATGTGGGTGATTTTATGTGATTATTAATTTAGTGATTATAGTTGAAATTTAATATTAATCATAGTCCTAAGTTTATTTGAGTAAATTAAATTAAAAGTCAAATAATTGAATATTTGGATTTAATTGATTATTTAATTGGTAATTAGATTTTATTATGCTTGCGTGCATTATTAAATAATTAAATATTTAATTACATGGTTTTAGGTACTTTAAATATTTAATCTATTTAATATAATTTTTTAATTATTAACATGTGCATTATTGAAAAGTGAATTGTTCTAAAAAATAACTTGTTTTCAAAAGTCAAAGTTGAGTTGTGCGAAATAAAGTTATTTTAATTTATTAATTAGGATTTACTTTCAAATTGTAATTGGAGTTTGATTAGGAGTTAATTGTTGAGTCATCTCTAGGGTTTTGTATGAAAGGGGGAATTGAATTCCTAATAGGGGAAATTGCATTCATTTGAAGATTAGACAGGTTTTGGGAGAAGAATTTTTTGAGAGCTTATGTGCTTGGATTTTGGAGAATTTGGATTATTGTGGTTGTTTGTTGTTTTGGCTACATTGTGCATCTAGAATTTTGGTGTTTGCATCGTTCATGGATTCAGATCTGCGGGTTGGATTCTTATGCAGAGGAATCAGGTGTTTACAGGTCTTCGAGGGTTTCCATTTCAGTTGTGTGCGTTGGATCTAAGGTAGGATCTGGAAATCTCATTCTGTGATTTTATCACCTTAGATCTGTCTATGTTTTTCTTGTTTTGGGTATTAGAGAAAACCCTTGAATATGATAATTTAGGTTTTTATTAAATTTTAGCACAGCAGGATTATGCTGGCAAAATTTCGTTGGAAGATTCCTCATAGATTTCCTTTAAAATGAAAAATCTATCCTAGACTATAGTTAAACTATTAGGCAGGGAGAAAAATAATTTGCTTATGAGAAGAAAATCAATTGTTAGAAAAAAAAACCCAATTTGGTAATAAAAATCAATTTTGGAAATATGTATTATTCTTTGTTATAAAACAAAAATATATAGTTTATTAGTTTTGGTAAAATACAAATTAAAAAAAGACAAATCAATTTATATGCATGAGATTGTCTTTTAAAAAAAATAATAATAGTATACATATCTTCTTTATGTTTATTTTTTGTATTTCAGAAAATTATTATTCAAAAAAAAATGCTTACAAAATTGAATTGTTGTATTTTTATTTTTTTTAATTATTAATAAATAATTTGGGGCAGGGGTCACCTCCTTACCTTTGCCCCCCTCACAGCAGCTGCGCAGGCCTGCACGCGCAGGGTACTACGCAGGTACCCTTGGGTAGGGGTGCGGGCCGTGGCCCCCCCACCCACTTTTCTTTTAATTTGTTTTTAGTTTTTTTTATTTAATTTAATTTGTAAATTAATTTAATTTAATTTGTAATTTATTTTAGATTTCTTTGTTTTTAATTTGTTAATTAATTTATTTTAAATTAAATTTATTTTTATTTATTTATTTTAATTAATTTGGGTTTATGATTTGTTTAAACATAGATTAGTCTTGATTAAATGATTTTCAATGGTTGTTAGATTATATATATGTATATTCATATTTATTATATACATATATAAACATGTAAGTATTTTAAAGGTGTTTTATATTTTAAACTATTATCTGATCTAGAAAATAGATTAGTTTAAATTCTAATTTCTTGATTACTTTAATGTTATATATATAGACTTAAATAAATATATATATTAAGGAATAAATTTTTACACTAAATTTATAGTTCTTTTATAGAATTTGATTCTAGGCATAAATCTATTATTTGTTTAAAATGTCATTTTTAGGTATATTGAGTTTGGGAATATAACCAATTCTTAAGCAGTAGGTTGAATTATAGTCCTTTGGCAACATGGTTTAATAGATGTTATGTTTCTATTAAAATTGGGCTTTTTACTCCGTTGAATTCTTAGAATGAATATAAGGAATATTCTTTTAATTATTGTATTATCTTAAGGTTTATGATAAGTTTCTCTTAGTAGTTAATGTGTTTCTACTTTTGGATTCAATTATGGATCGAGTTTAATTTCTTTATGGCATGAGTGTTGTATTCTTCGTTCCTACAGTGTCTTCTTTTGTATTATGTGATATCGGGTACTAGAAGACCTAGGAGGATATAGAGGTCGAGGTATGTGTCAGATGGATATGTCTTCAATATTATGTTTTGATGTGTGTGTATATTTTGATTATCATCTATGACTTGACCATGTGGGCTCATGATGCTTGTATTTTGTTTATGGTATCTCTATAATCTTTTCTAGTTCTTGTGTGTGAAACTGGATCTGGGATTACCTGGTTGTATACCTGATTAGATCTAGGAGAGATCTGTGAGCCTAGGGTAGTTTACTTAGACATGTAGTAGGAGGTGGCTTGCAATAAGCATCGGGGCCCACAAGTGGCTACTAGGATCACTTATTTTAAGTATCGGTAATAAAGTGATAACCTAATATAATTAAGGGGTATTTAAATGAACCTAATAAGATATGAGTCCTCACCTATGCTTAAGTGCTAGTATAGACTAAGATGGATGTTGAGAATATGACTAGCCACCTTTAAAAGGCATGAGCTGGCATAGTTGATGACTTTGTCTTTACGAGAGGTCATTGATGTCGTGTATGGTCACTTGGTTGTCGGGATCTAGAGAGATTACAAGGACAAAACTCAAGGATTAGACGTACATGATTACACCTTCCTATGCATAGTCTGGTTATTCCACATATGTTGGTTGCCTCTGGATTAGTGAGTCTTACCTATTTTTCTACACCTTGAGTTAGACTTCTTTAAAGAATCCTCTTTCTTAGTAGTTTTACCTTGCTTTTGTGTTGGTTATCTGATTAGGGGTTTTTGTTATCTCCTCAGCATGGTGGGGTAGGCCTTTGTGGTGTTCTACATGGATGGGTGGTAGTGATTCTTTACTATTTGAGATTCAACATCCCGGTGTCGGTGCTTGATGGTGATTATATAGTTGGATTCCTTGTGATTCTTCATTGATATTTATATTTAACAGATGTCCATGACAATTGTATTTATTGATATATGATGTAATTTTAATATTTATGTTATGAAATCTTTTTTTGATATTATTTTAGTTATGTTTTGTTCTTAAGTAACTCTACATCATGGGACCCTCGTGTTTTGTAATCTGTGATGGTTGTTGTTGTAATGTGAGTAAATGGTAATTGCTTCCACACTGATGTTTATCTTGTATGTTAACTTTCAAAAAAAAAAATATTCACCAAACTTAGTAACATGTTTTAGGTTAAATTCTCTCGGGTTCCCCCGTGGGGTGTTACATGGTATCTTAGTTTCTAGATTTGATTGTGTAGACTTTTTTACCATCAATGTTTCAGATCATACTACATGATCCACCATCAGGATGTCAAAGAGTAAGAGAAAGAGGTACATGAAATGGTAGATTGCAAATCTAGCAAATAATAAAAGGAGGAGGGAGAAGGGAAGAGGAGAGGAGAGAAAGAGAAGAGAGCTACACAAGGATAAAAAATAAATAAATAAAAAATGGTCTGTCCTACATCTCAACACTAATAAAAACATCCCTCCAAAAAACATATACATATTTTAATATATCTATATACATATATATTAATATATCTATATACATATATATATGTATAATGTATGCATATGTAAAAGTGAGAAAAATAAGAGTGAAAAGAAGAGAAAAACAAAAGCCAAAAAGAGAAAAGTATAACAATAAAAATAGGACTTATGGATTTATTGTCACATGCTCGTGCCTCAAGGTTGGTTTCGACTACTACTATGATGGGTGAGAATCCACTTGGCAGTAATTTAGTTTTTCATTAGTTCCTATTTATTCCTTGGTTCCATTGTTAGTTGGCTCTTTCTCTTCCCCTGTTTGTTCTTCAGACTCACCTTCATCTACTTGTGCTATGGTGTCACCTCATGTTTCTTCAATTTCAAGAGATCCTCTTATCTCTCAAGCTGATAGGCTCTAGAGTTCTTTGTTCTTGTCTCCACCTCCACATTTTGGTTGTGGTGGTTTCAATCCCTGATGCTTCAAAATGCTTTGTTGTATGGCTTTTTGTCTCCACTAAAAAAATTTTGTGCAAGGTTTTTTGGACCGGTCTTTTTGTCAGGACTTTGATGATCATGGGTTGTCAGTGGCCCTCTTACTTCTTTGGCCTTCAACAACATCCTTCACTCTCCTTCATTTCTGTTTCATAGGGGTGTCCATTACTATGTAATTGTATTTTGGCACTATATCTTGTGCATCAAACTGTATTGGGTAATGGGGATTTTGAATTGTAATTCAACCTCTAAATTGGCCTGGTTTCTCTAGGTGGGGTCTTCGGGTACTCTCAAGAATATTTTTATGAATATGTTGTAATATAGAGATACTCTGTCATTTTGTACTCAGGGTCAATTTTAAACTTGTAATCAGGTCTTTTTTTACCTTGGGGCTTCAGGTAGTTTAGGGGATTTTCTTGAGAATTCGAAGCTCAATTTGTAAATGTATGGGTCATGAATGGAGTTTTCTTTTCCTGGTTCTTTCTCCAGGAGCCCTTTTGAACCAGTTATTATTAATATAAATATAAAATTTTGCCAAAAAAACAAACAATAAAAATAGGAGAAAATGTAGATAACTCTATAAACCCAAAAAATAATAATAGAATGAGTGTGTCTATCAAATATATATAATAGGAAGTGAATAAAAAAGAACAAAAACTAAACATAAAAAAGGAAATGCAAGAATATCTACAAAGGGGGGGGGGGGGGGGGGGGAACAAAAGTAAATAAAATGAGTAAGGAAAACATATGTATATATACAAGCATGTGTGTGTGTGTGTGTGTGTGTGTGTCTAAGAGAGTAAATAATAAGATATCTAAACACTAACATAAAATGGATGGTAATCATTATTTAATTATATAGGTAAGTGTAATATCCATCTCATTGTTTCATTCATTGTTTCATTTTCTATACGTTATGACATGTCATTTATATTTATGGATTTATTGACGCCATACTTGCATGTGTATGGTTGGTGTATATATTTTATTTTATTTTTTGACATGTCTACTATGGTTGAGGGATGGAGTTGTAGTTACTTTCTTTCTTTAAATAACTAAAAACTCATATTTTGATTTGATTGTGAATGTATTATCGTACTTTGTTTATTTTGGTTATTGGGGAAAACTACAATGGCTTTAGGGAAAAGTTCACGAGAGGTTGTCCGGATTGATTTCTTTATGAATTTTTCAATGAATATTATGTGAACTCTTTGAGAGTGGATTTGATCATCATGTTTTTATATGATTTTACATCTTTCGCTATTTGGTTTTATATGGAGAATCTTTATAACAATTTTGAATTCTTGATTGGATCATGTATGGATCTGTGATATTTGTGGATGGTCTCCTATACTTTATTATGTTTGATATTTATTTCTTTTAACCACAAAATAAAAAGTGGCGACCATTATTTGTGTTGAGTCCTAATTAACTTGGTCACCTTGTTTCTACATTTATGATGATTTTGTGTTCTGTATGATGACCCTTGTGGATTATGTTTTACTTCATATTTGGAGAGAGATAATTTGATGCTTTGATCTTGTCATATGAACTATGTGAATTGGAAATTTTTTATTGAGTTGTCCAGTATGGGATGGCCAATTTAGATTCTTATATAGGATGAGATATTAGTTATGCTCCAACACTTGTATTTGATGATGTTTATGGTTAACTAATTTGTCCAAATCTTTTATAGTTTTGATTCTTTCTCTTTTGTTATTTCACTGGGAGCATTAGGGTAGGTTATCTAGAAGCATAAAGGGGAAGTGTAATACCCCACCCACTTTCTAAATTATATATGTTATAATGTCATTTATATTTATGGATTTACTGACCCCATCCTTGCATGTGTATGGATTGCGTTTATGTTTTATATTTTTGTTTGATGTGTCTAATGTGGTTGAGGGATAGAGTTGTAGTTACTTACTTTCGAGATCCACATGATTGGCTGATCCCTGCCATTATCTGTTATATATTTATACATGTATGTATATTCTCATCTTGTATGCAAGATTTTAGGTACTGAGCATCAACTTCCTTGCATTATCAGGATGAATGTACCTTATCGCAATATCTCAATGGTAAGAGAGGGGAGATAAAAGTCAGGTCCAAATCCTAACTTAAGTCATTTATTATCCAAAAATAGTTGACAAGTATCTTAGTTATTACCATCTAAATTTGTCAAGGTGTCGTCATTCATGAACCCTTCTCTTGTGTTTGATTTAGTATTTTTTATGTACTCAGTTTCTTTAGGTTTTGCATGCATGTAGGTTTGATGTAATTTTTGTATTAAAATAGATAAAGGATTTAATTAAAGTTAATTCTATGATTAATTACTTATATCTTATAAAAATTAGAAAGTTAACATTTAAGGTTATTTAATTAATTTGAGAATTAATGAAATGTCTATATTTATTAAAAAGAATTAATTAGAAAGTCTAGTTATGGAAAGTGAAGAATTAATTAAATATTAAGTCTAAATTAAACTTTAAATAGATAATTAAATATAAAATAACATATAGTATTAAATTGCATATTTCAAATATGTTAGGAATTTTAATTATATTAAAATATATAAATTAATATTTAAATGCAAAAGAAGTTAAAAAGGAGTTAAGTTTTAATGTAGAGTTGCATATTAGAAAATACTTTATTCAGAAATTGGAACTTTACCGTATGAAATTCAAGTTAAGTGAATTCATAAAAATAAGAAGAGTTTATTAAATAAATTATTTTTACTCAATTTAAGGTTGAGCTCCTTTTTTTATTCTACATGAGTTTTGGAAAACCTTAGGTTGCTTAGTTTGCCTTTATTAGGAGTATTTTGATACTTATTCTTTACAGACACAAGTTTACACATTTTGGTTCGGAGTCTGAATTGAAAGAAATTACGAAAACTTAGAATTTTCAGGGATTTTTAGATTGTTCTTCATGGCTTTTGTCAATTGGAAGATTAAGATAGGGTTTTAAATCCTTGTAGATTCAATTTTCTATTAAAATATATTTTATTTTGTGTCCACTAGATTTTGTTCATTATAGTTTTTTAATTCTTCTTTTGTATGAAATTTTGTTTTGAAAGCTTTTTGGTTGAAGAAATCTTGTGATTGTAGAATATTTGGTATTTTTGTTAAAAAAAATATTGAGGAAAATCCTTCTACTAAATCAACTAGAATTTGTTTATAATTTTTGTTGAAACCCTAGGAAGTAATCAAATTAAAATAGATATATAATATTTGCATATGAGCATAATATTTTTATAGAATTAAAATAAAGTAGTAAAGAATATATATGGAGAAAAATATATTAAATCATGAAATTAGAAAACCAATGGGAAAAGAAATATATATGTATTTGGACTTTTGAAATATGTATGGATTTATATATATTTTAAAATGATTATTACTATTATTTATTAATTTTTAGATTTAAATAAAAAAATATTATTTTTTTTTTTTTATATTAACTATAAGGGGATCAAAAAATATTACATCGACCAGTATCGAGAGAGGCTAAACCTCAGCCTGAGAATATCAGAGTAGTAGAAAAATTAATTACACAACATAAAACTAGAGAAGAAGAAGCCTAATGCAGGATATCATCCTGAGCCTCAACCCAAGTCATCCAACCTCCCGGGCCTTCCATCCAGACAATGTTTTTTTCCTCCTGAATTTGAGCCAGCATGTTGATTTGGTGATTTGTCACATTTTTATTCTTGTTAACTTTTTGAGTGAGCTTCTTTAGAGTTTCTTCAAAGCTGGCAAAGTTGTCTATATGTCTTCTCCAGTCATAACCATCCTTCAGCTCATAGACGAACATGGTGGATTGTCCTGCTTGGAGGAATATTTTGAGCTTCTTTCTATCAATTGTCAAGTTCACATTCACAGGTGAGGAGATTTTAAAATAAGTGATTTTTTGAAAATAACTCAGTAAGGGACCTGGGAGAATCTTGATACCTTTCTTTGTTTCTACGCTTCCAAATATGCCAATGAATGTTAGAAGATAGTGCATGCTCTAGAAAATATTAGTATCCTTTTTTAAACCTTCAATATAACTAGTGATGATTCAAAGAATATTCAAAAAACTAGGATAGATGATACCAAACATACGCCATATATTTTTTGCAAAAGAACAATAAAATAGAATATGTCTACAGGAGTCAGGAAGCCCACAAAGTCTGCAAAGATCATTGGCACCAAGATCTTTTCTCAAAGGGATTTTGCTGAGCAACATAAGCCATTTGAAGCATTTTATCTTAGGGTCAATAGGAGATTTCCAAAATTTGTCAAAGTGCTTCTTCCACAAATTAGCATCCAAGTTAGTGTACCAAAGTTTATTAACATGACTAATGATGTTTGTATTAGAATTAATGATTTTGTAAATGTTTTTAGCTTTAATTTTATCCACTATAGCACCATCAAGATATTTCACCTTTAGAAATCTATGAGAATCAACATGGAAGGCTGTGGGAAGGTCCTTACAGGCTTTGACAATCATATTATAAGTTTTCTTTTAGGAGGGAGGAATATGGAATTTGGAGCTAAGATCATCCCAGTTGATAAGCCTATCCTCCTCAAAGAGACGAATGAGTAGCGAAATGCCCAGATTATTCTAGTGCTTAGCAGAGAAACCTTGGGAGAGGGAAATGGGTTTTCCTACAAGGTCCAGATTCCACCAAATGGATCTTTCACCATATAGAATTTTATGATCAAAGAATGTTCTATTAGGAATGTGTGGTTTAACATATTTCCAAGCTTTCCAAATAGTCTTAAGAACCGTAGAGCCTTAGACAATAATAGGAAAACTGCCCTCAATGATATGACAAAAGGGGATGTTCTTCCAAGACTTAGCCTTTCGATGGATACCCATCTCAATATTTCTTCTAACAAGGACCTTCCAGGGTTCATCTCCTTCTAAAGAGTGGAAGATCCATTTGGAGGAAAGGGTAGTCCCTTAAGTCTTAAGGTCTTTTAAGCCTAGACCCCCAAGGAGATTATCACTATGACACCAATCCCATTTCACAGCATGATACTTCTTTTTTCCTTTACCATCAGACCATAAGAAGCTCCTAATGGCTTTCTGAATTTCCAAAATTTGATAATTATTAAACATCTAGGCAGAGGAGTAGTAAACATTATAGGAGGAGAGAGTTTTCTGGCAAACCTGAACTCTACCAACTAAGGAGATAGGTTTGTTATGCCACTTATTAAGCTTTTTATAAATCTTATCTTTGACCCACATCCATATATCCTTAAGGGAGGATTCTATAGAGAAGGGAATACCAAGGTAACAAATGATCTTCTGAGGACCTCCCCATTGAAAATTAAAATTATTAAGCCAATCATGGGGATGATCATTTCAACCCAAGAAAATACATTTAGGTTGGGAAATGTGGGCATCAGATATAGAGGAGAAGGAGGTGAGTTTGAAATGCAGAGTTTCAAAGTTTTTTTCAGTAACTTCAAATAATATAGAAGTATCATCAGCAAAGAAGTTAATAAGGTCACAGCCATCGAGAAGGGTGATGCCTTTAACAGTTGGAGAAATGGAATTATCTCTAAGAATGTAGGTGAGGACATCAGAGAAGATAACAAAAAGGGAAGGGGAAAGTGGGTAGCCCTACCTAATGGATCTACCAAGGGAGAAGGGGGCAGAAAGAGAACCATTAACATCAACCTAGGAAGAAGCATCCTTCAACAGAATTTTAGTAAAGGAATACTAAGTATTAGGAAATCCAAACACCTATAGCATCATAACATGATAAAATCCCATTCAATCTAGTCATAGGCTTTCCCAAAGTCTAGAAGTAGAATAACAAAGTTTTGGTTAGATTATTTGGACCGACTCATAGCTTCCCAACTAGTTATTATGTTTTCAAGGATATATGTGCCTTTAATAAATCTAGTTTGAGTAGAGAAAAAAAATTTGGGAAGGATGGTTTTGAGTCTCAAAACAAGAATTTTAGCAAGGATTTTATTGGAAACATTAAGGAGAGTTATAGGCCTCCAATTTTTGAGAAGGGCTTTGTCCCCATCTTTAGGGATTAGCTTTATGATACCTTTTTTGATAAAGCTACCCAAGGTACCTTTATTATGAGCTTCAAAATAAATGCCATAGAGATCTTTGCAGACCCAGTTCATATTGGCCTTATAAAATTCCACGGGTAATCCATCAAGTCTAGGAGTATTGTCATTCTTCAATGGCTTAATAGCTTTTTCTATTTCTTCTAAGGAAATGTATTTATTGATAAGGTCAACATCCTGACTAGATATTATATTGGGGATGAGAGATTTATAATTATGTGTAAGAGATTTAGTCTCCTCAGAATCTTCAGAGGTGAGTAATTTACTATAGAAGTCAAGACATCTTTAATCCCATCACTATCCAAAATTTCTTTGTTATTAACAAAAATTTTGTCTATAGATTCATTTGCTTTCTTTTTTTAAGGAGATTGAAGAAAAATTTAGGCCCTCTTTCTCCATTTTTGAGCTAGTGAGCACAAGATCTAATTTTGGCTCCTCTAATTTTGACCTATTGAAGTTGTCTAAGATCTTCCCTAGCCTTAGCAATGTGAGTAAAGAGGTTACCATCAGAGGGATCAACTTGAATGTTTAACTCAGTAGAGCACAACTTAGCAAACAACATTTTCTTAGAGTATCTATAGTCTTTGGATTTTTTTTGGCCTATGGTTTGTAACAATTTATGCCAAGTAGAAATTTTATGGCTCCATAGATCAATAGTGGAGAGGTAAGGGAGATTTTAATTGTTGATGATCCTAATAAGGTTAATAGAAAAGAAACATCTTCATCCAAAAGAAGAGAATTATTGAGAATGAATCTCTGGTTGTCATCCTTCTTCATGAAAGGGGAATCATTAATTCTAATACAACAGAGATAGGGTGATGATCCGAGAGGGAGGTGGACGTCACCATAACCAAGTTCCCTTGTTTATTGGGGTGGAAAGAAAAAATATTCCTATTAGCATAGAATCTATTTAGCCTGGCATATATTCTAGAAGGTCCTTGTTGAAAATTACACTAGGTATGCCATGGAGCATTGTTGGCATCAAAGTTTCTGGTTAGCAGATCAAACAGTTATTTGTTATGTTTCATCCTATTCCATTGCACCTTTCCTAAGTCTCTCCAAGAGAAGGGGAGACCCCCAATTTTGTCTTTTGGGGACTCAATCATAATGAAATCACCCCCGAAGAACCAAGGGATATTGGGGAGGGAGGCGAGCCAAGACCATAAGTCCACTCTCTCTTTGTAATCATTGGAAGCGTATACAGAGTAAATGCCAAAGGAAAAGGAGTTAATGTTCATGGTGACCAAGACAGCCCAATTACAAGGGGACACTCCCTTACCCATGATGCGATTGGCCCATTTAGGATTAATAAGAAGGCCTACCCCACCCTTCCTTTAGAATGACTGGAGAACACCTTACCAGCTTCCTTCAAAATGAAATTTAGATTACTAAGAGGGGGGGTGAATCAGTTATCAGATAATTATAAATTTTATCATCTTCAACAGCATTAAACCATGTAAGCAATATAATTACCAACCATAGAAAGATATTCATACATAATTACACAATAAGACAAGATATGTTGACTAGGGAACTGTTAGGAATAAGGTGTCTCAACCTTGGATAATTCCTATTCTTATTATTTGTTTTGTAAATGTATTTTTTGCAAATAATGAAATTAAGTGTTAGTGTACATGTCTAGTTGGCATGTTGATGTGTCACTCCACTTGATGTGTCAGCATCTTGAATTGTGTGTAAGGAGATCATGGCTGAAACGGTTATGACGGATTCCTATAATGTGTAAGAGATATTTAAGGAATGTGCTATGATAGGTGTAAGAGCATCTTATGACTTGGGCCTATTTGGGCACCCAAGAAGAAGTGGTTGGTGTGTGTAAGAGAATATGCCAAAAATAGGTTGGTATGACAGATTCTCTTACACTTCTCTTATGACCGTTATTTTTGGCAGATTCTATGACAAGTTGTCATAGTCTATTCCAGGGATGGATGCCAATTTTTGGGATTGCATGTAACAACTGTGTACATGTGGCTTTCTACATGGGTCTTGGTGGTTGGATGCCAAACTCCTTTTTTGGGTATTTTTTGGGTCCTGAGGAGTCTATATATATGGTGTTGCTTCTATGGGAGAGATATAAGTTTTACTAGTCTCTCATCTCCTAAAAGAACTTGCATTGCAAGTGTGTTGTAGTCTTTGTGTTGAAGACAATACATTGTGCAGGTTTTGGAGGGGTGGGGTTGTTTTACCGAAAGTTTTTTCCCCACCAGCATATCTTTATGTTTATGTGTTTCAATCTTCTCTATCTATTTTCTGTATGCATGGTATATGGCTGCAATATCTTTGTTAAAGTAGTTAACGAATCTGAAATTGTAAGGATTTAAAAAGAATTTGCACAATTCTTTCCTTTAGAGATTAGTGTAGGAAGCTATTTCTACACCTGAGTTTCCTTACAAGTGGTATCAGAGCCTGATCAACTTTTGATCCTATTTGTTGGGTAGGGTTTTTTGAGCGAATCTCAAGTTGAGTGGGAGTTTTGTGCAGAGCATTCTAAATCTTATTTGTAGATTGAGATGGCGAGTTCCTCATATAGTAGAATGGAGGTGGAGAAATTTAATGGCACTAATTTTGAGTTGTGGAAACTCAAGATGGAAGACATGCTTGAAGACCGCAATCTATGGGAGGCTACTTCACTTGATGTGAAACCTGCAATGATATGGCAAGTGGATTGGGAGATCAAGGATTAGAAGGCTAAGGGTCTCACTAGACTCTGTCTAGCAGATGTCGTTCTTCTAAATGTTCTTGATGAGACTACTACAAATTATTTTTGGAAACAACTTGGGTCTGTATATCAAGCCAAATATCTGGTGAATAAGTTGTTCTTGAGAAAGAAGTTGTATTCTTTAAGAATGGAGGAAGGTGGATCTGTAACTGATCATCTCAATGCATTCAATTTATTGATTGCACAGTTGGCATCATTCGATGCCAAGATCAAGGAGGAGGATCATTGTATGACCCTACTTTGTTCCTTGCTAGATTCAAGGGACCATCTTGTGATGGCTCTTGGAAGTACTATAGTCACATTCTATATGGACGATGTGGTGTCTTCGCTTCTATTTGAGGAGATGTGAAGAAAGACTTCGGATTCATCTAAGGAAGCCCTTGTTGTTCGCAGGAGATCCAATGACAGAGGAAAGAAGAATGACAACAAGTCAAAGAAGGGTAGATCCAAATCCCATGGGAGTTCTAAGACTCCTGGAAAGTCTAAGGTGAAATGTTGGAACTATGATAAAACTAGGCACTTCCAGAGGGACTGCAAAGAACCGAAGAAGAAGAAGAAAGGCTTAGATTCAGCTTCTGAAAAATCTCAAGAAGATGGAGATGCTTTTATTGTAGCTTTGGAAGCCCATGCATCTAATGATGTGTGGTTGGTAGACTCAAGTGCTTCTTTTCACATGACCTCTCATCGAAACTGGTTCTCAAAATATGAAGAGTTCGATGGTGGAAAGGTGTACTTGGGTGATGATTCTCACCTAAAGATAGTTGGATGCGGAAGGGTCACTATCAAATTTCCTGATGGACGAGTAAAGGGAATCAACGGAGTTATGCACATTTTTAGTTTGGCATGAAACCTATTATCTGTAAGTATGCTGAATGATGTAGGTCTGCAAGTTGTCTTTTCGAAAGAAGGATGCAAGATGATGAGAGGATCGATAGTGCTTGCAAGGGGTACTAGGAGAGGTACCTTATTTCAGCTAGATGCATGTATTCCTCTATGTAATAGTTCTTCATCCTCACCATCTAAACGAGCAGTGAAGAATTCTATGGTTATTGGTTCTGATGGTAGTACAAACACTTTGGAAGGTAAGCTTCTTGTAGAAAAGACAATGTTGTGGCATATGAGATTTGGCCACATTGGTGAAAAGGGTCTCAGAACCCTAAAAAATAAAAACCTCTTTGAGGGGTTAAATGATTGCAATCTCGATTTTGACTTCTGTGAACACTGTGTCTATGGTAAACAAAATCATGTTTAGTTTTACTCTAGTTCTCACAAATCTTCTGATGTTTTGGATCTTATTCATTCTGATGTATTTGGTCCTGTAAAAGTTCCTTCAATCTCCATGTCTGTATTTTTTGTATCTTTCATAGATGATTATAGTAGAAGGACTTGGATTTATTTCCTTAAAAGTAAGACACAAGTCTTTAGTCGGTTCAAGGAATTTAAAGCCCTTGTAGAGAATCAGACTAGTAAGAAGATTAAGTGTGTGAGAACTGACAATGGTGGTGAGTTTTGCTCAGCAGAGTTTAAACAGTTCTATAAATAACAAGGTATCAAGAGGCATAAGACAACTCCTTATACCCCATAGCAAAATGGAGTTCCAAAGAGAATGAATAGGACACTGATGGAGAAGGCTAGGAGTATGCTTAGTGGAGCTGGTTTAGAATAAAGGTTTTGGGCCGAAGCTGTGGCCACTGCTTGCTATCTGGTTAACAAATCTCCTACATCAGCTCTTGTTGGTAAGACACCCATGGAGGTGTGGTCTGGTAAGAAGCCTTCAATTAGACATCTTCATGTTTTTGGTTTTGAAGCTTATGCACATGTTCCAAAGGAGAAAAGATCTAAGTTGGAAAACAAAGCCGTCAAATGTATTATCATCGGATACAGTGTTGGTGTGAAAGGATACAAGCTTTGGGATCCTGTGGCTAGTAAGGTGTTGTATAGTAGAAATGTTATTTTCAAAGAGCTAACATCTTCTCCTATTGTGCTACAACTAGATGAAAAAGAAAAGGAAAAAGATGTTGTTCAGTTTCCTCCTACCCCTAAGAAGATTGAACAGAGAGACCATGTTGGACCTAATGATGAGGAGAGCTCTAGTAGCTCTGATAGTTCAGAAGAAGAGGAAGAACAACCTCAACCTCATCCCTGGAGGAGATCCATGAGAGAAAGAAAGCAACCAAAAAGGTTTGGTTATTCTATGTTAGATTCTAGTTGTGCCTTTGCTTTGATTACTAACACTTATGAGCCTAGATCTGTGAAAGAGGCTTTGGGCATGGAAGATGCAAGTTCCTGGATTGAGGCTATGGATGACGAGATGGCTTCATTAGAGAAAAAAAAAACTTGGGACCTTGTACCTTTTCCTAAAGGGAGAAAATCTATTGGCTATAAATGGGTGTTCAAGAAGAAATTTTGTGCAGATGGTAGTGTTGAAAGGTACAAAGCTAGATTGGTTGCAAAGGGGTATTCACAGGTAGAGGGAATAGATTATGGTGAAATATTCTCTCATGTTGCAAAGTTGACATCCATTAGATTTATGTTATCTCTTGCTGCATCATATGATTTAGAGATAAAATAGATGGATGTGAAGATAGGTTTTCTTCATGGTGATTTGGAGGAAGAGATTTATATGTCACAGCCTAAGCACTACATTGTTAAAGGTAAAGAATCCTTAGTTTGTAGATTAAAGAAATCTCTATATGGTTTGAAGCAATCTCCTAGGATGTGGTACCTTAAGTTTGATGCATTTGTATTGTCAATTGGATTTTTAAGATCAAAATCAGATCATTGTGTTTATTTCAAAGTTAAAAATGATCACCTTCTTATTGTTGCATTATATGTTGATGATATGTTGCTGTTTGGGAAGGGTAAGGGTATGATTTTTTATTTTAAATCTCAGTTGTCAGCACAATTTGAGATGAAAGATCTTGGGGCAGCTAGGTACATCTTGGGTATGGAAATCAGTAGAGATGGGTCTAATAGAAAACTTTGGTTGAGTTAGAGTAAGTATGTGAAGTCTATGTTGGACAGGTTTAGCATGGCAGATTGTAGACCACTTTGTGTTCCTGTTTATGTGGGAACAAAGTTATCTGTAGATGATTGTCCAAAATCTCCTAGTGAGGTGGAGGACATGAGTAGAGTACCTTATGCTAGTGCACTTGGCAGTCTTATGTATGCTATGGTCTGTACTAGACCAGACATTGCCCAAGCAGTGGGAGTCTTGAGTTGATTTATGGCTAACCTTGGACAGGTACATTGGGATGCAATTAAGCAAGTATTCAGATATTTGAGGGGTACATCAGATTACTCCATATGTTATCATGGTAACTCTTTTGGATCTCCACATTCAGTTTGTATTCATGGGTTTGTGGATTCAGATTGGGCAAGCAATATTGACAACAAGAGATCCACCAGTGCTTATGTGTTCACTATGTTTGGTGGTGCTATCAGTTGGATGAGTAAGTGACAACCTATGGTTGCTTTGTCCACTACAGAAGCTAAGTACATGGCTGGTACTCATGCTTGTAAGGAAGCCATTTGGTTTAGGAGATTGTGTTCTGATGTTTGTGTTGATGCAGAATAGATTACTATTTGGTGTGATAGTCAGAGTGCTATTTGCCTTGCAAAGAATCCAACTTTCCATGCTAGAATGAAGCACATTGATGTGCAGTTTCACTTTGTGAAAGATATGGTGGAAGATAGAAAGGTAAATTTGGAGAAGATAGATACTATGAAGAATGTTGCAGATACATTAACGAAACCAATGGGCACCAAGAAGTTCAAATGGTGTTCAGAGTCTATGGGCCTTTTGGCCTATAGTGGTTAAATTTCCTGTTATGTTCTTGTTGCTCTTACAAGGTGTTCGACAAGTGGGAAACTGTTAGGAATAAGGTGTCTCAACCTTGGATAATTCCTATTCTTATTATTTTTTTTGTAAATGTATATTTTGCAAATAATGAAATTAAGTGTGAGTATACATGTCTGGTTGGCATGTTGATGTGTTGGCATCTTGAATTGTGTGTAAGGAGATCATGGCTGAAATAGTTATGACAGATTCCTATGACACGTAAGAGCTATTTAAGGAATGTGCTATGACAAGTGTAAGAGCATATTATGACTTCGGCCTATTTGGGTGCCCAAGAAGAAGTGGTTGATGTGTGTAAGAGAATATGCAAAAAATAGGTTGGTATGACAGATTCTCTTACACTTCTCTTGTGACTGTTATTTTTGGTGGATTCTATGACAAGATGTCATAGTCTATTCTAGGGATGGACACCTATTCTTGGGATTGCATGTAACAGTTGTGTACATGTGGCTTTGTGCATGGGTCTTGGTGCTTGGACGCCAAACTCCTTTTTGGGGTATTTGTTGGGTCCTGAGGAGTCTATATATATGATGTTGATTCTATGGGAGAGATATAAGTTTTACTAGTCTCTCATCTCCTAAAAGAACTTGCATTGCAAGTGTGTTGTAGTCTTTGTGTTGAAGATAATACATTGTGCAGGTTTTGGAGGGGCGGGGTTGTTTTACCGAAAGGTTTTTCCCCACTGGCATATCTTTGTGTTTATGTGTTTCAATCTTCTCTATCTATTTTCTGTATGCATGGTATATGGCTGAAATATCTTTGTTAAAGTAGTTAATGAATCTGAAATTGTAAGGATTTAAAAAGAATTTGCACAATACTTTCCTTTAGATATTAGTGTAGGAAGTTGTTTCCGCACCTGAGTTTCCTTATAGGAACCTCTTGATCAAAGAGTAAACCCTGGTGGGAATGATGCCCACAAAAGATGCACTAATATGAATATTCCTTGTGAAAGGATGGACTTTGTTAGGAGTCTTATGAAATACATTCAGTACATATAAATCCCTGTTAGGAGATTTTGAATCCCTATTAAAAGATTCTAACCCTGTTAAGAGTTATTGAAGACAGAAGGACCCACTGCCCAAACAGCTTCAGGGTAAGATCATTGAACTCACTGTCCAAATAATATTTTCATTATTCAATAGAATAATATGTTACCTCTTCTCTGACTATGCCAAACCGCACTCACTATTACATTAGATCTCAATTTCAAATCTCTGTACTTCGCATGTCTTCCTTCAAAATTTGCTTTCACAACTTCATAATCAACCACACTATCTATCTCAATAAGAAAAAACATTCCTTCCTTTATACCACACTCAAATAATTACAAATGAGTCGGCACACAATTATAAAATAAAATATTCCACACACTACACCAACATTACATAAAACTGTCAGCTTCCAAATACAATAAATCTTCACTCGTGTGACTTCAAAGTTTGTGCTATCATCCACATCACTATCAATGTGTCTCTAACTTCCCTTTAACTACGCAAAGCTAGATTCCATCCCGATTAGGAGATATCATCCAATTGCCAAAAACTGTTGCTCAGGAACACTGCCTGAATACTGCTTCCGCCAAAATGATCATAACTTTCATGAAATAAAAAATTAATGTCTGAGCTCTTAACCATAGACATATAACATATCAAAGAGTATATCCTCAATTTTGCATAGCTCCAACTACAATATCCCACATGCACTAATCAAAACATTGTCTTCTTCTCTGCAATTCTTCAGTAAAATAATGTGTTGACATCAATGACAATCATAGTCATGAATGCAACAACAACTACTATAGAATGGGTGCCAAACACTTTAGCATTCATTCCTAACATTAATGTTCATGGTGACCTAGGCAGCCCGATTACAGGGGGACACTCCCTTACCCATGATGTGATTGGCCCATTTAGGATTAATAAGAAGGCCTACCCCACCCTTGCATTTAGAATGATTGGAGAACACCTTAACAGATTCCTTCCAAATGAAATTCAAATTACTCTCAAGTATAAAACTGATCATTTTTAATTCTTGTAACATTAAAAAAATCCCTTTAATTAATAGTGTTAAGATAACACTTAACAATGTGCTTCTTATTTGGGGATTCAAGACCCCTTATATTCCAGGATATGTAGTTCATGAGGAAAATGGTGGGGAGGAGGCATGCTTAGGGTATGTAGATCCACTAACATGGGTATTAGCAGTGTGTGAGAAGTCACCATTTTTTTTCCCAGAGATGTTTTTATTTTTGGATCCCAGAGGCCTTCCTCTTATTTTAGACTGGGGATATCTAATTTGTCATCAAACTCTTCATCTTCAGAGGTCAATGGTATCATGACTTCCATGTCATCGGACAAGTTGGGCAGCACTCCAAGGTTTTAAACCAAAAGGGTGGAGGTGGTGGGAAAAGATATCTGATGGTAGCTTGAGCTAGCTGGGATGACTTCAAGTGTGTAATCATCATCAAGTTCTTTAAATGACTTAGGTGGAAGGCTGAGGGCCAAATTATTATCAAACCTTCTCCCATTTTATTTTCTCATCAGAGGACAAGAGGAGGATTCAATGATAGACATAATGTCAAGGGAAGTCATAGACAAAGATGGAGAGACGATGGAGGGTTGGGTTCAAATATTGGGGTTGTTGGTTAAAAGGTTATTTCTCCTTCTCTTCTTTTTATTAATAACAACTTGTAAGCCATCAGATTGGGTTGAGTCCATAATAGGCACATCAAGGAAGATCTCACCAGGGATTGAGAGTAAATAACCACGGATGGGGTAGCAACAATGGGAGGAATAGTAGCATTTTCACTAGTAGTAGGAGGAGAGGATAAGGGAGGTTCTTGCACAAGGAGATTCAAATCAGGGGTAGAAGATGAAGGTTGTAAATTCACTAACATTTTTCACTTAATGATTGGGTAGTGCTTTCTTGAATGTCCTTCTAATTTTGAACAAGAAGCATGCATTAAGACCATCCAAGATCTCAATAGGGCAAGAATAAGAGTCTTCTAAAATGTTGATATCAAGGGCAGAAGGGATCTCCATACCTAGTTTCAAAGAAATCAGGGCCCTAGCATTCATGTGGGGGATAATCCTTGTGGTATCATCCATCTTGATGACCTTACCCAAGGGTTCAAGTAAATGGGGGAGAAAATGCCAGAGAAAGGGAGGTATTTTCTTAACCAGGATCGAGCAAGGGGCAGAGAGAGCTAGAACCTCCTCATGAATAGCTTCCAAAGTCTAGGCTAGGGCACTGAAAGAGGTATTTACTATAGACCAATATTGTTTCTTAAGGATGGCTTGCTGTGAGTCAGATTTATTGAAGAAAATAACAAATAAACCAAGGTGAATCTGCTTGCAAAAGGAAATATGGAACCCTAATTTTAAGTTCCAGTAATTATGAAACCTATCATCAAGAAATTTATGAGGAGGGTATTTATCAATGTCAATAATAGAAAAGAAGATAGCATAATCTCTAAGCCTACTCTTCTCTTTACAAATTGAACATTAATCATATCAGAATTTAGAGAAATGGAGAAAGATGCCAAGGGATTCCTAGGGACCTTACCGGATTCACTGGCTCCATTAGCAACTACGATGTGGAACATAGCACCAATTCCAATGGTAGGGGAGGAGTTCCTAATAGCTTTTGAAAAAGACTTAGATGATTTGAGGGATGAATGTACATCATTATTGTTATTAACAATGCTTGGATCTAGCTCCATGGAAGCCCTAGTGGGAAGTGAGGCCGAGGGTAGGACCTCTGTCAAAGGGCAGAGATGGGAAGTGGAAATCATGCAAAATAATTACTATAAACTATAACAAACATGCCTGACATAACCAAGGCACATGGATGCCAGAGAAAGTAGAGCACCGACCACCAAGAAAACTTAGACCATCGACTGCCAAGAAAATGTAGATGCCAAAAATATTATATCAATCACGTTTGTTCTAAATATATAATATTACAATATCAATATTATTATTGTTGTTGTTATTTATTTATTTCAAAAAATTAAAATTAATTAATAAATAAATATTAATTGATTTTTTTTACATGTGGGTTTTAATATTAATTTTTTTATTTATATTTATATATTTAGAAAATTAATAACATTATTTTATTATTAAATACATGGTGTTTTGATATGCATGGAGATTTTATTTCAATACTTATTTAAAAAGTATATATGCATCATATTTTAAATAAATATTTTCTTAATAAGTCAAATTAGACTTTAGTAAATAAAATGGACTTTTCTTAAATAAGTGTTAAGGTGTTCCTACTTGGTATATTCTATTGTCTTGTTTGATATTGTTTATTTGGAAAAATTATGTTGACTTTTAGAAATTGTATACTAGAGGCCATGAAGTAGTTTTTTGTTCATCTCTGATTTTATGTGGAGAGCCTTTATAATCATTTTGAAGTCTCAATTGGATCATGTATGATTGTGAGATATATGTGAGTTATACCATATATTGTATTGGGTCTTGATATTTATTTCAGTTGACCAAAAAGGTGATGCCTATTATTATGATTAAGTCTAATTTACTAGGATGGGAGTGAGAAGATGGTTGTTGCATGTGTAGACTTGATATAGCATATTTGGTACCTCATCTATATGAGAGGATTAGAAATACAACATAGAGTCACTAGGGCATCGAAGTCTAGAAAGAATACCAGGATAACCTTAGATCTGGCTCATGTGATAACACTTCCCTATATACATCTTAGGTTTCCTACGTGTGTTGGTTATGTCTAGTTGAGTATGTTTTATTTTTGTAGTTGGTGTTGTGCCTTTTTGAGATAGAGATCTTTCAGAATCTCTTGTCTAGGTGTTGTATTGTGTTGGTTTTTGGTGTTTTTATTTGAGTGAGATCTATTGTTGTCTCCTCAGCATGGTGGGAGTCATTCTTTGGTTTCACGTGGTATGGTGGTAGTAATTCTTTTACCATTTGAGATTATGACATCATGTACTAGTGTTGGATGATCTTTGTAGATGTTGTATCTTCTTGTTTATCACTGGAGACTTACGCTTATCTTTCATTTATTATATGTTATCTTGTACTTATATTATATTTATATATCTTGTGACTTGTACAGTGGATGTGGGTTATCATGTATACCTTATGATTCAGGTGTATTTGGGTATTCTTTTATGAGAAGATGTAATTTATTTGAATGGTTATTATACTTAATAGATTAATTTATATTTATGAAATTTTACGCCAATGGACTCTTGAGACTTGTAATCTATTAATGAGTTATACTTATGAGTGTGTATTATCTTTATGTTATATTGCTTCCACTTTGTTAAATCCATTATTATTTGTAAAATCTTAAGAAAAAAAATTATTCTATAAACCTAGTAGCATGTTTTAGGTTAATTTCTCCTAGATTTCCTGATAGGGCATTACACTTGGTATCATATCCCATGTTTCTACACTAGGAACTCTAGGAATTTGTACGCTCATTAGGTATCATGTAGTTGAAACTTGAAATGTAATATAGACACAATTGTTTTGTATTTGAGAACCATTATAGCTTATATAACCTACTTGTAACTTTTTGCAAAGTTGTTTAGTTACAATTGCATTTTATGCATCTTACCTTAGGAATTATCTATAGTGTTTGGGTATATTCTCTAAGAATCTAGGATGTTGTATTCTTGGGTGTCATGAAGCGGTTACTCCCTCGAGTGTGACTAACACTAGTCAATTTGTTATGTGAAATATTTTATGATTGATAATTTATTTTAGTTATTGATGATTTGTTTGTGTTTTGTTTGAGCTAACATTTAATTTTTGAACTTTCTTATGACCTATTTTGTGATAGTGGTCACACTTGATTTACTGGTTAAAATCATCATGATGTTTTATGATTTAATGTTGAACTTGGAATTCTCCCACTTGGGCTTTTCCTTTTGAACTTTGTGGTGGCTATTCTGAATGTTTGGTATTGTTGGTCCTATTCGATGATAATTATTGTTTCTATCATGTTCTTTTTGGACCTCTAATAGTATGTGTAACAAAGGACATTGCAAATAATTGTACTATATTTTTATGTGAAGGTGAAATGCATTATGTGTTCTATATGATTGTATTGCATTTGCTAGAATTGTATGAACCTCTTTATTTGTTATTTGATGTAAATACAAATATGTACTTTATGCAATTAACTTATAGATGAATTATATGATTTTGAATAAATAAAGATCTAGATCTATTTAAATTGATTAATAATGAATGATTGATTAGTGTAATTTTTATTTATGTTTAAACTAGAATTATATTGATCGTGATGACTATATATCATGTCTTTATTTCTAGCTTGTTTTGAGATGTCATTTTGTATGTTGTTTTAGTAGAATGATTCTTCATAGAGGGATGCATATCCTTATTTATTTGTAGGTTTTCAGGATTAATCCTAATTCTAGGGGAGGTGGATGTAATACCCCTTGCATAGTCTAATTTTTTATATGTTATGATGTCATTTATATTTATATATTTACTGACCCCATACATGCATGTGTATGGATTGTGTGTATATTTTATATTTATGTTTGATGTACATGACGTGGTTGAGGGATGGAGTTGTAGTTACTTTCTTGTGAGATCCACATGATCAGTCTATCTGTTGGACTACAACTGATTTGGAATCTGATTGAAGGATCTATGATTGCAAGATCACTGAGGAGTTGTTCATTAGATATGTAATATGATTAAAATAGTATTATGTTGTCATTGATGTCAACTGGTTTGACAACACTTATCTTGTAAGTTACTACACCGAGACATCTAAAGAAAAATGGAAAAGAGATGAAGAATAGAGAAATGTACATGAGGAAAGATGTACATGACAGATGAGGATAAGGAACACATTGAGTAACTTATTGATGAGTCTATGACTTGATGATATTGACTTCATTATGTTGCATTCATCTATAATGAAGTATAGAGCTGAAAGACACAAAGTAGTGTTGTCAGTAAATGAAGCATTTCTAGTATACATTGATGGAGTGTAGTGTATATCGACCATAGTATTAACCGAGTAGTGTTCACCAATGCATTCTTTGTTAACCGAGTAGAATAGAATGAATTAAATGATTAGTTTAGCTGATAAGATTGATGAGCTGGCAAGAGTATAACATCGAGGTAAAAGATAAAGTTTGTTACACAGATCAATGGCTGACAAAATTCAAAGAAGATCTAACAAATAAAATTGAAATGTGTTATTGACACAAGTACTGAGAAATTTTTAAGCGGCAAAATCTATGAATGTGATTAAGCAGCAAAATCTGATGGTGGAGAAGAAAAAGATTTACTCATCTATATAAGAGAACAAAATTTCCTTATGAAAAAGCTGAGAAGAAGAAGAAGTTGCAGGATTATCATGTGAATAAGGTTTTCATGCATTTTGATCATACTAGTTAGTAAGAACCGAGCTATAGAGAAATTATCGAGCTACAAAGAGCAGTTACCGACGGACAATAAGTTGATACAGTATTGAATCTAAAGTGAATTATTGATCAGAAGGATTTGTATGGACTAAATATTGATCTGCAATCTGCAATTGAAGTTGTATTAAGGTAGGTTATTTTACTGTTACATATTTAACCATTGTATATAGTCTAAATCTCTTAACCTAGTGGACTATGAAAGTCTTATGATGTATCATTCATAGAATGAACATTGTTATCCTGTCAACCCCATAGTGAATGTTGGTTGGATGATAACTTCTAGTCTAAAATCCTCTAACAAGGTCACACCTGATAGTGTGTTTGTAACCTTTAAAGAGTTGGGTCTTAACTGACCTCACTTCAAAAGAGTGAACAATTTTGGGTTGCCGATCCCAGGTGGTTTTTCCCTTTATAGGGTTTCCACGTTAAATCTCTTGTGTTATGTGTTTATTGTGATATTTTTTTGTTATCATACTTTGCATATTATATGTTAGATTTGATCGGTAAATAGTTATAAGTATTAGACTAGTAATCAGTAAAAGTATAGATAGTAAGAGTTATTATTGCTTACCGATGAGCAGAAATTGAAGAAATTGTTTTGAATTATACATTTTATTTTGGGACATAGGATAGTTAATTCACCCCCCTCTCAGTTATTCTAACAATTGGTATCAAAGTTGTGTTGCTTGGAATAGAGTTTTAAGGACTTAAGCATAAAGGTCTCAAGATGTATAAGAGGGAAGTACCGAAACTGAATAAAGAGAACTTCGCAGTATGGCAAAGCAGAATGAAGCTGCACATATCTGGAATTGGGAACTCAACATTAGATTTGATACAAAATGGCTACATACAACCACCCACTGGTACCCTAACTATTGATCAACTAAAGGATAAACATGAACATAATGTTACTATGATGGAACTTGTTGCTGCCTATACCGATGTTGAATTTGAAGATATCAAGACATGCACAACTGCCAAAGGAATGTGGGATAAATTAGCACAAATCTACAGTGGATATCTGAATGTCAAAAGAGCCTGAGCTGAAAGTTTGAGAGGCGGATTTGATGAAATGAGAATGAAAGAAGGTGAGAACATTGTCCAATATTCAAATAGACTCAAAGAAGTGGTACATGCTATTAGAGCATCTGATGGAGTAATTGATGATGAAACAGTGATAAGCAAGATTCTTAGAACTTTGCTACTAGTTTATGCAATCAGGATTTCTGTAATTCATGAAACAAGAGCTACATCCAACCTCACTCTTGACACTTTGATTGGTAAACTTACAACCTTTGAATTAAAATTTTTTGATAACAGTGTTGTTCCTTCTGTTGAATCTATGTTCATGTCTTCTCTGAAGATTGGAAAGTCTAGCAAGAATAGTAAGAATTGTGATAGTGATGACAATACTAATGATGAACTTGATGAGCTTGAAGCACTTATGGCCCAAAGATTGCCCAAAGGAAAAGGAAGGTATAGAGGTAAGCTACCTTTAGCATGCTTCAATTGTAAAGAAGTCAATCACATCACTGCTAGATGTACATAGAAGAAAGATGATGATAGATACAAAGATTGATTTGAAGGAAGCTATGGGAGAAGAGTCAACAAAGGTTACCAACACGACAACAGAGACAACCGAGATGAAAAAGGCAAAAAGGTATGTTACATAGCTGAAGATATTGAAACTAAATCTAATTCTGATGATGATATAGAAGTTGTATTTGTTGCTATGAAAGATGACTTAGAAGAGGAAGAGAAACATGAAGAGACAACACTGATCTCTAAAGTAAGCAGAAATGATACATGGATCATAGACAGTGGCTGCACACATCATATGACTGGTGATGTAGAGAAGTTTGATATTCTTGTTGAATATAATGGAGGATCTGTGAGAATGGGAAATGATGCACCTTGTATGGTAAGAGGTAAAGGCTCACTAATGATCAATGATAGATTACAATGTGAAAATGCATATTGGGTAGATGGACTAAACTATAATCTGATAAGTTTGGCTCAGCTAAAGATATTGAAACTAAATCTAATTCTGATGATGATATAGAAGTTGTATTTGTTGCTATGAAAGATGACTTAGAAGAGGAAGAGAAACATGAAGAGACAACACTGATCTCTAAAGTAAGCAGAAATGATACATGGATCATAGACAGTGGCTGCACACATCATATGACTGGTGATGTAGAGAAGTTTGATAATCTTGTTGAATATAATGGAGGATTTGTGAGAATGGGAAATGATGCACCTTGTATGGTAAGAGGTAAAGGCTCACTAATGATCAATGATAGATTATAATGTGAAAATGCATATTGGGTAGATGGACTAAACTATAATCTGATAAGTGTGGCTCAGCTGAACAATTCAAGCCACCGACTGGCTTTTGAGAGCAAAAAGGTGAAGATTTATGATGATGGAGGAAGACTTGTTGGAATTGGTACACAATCCAAAGGTAATCTATTCTATCTTGATATAGATCATTCTTCTTGTTTGTTAATAAAGGATGAAGATGCTTGGTTGTGGCACCGAAGGTTATGCCATGTGAACTTTGACAACATGATCAAGATTAGTAGAAAGAAAAGAGTTCGAGGATTGCCTAACTTGACAAAACATGATCATGCCATGTGCCATGAATGTCAGAAAGGTAAGATGACTAAATCTAATTTTAAAAGCAAAGACTATTCAACAAAGAAGATACTTGAATTGGTTCATACTGACCTATGTGGACCTATGAGAACTCAGAGTTGTTCTGGTGATAGATATTTTATTATTTTTGTTGATGATTACACTAGACTAATGACTATTATGTTCTTAAAAGAGAAATCTGAAGCTTTCAAAATGTTTAAGTGGTATAAAGCTAAGGTAGAGAAAGAAACTGGTAAGGAAATAAAGTGCTTAAGATCTGATAGAGGAGGTGAATTTATCTCTGATGAATTTACTAAATTTTGCAATGAGCATGGAATCAAGAGGTAGGTATCTGCACTGAGGACACCTCAGCAAAATGGCATTGCTGAAAGAAGGAATAGGTCTATAATTGACTATGCTAGAATATTGATGATACAGGAGAATGTTGCTCAGACATATTGGAGGGAAGCTGTCAGCACAGCTATATATGTTCTTAACCGAGTACAATTGAAGAAGGACTCCAACCGAACACCTTATGAACTATGGTTTGGACACAAACCCACTGTAAGTTATTTCAAAATTTTTGGAAGTAAATTCTTTATCTTGAAAGATGAGAGAAATGGAAAATTTGATTCTAAAGGAGATGAAGGAATATTTCTTGGATATTCCACTACAAGTAAAGCATACAAATGTTTGAATAAGGCTAAAAATAAGATTGTTGAAAGTACTAATGTTCATGTTGATGAGTTTGATGACAAGTACACAAAGGAAAGTACAAAGGAACTGAAAGACTACGGTAGATTCACTTACATTGAACATCCAGAGTATCTACCGACACCCCAAGCTATAACTACCAGTCAACAGGGAAACAATGCAGTACAACAAGCACCATAAACTAATGAACATGAAGAAGCTGCCAAGCAAGGAAATGACCCTGAGCAGGATGAACAAGAAAGGAGAAATCAATTTTTGGCTAGTTTTGTCAAGAGACATCATCCTGAAACACAAATCATTGGAGACAGACATGCTAGAATGCAAACCAGAAGCAAAACAAGACAAGGTACATGTCTAATTTGTGAGTTTGAACCTAAAACTATGAAAGTTGCATTAGAAAATGAAGAATGGGTTAATGCAATGAAAGAGGAAATAGAACAAATAGAAAAGAACAAAACTTGGTTCTTAGTACCCCAACCAAAAGATAAGAATGTTATCAATACTAAGTGGATATACAAGAATAAATTGAATGAAAATGGTGAAGTCACAAGAAATAAGGCTAGATTAGTATGCAAGGGATATGCACAGGAAGAAGGCATTGACTATGGTGAGACATTTGCACCTGTTGCTAGATTAGAAGGAGTTAGAATGCTACTTGCATATGCTGCACATAAGAAATTCAAAGTCTATCAAATGGATGTGAAGTCAACATTTTTGAATGGTATACTTGAAGAAGAAGTCTAAATAGAATAACCTGAAGGATTTGCTAATCTTGAAAATAAAGATATGGTATGTAGATTACATAAAGCTTTATATGGATTAAAGAAAGCACCAAGAGCATGGTATGAAAGATTGCATACTTACTTGTTAAGTATTGGATTTGTTAGAACAAGTGAAAATAGCAATCTGTATGTGAAAGGTGATACTTATGATACTATTATCATTGCTAAAATATTTGTTGATGATATTATCTTTGGTGGTTCAGATCTTGTCTGCAAGGCATTTTCTAATGAAATGCAAAAGGAATTTGAAATGTCTATGTTCAGAGAGATTAAGTTCTTTCTTGGACTACAAGTGATTCAGCAGAGTGATGGCATATTCATCACACAATCCAAATACATAAAGGAAGTAATGAACACATTTGGCATGGAAGATGCTAAACCTGTAGGAACACCGATGGCTACTGGATGCAAATTGACAAAGGAGGATGAAACTACTGAGGTAAATCAGACACTTTACTAAGCTATGATTGGTAAGTTAATGTACGTAGTTCACAGTAGGCCAGATATAGCACATGCTGTGGGAATTGTTACAAGATTTTCTGCTAACCCTAGAGAATCACACATGATAGATACAAAAAGGATCTTAAGGTACTTGAAGAAAATAGAAAATTATGGATTATGGTATTCTAAGGAAGGGAAGTTTGAACTGAAAGTTTACACCGATGCTGATTGGGCTGGAAATGTGGATGATAGAAAAAGCACAATCAGAAGAGCATTTTTCTTTGGTGAAAGACTTGTAACCTAGACAAGTAAAAAGCAGGCTTGTATTTCTCAGTCTACAATTGAAGTAGAGTATGTTGTTGTTGCTACTAATTGTTCAAACATTGCATATATCAAACAAGTGTTGGAAGGAATGAATGAGGTAATCACTAACCCAGTGATTATATACTGTGACAACACTAGTGCTATTAATATTTCAAAGAATCCTTTGATGCACTCTAAGACAAAGCATATATCTATTAAGTATCATTACTTAAGAGAACAAGTAGAAGAGAAGAAAGTTAAGTTAGAATTTGTTACATCTAAAGAACAACTTGCAGATATTTTTACAAAGCCCCTACCAAAGGACACATTTGAATACTTGAGGACTAGACTTGGGGTTCGTCCCCTGTCTATCAGTCACTAAGGTGATCTGGATGTTGCATCAGCCAACTTTTATCAGAAGATCATTCATGTTGATGTAGCATAGTTCACACTTTGAATCATGTTCAAGGTTGTGATTAAGTTTGAGAACTTGAACCGATGAGATATCAGTATATAGAGATACAAAGGAAGTACCGAACACCATAGAGAGTTACTTGGCTACTACAGAGTTGATTGTTTATTTGTTTCTTTGGCATTGTTGTCAAAGGGATAGATAAACCATATGAAATGAAAAGGAGAGAGATATAAACAACATATGAAAAGGAACAAGTACCGACGACAACTATCTAAGGGAGAGACAATCTAAATGAGACAAAATATTGAAGATCGGTTACAAAGAACAGAAGCAGGAACATGAGAACTGAAAAGATCACAACTACAAAAAGGTAAAGTTGTATTACTTAATGCTAGTTTAGTAATGTAGTGATTAAACATATTAAGTCTATTCGACTTACAACATTTGTTGACAAAGTTGTAGAATGTATGTTATTTCATATTACTTGAGTTGCCATCAATGCCAAAGGGAGAGATTGTTGGACTACAACTGATTTGGAATCTGATTGAAGGATCTATGATTGCAAGATCACTGAGGAGTTGCTGATTAGATATGTAATATCATTAAATCAGTATTATGTTGTCATTGATGTCAACTAGTTTGACAACACTTATCTTGTAAGTTACTACACCGAGACATCTAAAGAAAAATGGAAAAGAGATGAAGAACAGAGAAATCTACATGAGGAAAGATGTACATGACAGATGAGGATAAGGAACACATTGAGTAACTTATTGATGAGTCTATGACTTGATGATATTGACTTCATTATGTTGCATTCATCTATAATGAAGTATAGAGCTGAAAGACACAAAGTAATGTTATTGGTAAATGAAGCATTTCTAGTATACACAGACAGAGTGTAGTGTATACCGATCGCAGTATTAACCAAGTAGTGTTCAACAATGCATTCTTTGTTAACTAAGTGGAATAGAATGAATTAAATGATTAGTTTAGCCGATAAGATTGATGAGCTGGCAAGAGTATAACATCAAGGTAATAGATAAAGTTTGTTACACAGATCAATGGCTGACAAAATTCAAAGAAGATCTAATGATGCAAATTGAAATGTGTTATTGACACAAGTACCGAGAAAATTTTAAGTAGCAAAATCTATGAATGTGATTAAGCGGCAAAATCTGATGGTGGAGAAGAAAATGATTTACTCGTCTATATAAGAGAATAGAATTTCTTTATGAAAAAGCTGGGAAGAAGAAGAAGCTGTAGGATTATTGCATGAATAAGGTTTTCATGCATTCTGATCATACTAGTTAGTAAGAACCAAGCTGCAGAGCAATTACCGAGCTACAAAGAGCAGTTACTAATGAACAATAAGTTGATACAGTATTGAATCTAAAGTGAATTATTGATCAAACGGATTTGTATGGACTAAATATTGATTTGTAATCTGCAATTGAAGTTGTATTAAGGTAGGTCATTTTATTGTTACATATTTAACCATTGTATATAGTCTAAATCTCTTAATCGAGTGGACTCTGAAAGTCTTATGATGTATCATTCATAGAATGAACATTGTTATCCTATCAACCCCATAGTGAATGCTGGTTGGACAATAACTTCTAGTCTAAAATCCTCTAACAAGGTCACGGCTGATAGTGTGTTTGTAACCTTTAACAGGGTTGGGTCTTAACCAACCTCTTTTCAAAAGAGTGAACAATTTTAGGTTGCCAGTCCCAGGTGGTTTTTCCATTCACAGAGTTTCCACATTAAATCTCTTGTGTTATATGTTGATTGTGATATTTGTTTGTTATCATACTTTTCATATTACATGTTAGATTTGATCGGTAAACAGTTATAAGTATTAGACTGGTAATCGGTAAAAGCACAAACAGTAAGAGTTATTATTGCTTAGCGACGAGAAAAAATTGAAGAAATTGTTTTAAATTATACATTTTGTTTTGGCACACTGGATAACTGATTCACCCCCCTCTCATTTATTCTAACACTATCCTCACCATTATCTATTATATATTTATACATGCATGTACATGTTTGTCTTTTATGTAGGATTTTAGGTACTGGGCATTGACTTCCTTGAATTATCAAGATGAGCATGCCCTATTGTAGTATCTCGATGCTAGGAGAGAGAAGAAAATAGACAAGTCCAAATCCTAACCTAAGTCATTTATTATCCAAAAATAGTGGACAAGTATCTTAGTTATTACCCTCTAAATTTGTGTCATTCGTGAACCCTTCCTTTTTATTTGATTTAGTCTTTTGATGTTGTCAATTTCTTCAGGTCTTGCATGCCTTTAGGTTTGATGTGGTTTTTGTGTTAAAATAGATAAAGGATTTAATTAAAGTTAATTATGTGATATAATTGAGAATTAATTAAATGTCTATGTTTAAATTAAAAAGAATTAATTAGAAAGTCTATGTAATGCCCCACTAGGGAACCCAAGAGAATTTAACCTAAAACATGCTACTAAGTTTGGTAAATAATTTTTTTTTCTAAAGTTAACATACAAGATAATCAACAGTGCGGAAGCAATTACCATTTACTCACATTAATACAACATCCAACACAGATAACAAATCTTGAGGGTCCCATGACGTAGAGTTACTTAAGAACATAACACGACTAAAATATAATCAACAAAA